>CM035819.1:38058534-38578534 GCA_020458035.1 Magallana ariakensis
TATTGTTACTACTTGTAATTATTATATCATTTTATAACTAAGCTAGCTTACGACAAGGAACTGTCATATCATACACATATAGCACAATGTTGATAAATGCCTGAGGTTATGATTTTTCCTTTGTGCATGGATTTGTTTGCAATCTGTTTCCTCTGCTATTGCAATGGTTTTAGATAAATTTGTTGCATGTATCGCAATTTTACTTCGCAACAATAATCTAAAAACATTATTAATGTTTTATAAATTTAAGATATTGCATAAAGAAGGAAAGGATTTTAGGATGTACACCATTTACTATGTACAATTTGTTTTATTAATTTTTAAAAGACAATTAACTGCCATAGATATTAAAAACGTTTTGATATTTGTTTATAGTAAGTTCTTGCTGGTCAAAAGTAGTTATCAATAAATTTTAAAACCAATATGTTCTATATTCGAGTAGGTATTTTTCAAATACGCTGTATTTTTGTGGATCAAAATTTTGATGTAAATGTATCCCTTTTTAAAGACCGATAAAATAAGCAGGGTCTTCAAATATACCTGCTCAGTAAACCCCTGTCAATCAGCTGAATTGAGGCCCCAGATTGGATGTTTGATAATGATTGATTTTCGTTTACTCGTCCTGTGTATACCATGTCCAGTGCTCGCGACGATCGTGCAATTAAATTTTGTCTTTTGATGCAGACCATAACGATAAAAAGCTATGTCTAATCCTGCTAATAGTACTATAATAAAAAAAACTACTGCCGATAGAAATTAAATTTTCTACTCTTAAAATGTGAGAGAAACGAGTTAAAAATTTACTCGTACTTCGTTTAATATGTACCGTACCAAAAACGCTGATCACTTAGTCTATCAAGTTCACGTATCGCTGATCATCCATGAAAACGTCTTTTTATAATAAAGATTATAATTTGTTAAAAATTGAGAATAAATAATTAAATTACAACAAATCTTGTGTCCCCGATATGTACATATAACATTTCTTACCTTTCCCGGAAGGGAGAAACCCTTTTGGCCAACTGTAATATATATTTTAAATATATTTGCAAAACATTATCGTGTTTTTGTTCATGGATTTTGATATTTTATTTAACAACTGCCAAAGATGACAACACCCAAAAGACAGAGGAAGTTCGCATTCAGATGCTAGTACCTCAACAGACCAGGCTGTCAAAAAGAATTGTTTTGGTAGACGATACAAATAGTGCCTGTTTACCAGGTACCGATACTTTTAAAAACTTATATGACGTGTTGGACGCTATACATTTTAAACATTCAAATTGAAAGTGATCATAGATACCCGCGTACATGATCTGTATAGTATGATTTGCTTTTGGTACCATTATTTTCAACGCATGGGCGTTTTTTAAAAAAAATATTCACGTTTGTTTACATTTCTAAGGTGGAATCTATTTATTTCCTAGGTTATTTTGTATTTGTACTTTTTATCCAATATTTTTTTCTTTTACCTTGTAGTCCTTAATTCCTTAGTATATTCGAAAGGGAGGGGGTTGTTTTGTGTTTGCTTTATCCAAATATTTCGCATATTGTGTAAAAGATGAAAAAACCCTTTTGAAAACCAGTTCGTAAACATTGGCCGAGGTAGATTTAAAAAACACAACCCTTGAAAAAGTTGAAATACATACCAAACACTGATACACTTTAAAGTATTTAATTTTTTTTTGTTCTTCTTAAAAATTGATAAATTAATCGTTATGTAATCGCTTGTAATGCAATTAATTTTACTAAAATGATAAATGTATTTATTTTATTTATTAGAAATGATTGTGAACATTTTGAACATGCATAAAAAGCAGTACATGCTTACGCATTTTTTGATTATTTAGTGGTTATTCCTGTTCTATGACTATTTGCTTCGTGTGAATATAACTGTTTTAACATTTGCATGCATATGTACATAGATAGTTGAATTAATGTTATTAATGAACAATCACATGGAAATATTTTTTTTCATTCTATTTTTGTTTTTTGTAGATGAAATCGGACCGTTGTCTGAAAAGAAGGTACTTTCGGAATTTTGTTGAATTGTAAATAATATCATATATCGGAATAAGGTTAACTTTAAGCGGCAAAAAAGAGGAAAATTGATGTTTCCATACAAAATATATAATTTGAGTTAAAAACATGATCTGGTTTAATTTGATAGTGAAAAGAGTTGTCCCTAAGCTGAGCCTTTTAAACCTCTTGCCATTTAGACAGAAATACATTCATGTATAAGTCCATGTCCTAATTTCCCAATATTTTATGCCAATTCATTGTAAGTATGGGCATGGTCAAATCATTTTTACCACCCAATTGTACCCTTAACTACATGTACCTCTTCGGTGCAAAGTACAGATCTAGAGATGACCTTAAACTTTAGTGTAATAAATTTAGATAAATGTTTTCTTTTATTAACTCCTTTTCAGACATTTCGAGAGAAGATAGGATATCTTAGAGATAACATTGACATATTGATGGAAAATTTTGAAATAATGAGACATGCCTATTATGGAAACGCTAAACTTAGAAATTTTCAAACCCTTGATGACCAATTATCAGATATTGAAGCTGACGTTGACGTTCTGTCAGAGATCTATGGATTTAAAGAGATTCAAGGGTCACTATCTGGTAAATGTCCAGAGGAAAAATTAGAGGAAATGAAGTCATCATTTGAAAAGTTAATGGAAACGTTTAAACAAATGGAGACGAAAATAGGAAAACCATAAATGTACAAATGTTTCAATTTTTTGTCAGTTTATGCACTCTTATCTGAAGATGATGTACAATCTGCTAAAAAGTGTTACATACTTGATAGTGTAAGATTGGTTTGTTTAAGCAATGTGCGATTTGCAATTATTTTGTCTTCGATGTTTCTTGTTGTATTTGAGATATCAAAAATGAATTATGTATATAGTTTGTATAGATTTTAACAAATGTGCATTTACATAGAAACAGCATTTTGCAGCAACGTCATGTTGCATACCGGATCCTTTACCAAAATATATTTGTAATTACAATGCGATGCCTGAACAGAACAAACATTGGTTATTTTTGTAATATAATCTTATTAGAAATTTCCAAGTTGAATCTTTAATGATGATTATGTTATTCTGTTTATATCGAATGAATGAAATGGTATAATTTTCTATAAGGTTTTAGTATTTATCTAACATTCAATCTTGTTCTTTACAATGTACGTTTGACTTTTTTGCTATATGCAGTCTCTCTCTCTCTCTCTCTCTCTCTCTCTCTCTCTCTCTCTCTCTCTCTCTCTCTGGAAATGCATGCAAATGTTTTGATTTTTTTTTTGATGTTTTTGTTTTTTAAAATTATTTTTTTAAGTGTAATTTGTAAAGTATAAACCTACTTGGAAATCTTTAATGTCTGAAGCGAGAAGAAAATATATAATTTAAAATTAGCATATTTTTTCTCCTTTTTAAGCGGGCAGCGTATACGTATACGTATACTATTACGTAACCCGGAAGCTTCGCGAAAGCGCTACCTATGATGAATCAAAGTATTGAGAATACTAAAAGCTGAACAAATTGTAGATGTGCCACTTTTTGAACAAAAATGACAAATTATCTCTTCTTCAAACTAATATAGCAATTGCACTTTTTAATGAACCAAGCAGATTTGATCCAGAGTTGAGCAATGAAACACCATATTTTATGACAACAATTAACTCATTTACTGGATCCGCAGTACTTTGAAAGGAAACAATTCGAGAAAAGGAATATTGTAGTACATTTTGTATTAAAATGAAATTGTCCTCCGGTTCTCTATGCATTGAAAATAGGTTCATTATGAAAATATCGGTGATTCGTGTTGAAACTATTCATAGCCAATGATATATACATTGTACTACATTTCATTGTGAAAATTCGAAATATATTTTTTTTTAACTAAACAAATGTGTGATTGCCAGTCGTAGGCACTACCGTTACCTACATTTTTCTAAAATGCAATTATTAATGGTGGTTATTTTACACCTGAATTTTTTTTAAACATAGCGATTTCTTTTACTTAAATGATTAGATTCTTTTATGTAAATCTGAACTTGAAAGATGATTTGATTAATTTGATTTATTTCAAATGTATTTCTATACTTGACATGCACAATTTGAGTTCAAACACTTGTTTTTAATATGCACATCATAACAGTTACAAATGTAGTATATATTAGAAAATTTAATGTTTCAATTTGTTATTATTTGAATCATTTTATAGAACTGAAAGATAAAACGCATTGGTATTGCAAGAAAGTGAGGGTATTGACTTGTCTTACACTAAAATGTTGACTTTTTTCAGAGTGGGTGTTACATTAAAAGTTTAAAATCAAACATTTCTAAACTAATGAGAACATTAGTTTTGATTTTTTTTCTCAGTTAGATAATCATGCGTGATAGTTTATATAACAAAAAAATCAAGACGCATTTATGAGACAAAAATGTTAATCCCACCGACACTAGTCTTTGATTCAGATATTTTTTTAACTGAATCTCTCGGCAAATTAAATAATTGCTGCTTATATTAACAGCTGTATGTGCATAAAAATTGTTTATTTTTCTGATATGTCATGTTTAAGACCTGAAAGATACGGTTGGGCAAATGTGCGGGAACTCGTAAAGAGTGTGTTATAGAATTTTGAATCCTGCACAATAGTAGAGTGTATGATGTCGGACTAACTGAGTTGGGTTTCCGAACGTTGGTTTCGATTTTGTGAACAAAATTACATTGGACAGTCCGTGCTGGAACTTCCGCACGTTTTGAAGTTGTTGTCTTGGAACTCCGAGACTCGGTTTACATTGGGATTCCATGTATACCGATTTTTCACCAACTAAAATACAACTTGTTGATATTTTGTTTGGTTTTGGAGTTTTTATTCAGAGTTTACTTAAGCGAGTATAAAGAATTGAACTTTTCCCTTGGTTCTTGAGAAGAAGATGAAAACGTGAAAAGTTTACGACAAGACAACAACAACTGAGAAAGTCTTACAGGGACTATTTGTGTCATCCTGCAGAATGACAATCTAAATTAAGCTATATATTTTACAAATATTGACTGGGGTTGAGGGCAACATTGATTATATTAGCCCCCGAGGGACGAAATATTGCCCGACGCTAAGCGGAGGGCAATATATCGTCCCCAGGGGGCTAATATAATCAATGTTGCCCCCAAACACAGTCAACATTTGTTTTGTTATATGAAGAAACAAACCAAAAATCAAGATAGGGTTAGAAAACAAATCGCCGTAATTTTCTCAGCTCGGTATAGAATTCACGAGTTCAATTTTGCGTCCAGCCCATTTCCTAAATATCCCCGGCATTTAAACGGTCTTTGGAGATACTCCGCCACTCGCGGGAATGACTACATAAGTTCCAACTAATTTTATATCTCAATAATTTGCAAATCCTTTTATCTGTAATGCTAGTAAACCAAATTATAAATGGCAGGGTTACAGTCAGAGGAGATTTGGATTAAGGTTTAGACCCCAAAATGATCGAATCCTAAAACGCAAAAATGACACCCTCTGACCGGTCAGTCTAAGGGCTATGGTACTCAGGGGACCATCAAGGCCTGAAGGCCTATTAATTGTTATTTTTAACAATTTTTAATTAATTTGTTTCTGCCATGTTGAATTTTAATTCATGCTTGCATATCATATATTTAAATGATACAACAGTTGGCAAAAGTTTGAGAATCTTTTCCCAGAGGTGTTGAGGACTCTTAAATATTTTTTTGAAAATGTACTTTTGTTGATTAGCTAAAATCAAATGATACTAATGATGGGAAGCAAGATTTGAGGGGTACCCAAACAATCCTCGAATATTGTGCCAAATTACCGGTAAATTCTAATGATTCCTCGATATAAATTGACATGCTTATATTGGTAAATAAAGAAAGCACTATATTATTGGCAATTAAGTTAAAAGTGTATATTTTTAGTACAAAATTCTCAGTACATACTAAAAGAAATAAGAAAGATCATAAACTTTGATCATAACAATACTAAAATTGAGTTAAAGATTGTATTACAACATTGATATTTTATTTAATTTTAGCCAACATTGAAGTATGGACCGATACTGGATCTGAGGGACCAGTTGCCAGTTGTATTGATGATTTACCTCTCCAAGGTATACACGTACAGTCTGTAATGTGTTAGAGGCATAAATGTAACCCTATTTTGATCAGTGCACGGAAAGTGGGTACATGCATAAGAAAAGTTTTCAGCACCGTCAGGGACGTATAATATACCGGTATGTCCTTGGCACTATGCAGGATCAATGTCACATGCTGTGTAAAATAATGAGATTGAACTACTCAATAGTGTAAAGAATTATTGTTCACCATTTCTTGTTTTTCAAGGTAATACACCATTAATTACATGTGCTGTCTTCATTATAAATTTTCAACTAAAACAATTACCCTAAAATGAGTTTCTTTTAATTATTTGATAATCTGAAAAAATATTATATACTTACCAACAAAAAAAGTTGCTACATAGGACACCTGATTTGAAATTTCTAATGTCAGAAGAATCTGTTAATTTTCCCCAAATTTATTGTTTAAATCTTTCTATTGTATGGTTAGGTCCAATCTGTGTTTTTATGGTTGATTGCACTTTGATATATAACGCCAATAACAATGCATTCACACTGTATGGAAAGTGCTAATAGAAAAAGCGGTTGATTTGGATCACCGGCTATACTTTTGTATGATATCTCGAATTTACTGTCTGACAAAAATGTAAAATTAAGGAGGCTTGGGGGTCAAAAAAAATTTTCTCCAAAATTCACCAAATTTGCAGAAATGTTTCATATAGTCTTAATTTACATTTTAATGTGAAAAACCTTATCACAATCATCGTTAATTTTATCATTTATTGCATCTGAAGAAATTGCACATTATGTACATTATGTAAAAAAAAAATTATGAAAAATATATGAAATATAAATAAAGGCAAAAAACATAACAATAACATTACAAAAAATTAACTCAATAACAAAAACTTAACATTATTTGTTATAAAAAAAAATATCACAATTTTACCAAAAATATATATGTCACACAAATGCAAATATGTAAAACAAAAAAAAAAGTAGCCACAAGATTATTTCCAAATTTTAACATAATAATAATCAATACATGTGTAATAAAGATTGAGCATTAAAAAAAAATTTCGATGGTGAAATTAAAAAAAAAAAAAAAAGAAAATATTTGGACAAAATATTTGGAGTTTTACAAGTTACCTCCCTTTGAAAAGTTAGAAAAATGCTGAAAAACAGCTGACATGATTTTTTTTGCATCTTGTAACCCTTGGTTTACCATCAATTGACTCTTTAAATAATGCTTCAATACCTTTCAAAATACAATTTCAGTACGATGTAAGAGTTATAGAACATTAAAGTGAAAATCTTTTTTGCATAGAGATAAAAACGCTTTAAAATGGCAGCCACCCCAGCCTCATTAAGCAGCATTTAACAGTACATTGAATTTTGAAACAGGAGTTATAAAATCAACCCCCTATTTCTTCAATTTGCAGCCGACTACCAATGCTTTGTAAAGTAGTTTGAGGAAATTCATGCGCATTGTATGTGTCCAAAATGCATAGTCATCGCTACACATCCCCTATATAAGACCGATAGCATTCACCGCATTCAGGTATTTCATTCACCCGAACACGTTACATTCGACATTAATAATATGACAAACATGCTCTAGTAACTAAAGGAATATCCAATGAACGATGAAACAAAACAGACTGAAATCCATGCACACATATTTCAAATATCATCAATAATAGTAGAACGTTTTCCCAAGTTTGTTATAATATCGCACATGCACAAACCACATAGTGTGGCAGATCGTGCAATGACCGCATGGATTTTAGAAACGGAGTGTTTTTGTAGAAATCGATGAAACGAGGTTACGCTTTTTCTTTCTTGGATTTACTATCATTTATCTACTATGTTGGATGTAGTGCCGCCGGGGTCTTCAAAAAGATGCAGGCGTTATGCACTCTGTATGAACGACACAGGTGTTCGATGTACATGCGAAGTAAGACAGCACTATCTGTGCAAAATAACACAGATACCTTGGAAATTCTTTTAAAGAATAAATATCTATGTTTTATCGATTGTAGTTTTCTTAATACTTTTTACAAACATTTTACGACAGTGTGTAGTTCATGCATTTGGAAGTCCTTGCAATCTGAATGCCACGATCGGAAAGCAACCGAATGTAACTTTCTCGACCGGTATACCGTAAATCTGGAAATTTTTACCGTAGATAAATTTTAAGCAAATTTGCGCGTGCTCTGCATTCGCAAAAAAAATATTTCCTAAAAATTATTCAACAATAAAAAAAAAGTAAAGAAAAAATTTGCCGTAGGCCGGTCTCTACTCCTTACTATACGAACAGGTGTCCGTAAGAACTACTCATTAAACTAGTAGACTAATTGTTCTCGAACAATTAGAGGTCTTTCCACCTATATTATTATTATTTTTTTTGTTTCAATATAATTAATTAAACATTTCCTCTACGTTACTTTATAGAAAAAGGTTTAAAACTTAAATATGCTATTTTTTTTATTTGACCTTGACCTTTGGCCTTTATACCATTTTGTTTGGACAAGGAAGACGCTTCTATCCCAAGTGGTCCGAAGTCTTTACGATAAATAATAAAAAAGTTGGAAGTGATTTTATAGAATATTGAATACTTTCAGGGGCAATAACTACTAGAAGGGGGCTCGGATTCTTTCGGTATATATAGATTAAAGAACCCTCTAAGTGTACTGAAGACATTGGTAAAAGTTCCAAGTCACTATCTCTTATGGTTTTAGAGAAGTAGCGATAACAAGCATTTCGTACAATAGAGGTAATAACTCTGTAATTATTCAAAGGTATGAGCCAAGGGGCTATATTTTAAAATGTCTTAAGATGTCCTACTACATCCATGAAAAAGTTTTTCTCTACAACCCTTAACAAAAGAGATCTAAAAACTCATTAATTAATAGATTTCCAAATGACCTTGACCTTTGACCTTTATGTCATTTTGTTCGGCCAAGGTAGACGCTTCCATCCCAAGTGGTCCGAAGTCTTTACGATAAGTAATTAAAAAGTTGGAAGCGATTTTATAGAAATTTAAATACTTTCAGGGGCAATAACTACTAGAAGGGGGCCTCAGATCCTTTCGGTATGAATAGTTTGAGGAACCCTCTAGGTGTACTGAAGACATTGGTAAAAATTCCAAGTTTCTCTCTCAAATGGTTTCAGAGGAGTAGCGATAACAACCATTTCGCACACAAGGGCAATAACTTAATAAGTTTTGGGAGTTATTAAGCAAAGGGTCATTTGGTACCATAACTTTTTATGGTCAATAACATAAAGTAAAAATTGTTTCAATATCTCTTGAAATAAAAAAGCTGTCCCTGGAAAAAGGAAAAGAAAAATAATAATAATAAACTAGTAGACTAATTGTTCTCGAACAATTAGAGGTCTTTCCACCTCATTATTTTTTATGTTTTGTTTCAATATAATTAATAAAACATTTTCTCTTCGTTACTTTATAAAAAAAAGTCAAAAACTGAAATATGCAATTTTTTTGGTTTGACCTTGACCTTTGACCTTTATGTCATATTGACTGGTAAAGGTCAACATTTCAATTTCAAGTGGTCTGATGGCCCTACGATGTAAGGTTCAAAAGTTGTAAGTGTTTTTAACGAAATTAAGAAACTTTCAGGGGCGATAACTGCTACAAGGGGGGCTAGGGCCCTTTTGGTATGATAGATTGAAGAAGCCCCTAGATGTACTGAATACATTAGTAAAAGTTTCAAGTCTCTACCTCTTATGGTTTATGAGAAGTAGCGATAACAAGCATTTTGTACAATAGGGGCAATAACTCTATAATTGTTTCAATGTAGGGGCTGAAGGTTTATATTTTGAAATGCCTTAAGAAGCCCTACTATATCCATGAAAAAGTTTTTCTCTACCACCCTAAACAAAAAAGATCTAAAAACTCATTAATTAACAGATTTCCAAATGACCTTGACCTTTGACCTTTATGTCATTTTGTTCGGCCAAGGTAGACGCTTCCATCCCAAGTAGTCCGAAGTCTTTACGATAAATAATAAAAAAGTTGGAAGTGATTTTATAGAAATTGAAATACATTCAGGGGCAATAACTACTATAAGGGGGCCTCAGATCCTTTCGGTATGCGTAGATTGAAGAACCCTCTAAGTGTACTGAAGACATCGGTAAAAGTTAAAAGTCTCTATCTCTTATGGTTTCAGAGGAGTAGCGATAACAAGCATTTCGTACACAAGGGCAATAACTTTGTAAGTTCTGGGAGTTATTAGGCAAAGGCTCATTTGGTACCATAACTTTTTATGGTGAATAACATAAAGAAAAAATTGTTTCAATATCTCTTGAAATAAAAAAGCTGTCCCTGGAAAAAAAGAGAAGATAAAAAATAACTAGTAGACTAATTGTTCTCGAACAATTAGAGGTCTTTCCACCTTAGTATTTTTAATAAATTGCTAGATTGCCCGATAAGATATACAAAAAAATATTACAATTGTGATATATATTGTACTAGAATTTTTTCCCACTTACTCTGAACAAAACTGATGTGCTCGCCAAGTGAATATTCTTTACACATTGTCAAGCATATAAAGAGAGAACCTAACAATAGAAGAGCGTGTTCTAGAGGCTAGCTATCGTTGTACAATATGAATGGGTTCACCGTAAAAACAATTTCCACTTGAGTAACCACAGGACTTGATGTGATACCTGGCTGACCTAATTGAATACCTTATTGCGCAATCCAACAAGCTATTGAAACCCTTACTATAATTCTGTATTTCAAAAGATATGAAAATTCATTAATAAACAGATTTCCAAATGACCTTGACCTTTGACCTTTATATCATTTTGTTCGGCCAAGGCAGACGCTCCCATCCCAAGTAGTTTGAAGTCTCTATGATAGATAGAAAAAGAGTTGGAAGCGATTTTATCGAAATTTCAATACTTTCAGGGGCAATAACTGCTACAAGGGGGCCTCAGATCCTTTCGGTATGAATAGATTGAAGAACCTTCTAAATGTACTGAAGGCATTGGTAACATTTCCAAGTCTCTATCTCTTATTGTTTCAGAGGAGTAGCGATAACAAGCATTTCATACAATAGGGGCAATAACTCTGTAACTATTCAAAGGTATGAGCCAAGGGGCTATATTTTAAATTGTCTTAAGATGTCCTACTACATCCATGAAAAAGTTTTTCTCTACCACCCTAAACAAAAGAGATATAAAAACTCATTAATTAAGAGCTTCTCAAATGACCTTGACCTTTGACCTTTATGTCATTTTGTTCGGCCAAGGTAGACGCTTCCATCCCAAGTAGTCCGAAATCTCTATGATAAATAATAAAAAAGTTGAAAGTGATTTTGTGGAAATTTAAATACTTTAAGGGGCAATAACTACTACAAGGTGGCCTCAGATCCTATTGGTATGAATAGATTGAAGAACCCTCTAAGTGTAATGAAGACATTGGTAAAAGTTCCAAATCTCTATCTCTTATGGTTTCAGAGGAGTAGCGATAACAAGCATTTCCTTCTCAAAGGGCAATAACTCTGTAAGTTCTGGGAGTTTTTTGACACAGGGTCAATTGGTACCATAACTTTTAATGACCAATTACATAAATTTAAATTGTTTGGATAACTCTAAGAACAAAAAAGTCACCCCGAGCTAAATAGAAAAAAAGAAGAAGAATAAAAAACATAAAGAAATCAAGAGGTCTTTCACCTGAAAGGTGGAAAGACCTAATAATAATAAAAAACATAAAGAAAACAAAAGGTCTTTCACCTGAAAGGTGGAAAGACCTAAAAACATAAGAATAACAAAAGGTCTTTCACCTGAAAGGTGGAAAGACCTAAAAACCTGTTTATATAACCAGGTAATTACCCCCTAGCTATAACAAGCGTGTGGAGATGGGCTTTACTCACAATCGGTATCTTCGATTGACTGGCAGCCTCGATCGTGTCTATCTTAAATGTACATGTATACTGATGACACTGCATGCATGCGTGATTTATTTATATATGTGATATGCACCAGTGTTACGCAGAATGTAGGGTTATTATTTTTTTTACCCATTCACAGTGTACCGGATGGAGACCAAAATTCACGGAATATAATTTTTTTTTACAGTATTTTGAATTTCTCGCTAAATGCCGCCATTTTCCTCTCATTCTCGCTCGCTCATCACCTGTGTTTGACACGTGACCTTCCAAAACTTGTGTAGTGTACACAAACCGTCGCATGTGAAGGTGTGAACTGCTAATTGGGATAATTATCTCGCTATAAATCAGTATTAAGATACCTCTTTAGGTAGTTTTGTTGCATTTGCTGCTGTTACATGTGTATATAGCATTGCTAATGCATATATCGGTAATTAAAAAAAGATATTAATTGCAGACAAAATGGTGTATGTATATATATATATATATATATATAATATATATATATATATATATATATATATATATATATATACAAAACTTATATATATATATATATATATATATATATATATATATATATATATATATATATATATATATATATATATATATATATATATATATATATATATATATATGAATCCTGAGAAAATTAGAGGCGGCGGTAAACGATATCCGAAGGTTATATAGCTAACTTTGTGCATGTCAATATGTGTGACATTAAATATTTGAGTGCTTTTTATTTTTAGCGCCGATGACAATTCGCGAAAATTTTAAACGTAAAAATTAATCTATAGCTTTATGACTCGGATTCGCAAAAATTTATCGACTTAAAAATTTCCAGATGTACGGTATATACCCCAGTGGCAGTTGAGAAGCGATCGAAACTAATATGGCGTCCAAATGCTTTTATAAATTCGTGTCAGCTTTAATAAGAAAACGGGGAAAAAAACAACACTCCTCGCTTAATTTATTCGCAAACAAAAACAACAGTACATTTGACAAAATATGACTTTCTGTGAAACTATTTGGTATAACGGAAGCTTTTTCTTTGACGCTGTTCGGTTTTATGTTTACTTTAGCAGAAAAACTATTCATATTTCTCCCAAATTAGAGAAATTTGATTTATTTTTTTGAATGATATAACACACGAGCTGAAAACCTGTTGTGTCTCTATATATAAGTTCATTCAATTAATTCTAGAAATATGAAGTAATAACTTAAGTTTAACTTTTTAAGCATTATCAGGTTGCGAAAGGCCTTAAAATGAAATCCCTGTGTTCTTTGCATTGTAAAATCTTATAAATATATATAGTAAGGCATATCTATAATATTATGAAAGTTTGAACTGTTAATCTAATTTTAATGATATAATTTTGGTAAATTGTTCATCTTCCTTAATGAACATATTTTTTATTTTTATAGTCAACAGTGAAAGAAAAAAAAGAAAAATCTGAAGACAAGTTAGCTAAAAGTAATGTTTTAAATCTAGAAGGAAATGCTTCTGGTGGCAATGAACATCGTGAAGGCAAGTGTATTTGATATTCGTAGCTAATAATACTAGAGTAAGTAAAACATGGTTTAGATATTAGTCAGTGTCAGGAGCTTTAACTCTTATTAAAATGGGGTGGGGGGATGGTGAAGCAATATGTTTTTTACCTGTCTGTCAGTTAGTCAATAAGTCATCATTAGTTGGTCCGTTCATCATTTAGTCATCCATTCTGTCTGTCTCGTTCATATTCACAGAAAATTCTGATTTCTTCAATTTTTCTGGATATTTTCCCCCTTTTGAACCTCGATCATGACAATAACCTAATATACTACTAAAACAGTTGGTCATTGCAGCTCAGAATATAATTTCCAGAAACTGTGTAGTTATTTAGGATATGTTGAGTTAAGGTTATGCTTTTTTTCGGGACCATCCTTATCCATTGTTTTCCTTTATTAAAAACAATATATACTACTGAAACAGTTTGTTAGCACAGTTCTTTCAAATTCGCTGAATTAAATTTCAAGAAATTTTGTAGCTTATCTAGCCAAAATGTATTGTTCGCCTTTTGAACTATAATACTTTAAATCAGAAAAATCACACCTTACAACATGGTAGATAAATACACTCCTTATTTAAATTATCTTCAGAACATTCTACAACATTCTTCACTCTTTTATTGTTTGGTCATCAACACATTACCTGATTTTATTATTGAAATACAAACTATTCCCATTTTCATTTCAAATTGTTTAGTATAAACATTTTAATGTCATTTTAACAAAAGTTTTTGATAACGGTTTGTCTAGTTGCTGAACTCTAACAAACACTGCTTGGTAATTCAGGGCAAAACAAGGTCAGAGACTTCTGTCTGACTTTTATTCTGGTGACTCACACATGTTCATCTTTGTGTGCATAAATTTCTAGAACACAACCTAGTTGCTAATGTTTGCTATAAAAAATTTTGATAAATTACAAACACATCTTCACCAATGTCTTTGTGTGTTCCAAGTCTCTTACGAGCATTAAGTCCTGCTAGCCTCTCTTAATTCTGCTATGCTAGAGGTTTTGCACAAACCCCTGGATTGTTCTACCATGTTCTTGTGGTTGAAATTTAGTAGTACATGTATCTATCCGGCATGAACATTCATCCAATTTTACCATGCAGAAAATGATTTGGTGTCGATGAAACATTGTTGTAGGGGTTTGCTGATTGGTAAGTTAATTGGGTTTGGAGGTTCTGCTTCTATGAATGTTGAAATAAGTTCTTCATCGGTAAGATCTGTTGGTCCAACACTGAACAAATATCTATCTTCACTGCTCTAATCATGATTTGATGGACACCTCTAAATTAGATGGGAGAGGCAGATCAAAGTACCGCTTGGCCCTTTGGTTTGTTGTCGATTGATGAGTCTTATTGTTAAAACGTATTTCTAGAGCCCTTTTTAGCTCACTTGAGCACTTTTTGTCCGATGTCTGTGTGTGTGTCTGTGTCTGTCCGTCCGTCTGTAAACTTTTAACATTTTCGACTTCTTCTCAAGAACCACTGGGTCCATTTCAACCAATCTTGGCACGATTAGATATAAAGACCTGTAGTTAAAATTTCTTGCAGTAGTTTAATTGTATACAGTCCAAGATTGACTTGGGCCTTCCGTAACATATCAGATTGTAATATGTTATCATGTAGATCCACTTCAGGATCTTTATCTTCTACAATGGGATATGCTGCAGAACACTCATATTGACAATGAGTTTGACAGCCATTTCCCAACATATGCATGTATACCTATGGCAAGCCAGATTCACAAAAATGAGGTATCATAATTTCACAGTCGATAAACTAGGTTAAACCGTTGTAAACTATAGTTTACATACAGAAAACTATAGTTGACAACATTAATCTATATTTCACATCTGTAAACCATAGTTAACGCGATCGTCTATGTTTCAGAGGTGGAAAACTTTAATTAAAGCTGACATGAATTCATAAGAGCATTTGGTCCCCATATTAGTTTCGATCGCTCATCAACTGTCACTGGGGTATATATACCGGCCGAAAAAGTTACGATCGGTTGCTTTCTGATCGAGGCATTCAGGTTGCACGGACTTCTAAATGATTCTAAGAACTACACACTTTAGCGATATGTTTGTAAAAATGAATAATAAAATTTTTTAAAAATGATGATTTATTCTTGGATAGAATTTTCAATGTATTTGCAATATATTGCACAGACAGTGCTGCGCTGTCTTAACTCGCATGAAAATCGAACACGTTTGACGCTTATACAGAGTATATAACGTCTGCATCTTACTGTTGACCACAGCCGCACTACATCCATCACAGTAGATAAGTGAAAGCAAATCCAAGAATGTATTCATAAACAACATAAACTCGATTTTATCAGTTTCTGAAAAAATACTCTTTTTTCTAAAGTCCATGCTGACGCTGCACGATCTGGTACATTGTGTGGTTTGCACATGTGCGATATTATAACAGTATGACATAGGAGAACGTTCTACAATGATCAAGGATTTTTGAAATATGTGTACCTGTTTAGCTTATTTTTCTAAATTTGGCGTGCCATTTATACCAGCCTTTTTAAATTGTGCTTGATTTACTATATCTTCCTAAGTAGATACTGAATTTATACTATCATCTCTGTATTTGGATTTCCGAACTCTTCTGCTGTGATGGGATAAGTTTCTCTGTAGTAGCCTTAGCCTGGGTCTGAGACTCTGAGCTACAAACCGCATAAGAGATAAATTTATCCCAAATACAACACTGCTAAATTCATACACATCTGATCTCTCTTTTAATTTCACATCACGCCAGAATAACGGATGAATAAGTCTGTTCTCTTAGTTACAGCTATAATCTTGGGTACATTTCTGCAATGTTACAATATTACAGCAGAACTGGAATATTGTGAACACGGATATAGCGAAATTTTGGCTAAAATGAATTCTTATTCATGTCACAGCAAAGTTATTATAGAAACCGGCATATTAATCGGCTATAACTAATCTATAGCTATAACAAAGTAATTTAAGATCACCAGTGGAAATATAATCTTTAACATATTATATCCTTCTTATAATGAATATTTTTTATTACATTTCTTTAAAAATAATGAAAAATAGTATATATAAAATATATTATACAGAAAATTTTGAAATAACGAAAACTATGAGATGAAAATGTAATATTGACATTTTTTGTGGTAGTGATATCAATTTTATCACTTCCGATAGTTTAAAGTACTGTTACTGATTGTTTTACTGCAAATTTGTCATATAGATTTGATATTTATATGAGTTCATACGAATTTGCCATAAACATTTGACGAACTATGGTTATAACAAAGTTTCATCTATACCTGGTAATACAAACACACAATGTTGATCATATCATCTTTCATCCCGATCACAGTATATATAGATTATCATTTAAACATGTATAAATGTGCTTGTTTGCAGAGAGTTTTTATTTATAATTTTACTTTCTGATAATGAGGACAATAGCAAGTGTATTGCTCCTACGGCACAATGCAGGCCCTGGGCCATAAAACTTAGACAAGCTCACTTTTAATTTCAGTCTCACTTTTTCACAATATATTTCTTTTATAAAAGTGACTCTGAGATTAAAAGTGAGCTCATCTATCATATTGACATAATTTTTGTGGCCCCGGGGCCAGATAGTTGCTGTCTATAACCAGTTAATAGGTATATAATACTGTATTGATTTTTACTTATGCATTGTTATAGATGACAACACACAAAGGATGGAAGGTCACATAAGGATGCCTGAGCGTCATCCAGCCATTTTACCAAAACAGTCCAAAAAAATATGGTCGGATGGAAAAGGACCTGGGGAAAATGTACTTTTTGAATTTTCTATTTTTAAAGTGTTCAATTCAAATTGGTTTTTTTCTTGTTTAAATATAACCATAAAAATTAAATAACATTATTATTATTATTTTTTCAGATGTTAGTATCTGAGAAAATTGACAAATTGAAAAGGAGTTTTGAATCTTGGTGGGCAGCTATTAGTTTGAAACTTCTTGCATTTCGTCGCCTTGAAGAAGACTTGTTGGATATTGAAGTTGACACTGTTATTATAAATTATTTATTTGGATTTGATATTTCTGAACTTAATGTTCAAATTGAAACTGGTCATCAGAAGGCATTAAATAAACATGACATGCAGGTAGCAATTGAAGAATTACAGGTAACTTTTGATGAATTGAAAGAAAACAATGAATCATTCTGAAGTAAAAATAATTTAACATCTGATGAACTTACTAAGTTGTGAAGTCAGTGAGGTACGTAGATCAGCTGTTCTATGATAGATTGCACAAGTTGAATTAAAGTATTGTATTTAATTACAGCTGGAGAAAAAATAAGATTAATCAAGAAGTATATTATCTCTCAGAGTAATTGTTTAAGGGAATGCCATTTTTGTTTCCTTGTTTTATCTTAATGATCTCTTATATGCAGTTTAAGACATTAAGAATCTTGTGAATTATTGACTGAAGTAATAATAAGACTTCTTCTGCAGCAATATATGGCGTCTATTTTAGCTTAATGGTTTTAAATGAATAAAATTTCCAGCTATTTTAAAATGTTTGTTCTTTGTAGAAGTAACTAATCAACTTCCATAGATATTTTTTATTTATACTTTTTACAATGATCTAGTGTACATCATCTTTTATAAAATAAACACCACTTGTGATAGAATGGATTTGTGTGTATAAAAATAATTATACATATAATGGAGTCTACTCTAAAAAATTTTTGTCTTAACTATTTTTTAAATATATATATAGAAATTTTTATGTTGAATGAAATAACAATTGGCTTTTTCTATCAAAATGAGTGATATTTCACCGATTTAGAATGAAATTTGATTACAATCGCAAATCTGGCCTAATATACACATTACGGCTTAATTTACATGTTCCCAAAATCTCTCAATTAACACTTCTATTGTAACATTGATGAACTATCAATTATATTTTTTATCTTTTTTATTCTAATTGCAATTAGCTTTTATTTTCATCACAAATGCTCATGCAGTTGGTGATATTGCAATTGACTAGTTGACTTTGCCGATGAAAAATTACAAAAAGAGATGAAACACTCATGAAATGAATGAACGAGGAATGCTGAAATACTGTTTAATAGAAGAGCCAATGCAGGAATTTTAGACAATATTGATGCATAAAATGATTTTTTAAAAGGTCGATCACCATCACTTTTAAAGTTTGTGATTTTAATTTGTAGTCAATGTTTTAGTTTTATTACATTCTCTCTCTCTCTCTCTCTCTCTCTCTCTCTCTCTCTCTCTCTCTCTCTCTCAGGGCTATGTGTGAGAGTAGTCTTTTATTTTGGATATAGACTTACCTAAGATTGAGGGTTTGTTAAAGGGACATAGACACAATTTGGAATTAAAAAAATCAAAACCTGTCGACCTGTTAACCCTTCTACCTGTCAAGCTGTCGATAAATATCCGATCTATTTATTTTTCATCTTTAATTTGTCAAACAAACAAAAATATTTTATATCCTTTTATAATTAAAAACAACTATAAAAATATTTAATTTTAATTTTCCAGACGAACTACTGTCAACACGATACTATTGTCTATATACATGTATAACCCGATTTATTTATATAGATATTAATTTTGTATCACTACGCAAGAATAATTGACATAAGAACTACTTTTGTCTTCTTCTGTACTTGAACCTATAATTTTTGTGTATAAAATGGTTAACTTTTGCATTGTGAATGATTCACTAAAATTTTGAATGTTAATAGTCAAGTTACAAGCGAGATAAAGAGGCAAGAAACCATTGTTATGTTAACAAACCTTGAGTCATATATATATGTGTGTGTGTGTGTGTGTGTGTGTGTGTGGCTAACGACATGAGCAATTGATATTGTCAAATTTTCGGGACAACCGGTCCCTTCTTCAGGCTAAAAGAAATAAATTACTTGGGTACAAACAAAGAAAACAAAATATAGCACTACAACTAACACTACTGAGGAAACTATAAAAAGAACAACTACATTATAAACAGTTTTTAGATCTCAATCTTTGAGACGGTGTTGTCCATGCGACCGATCGCTCTAAAGTAATCAATCGACGATTGTTTGCGAAAAACAAAATCGAAGCAAGATTTGTAAATAACACTTACTGTATCATGCAGTTTCTCTGATTCATTGTTAGTGTTGTTTATCTAAATCATACATGTGCATCATGAGAAGTGTTTATAAATTTTTTGAATATTGTATATTGTCTTCAACCAACGTTCAATAGATCATGGTTTTTTTTATCTCATCACATACTCATTTATTCACTGAAACCATGACAAACATAAAAGTGATATACATGTCCATGTAAATTCTAACAAGTATAATATTTCAAAATAACAGATTGTGTTCAAATTATTACAACATGTTGTTCAGTATTTTTTATCCAGGTTTTAAGCATAATTTTTTTCGGTATTTTATATGAACTCAAGAATTTAATGCTTCGATTGTGTTTTTCACAAAATTTGTAAATAACACTTACTGTATCATGCAGTTTCTCTGATTCAGTTTTAGTGTTGTTTATCTAAATCATACATGTACATCATGAGAAGTGTTTATAAATTTTTTGAATATTGTATATTGTCTTCCACCAACGTTTAATAGATCATGGGTTTTTTTTTATCTCATCACATTATATAAATAGTGCCTGTTTGGGAGGGTACCAGTTGAAATTGACACCCCGAGAAACCATTGTCAACCGACGCGAAGCGGAGGTTGACAATGGTTTTCGAGGGGTGTCAATTTCAACTGGTACCCTCCCAAACAGGCACTATTTATTTTATTATACTGAATGTCTTAATTTTATAGCAAATTTTACTGCTTTTATATAGAAAATACGTGAGTTATACGACGAACCATACGCGCATAATTTTCGCGCATGTAACAATTCGTTCTATCGGCCCGTTG
The DNA here is from genome assembly GCA_020458035.1 of Magallana ariakensis. Taxonomy (NCBI): domain Eukaryota; kingdom Metazoa; phylum Mollusca; class Bivalvia; order Ostreida; family Ostreidae; genus Magallana; species Magallana ariakensis. The sequence goes on from CM035819.1 coordinate 38,079,057, forward strand.
CCAAGTGTGTTGCTAACGCTGAGGGTATTAGAACGGATTGTCAACTGCGTCTAAACCAATCAGATTTCAGTATTTAACATGAAAGTATAATAAATTCATTTATTCACTGAAACCATGACAAACATAAAAGTGATATACATGTCCATGTAAATTCTAACAATTATAATATTTCAAAATAACGGATTGTGTTCAAATTATTACAACATGTTGTTCATGCTGTTAATATTGCGGTTTTACAATAGTAGATATGCTACCATTTTCATAACCAAAACGCCAGTCAATAAAGTTTTATTGATAAATTAATTTACCTTTTTATTATTTTATTTTCTCAATAAACCACACGTAATACATAAAAATATGATATAATTTGTATAATTTGTTTTGTAAATTTAGATAAAAATTTAGATGAGACTGTCAACTTAGGTATCATAATGGAAAAAAATCAAAGACAAACTGCCAAATATCTTAATTTATTCAGTAAGACAAAATTATCTGTATAAATCAAAGTAAACTCATGCGCTCAACCTACTGTATATACTATATTTGTATATTTTAAGATTTCAAAGTGACATATAGGTCCAATGGGCCGGGTGTAATTCGATTATGTTTAATATTGTACTGCACTATAATTTGACATACACATGTCACTATAATAAAATATTTACTTACTTACTTACTTACTTACTTACTGTATGAACCTTTTGAATTTGTTACATTTTGAACAGCATGAATTATAAGTTCAGTTTTGATATCTTATGCATGTGACTGACAAGTCGTTTGAACTGAACACACATGTAATTGAATATCATGCGAGGGTCTATAACATTGCTATTCTTGCTTTACGTTTTACATACAATGTACATGTTAACCTACCCATGCATATGATAAATGTACAAAAAACATTAATCAAAAATAATTTTCTACAAAATTAATTCAAGTTGAGATTGCTAGACCAGTCTAGATTAAACTACTTTCAGTTCGTTATCATAAATAAATGTAGCTACATATATCGAGTGCAAGATCTTAATATACATGTACATGTAGTATATGACCTATAGTTAGAATCGAATATAGTTTGTATGATATAAGTCGCATATTATTCATTTTATATTTACACTATATATTAAAAGAAGATGGGGAATACGATAGCGCAAATGCGCATGTGGTTTATCGTAAAATACAATTTCGAATTTAATTTTTTCCAATTAAATCTATTTGATAATGTTTTAATACAAGTTTGCAATTTCTAACTATATTCAGTTTTGAATATTATATTCAGTTTGGAATATTTTAACAAACGATAAGAAAAAAAAATAATTGCCTTCAGTTTTGGTGGTATCGAACCCACAACCTAAAAAGCCTAGTTATATAAGGTGACCTATTGTCCGGTGTTTTTTATTTTATTGATATTCAACATTATATACATATCAATTCTTAAAAACATCCATGTCTAATAAACATGTCTAATAAACAAATGAATTTAAACAAAATGATAAAAATCTAAAAAATGAATATTAACACACCTTCTCTTTCTTTAACTAGAGAGTTCCTGTATAAAAATAATTTTAGAGAATATTTCGTCTGTTTTCCTTGACACACAATTGATAATGATCGTATGAAATAAATTGTCTTAACATTTACAAAATTTAGTAACATCCATCTTTTGTTGGCGCTTAATACACAGTTGTCTTCGTTTGTATTATACTTGATCTACATATTGATAAAAAAAACCTGTATTGAAAATGTTTACATCTATATATTTTAATAATGATGTTTCCAAATGATAAACAATAAATTTGTTTATAAATTTATGTAATTCGTTATAACCAGTAAATAAATGTATTATTTCTTCATTTTGTAATGAGCAAATTGGACAACAACTTGATTCTGTTTTCCCTATTTTAAATAATTTTTCATATGAAATATTGCATTGGGATAAATTTTAAAATCCAGTTCAATAATTTCAGGTGGTTTATAAGACTCCAAAAATGTAGCCCATCTTTTGAAAAATACATCAGAATCATCAATATTAAATTAAATAACTTCATATGAGATATGTTTTACATGTGTAACTCCCGCCTTAATAAAATCCTTCCACTAAAACATTTAACAATTGTTTTTTTTTTTTTTTTTACTTTTGGATTACAAAAAAGACAAAAATTATACACATAACTTTCTTTTCCGTAAAATAGCACATAATCTTCTATTGCATACCATGCGCTTAATAGTTCTTTGTAAAACTGAGGTAATGTAAGCAAGTCTTGATTAAACAATCTTAGTAAAAATATTTCTGAATTTGCTTCTAAAGAACATATTTTTGACAGATGTGTTTCCACCAAACATTTTTCGAGGTACATTTGATGTATATTTAGCTAGAAATTTAAAAGTGTAAATGATAACATTTTAAGATAAATATCATTCAATATTCACAAGCCACTATTATGTTTATCACAAACAATTGTTTTATAAGACACCAAATGTGCACCATAATTCCACAAAAAAGAACCTGGGGGAATAAGTCGAGGCATATGCCCACAAGTGGCCACAACTCTATCACTAGTATGTTTCATATGACAATCGCACATTTAGTATAATATGTGTATTATCAAGTTGAACTGAAAAATCCATTTCGGCATTTTCTTTAAAGTTTCCTTAAAACTTTGCTGGCGCGAATTTCGAAATATCCATACTAAACTTCATCTTCACTGCGTATCGGGCATTGTCTGCTCAGCTGTCCGTAACTTTTCGTCCTTCCGTTCTTACACGTTTCCTCATGTCTAGGTTGACTGTCTAATTTTCCTGTGAGAGGTACATCTTTGGGAAAGCAGGATACTCCACCAATTATAACCGCCGTATTTGTCCCGTATGGGGTATTATCCGTATTGGGCGATTTCAACACTCGCTGTATTTTCCACATTTATTCCATTTCATAACATAATCATATAAACAGTTACTCTCCACTCCGTACACATTAAAAAGGGGAAAACTCGCTTAATAATAATTCTTACTTATTGTAAACCTATATATGACAGTGAGGGAAAACTTAACGGATTAGACGGACGACTTGTATCTTGACTCATACCCGGTAACTTCTAACTATTGAACTCTGACTCTTGAACTCGAACTCTTAGCCTAACTCTTCGACTTCATAGATAAAACATATAATTATATTTTACTGGCAAGACCCTCTAAATAATGGACATGTATAAATCATCCAATCAGAGAATATTTCTTTATCCCTAAACTGACCATCGCCCAGGTAAACGCCCATTTATTCACCTGCGTTAATCCGCTAATTGTTATATAATTGCATTAACTCTATTAGTGTCAAACACATATGTGAGCTGAAACCATTGAAACCAATCCCGTCTTTCTAATAAGTATCTTTCCTAAAGCTACACTTAGTTACTTTGATGTCCTATTTCTTTGTTACAGTTAAGACGTTTGATAAACATTAATTTACATTCTATCACTACCAGTCAGGAGGAATTTCACGAGAATTAAGAAGAGTAAATAATGTTAATTTACCAACAAGCTAAAACTATAGAAATTGTTCGCAACATGTAAAATATACATTTTACATGGTGAAATATACATTTTACATGGTGATATTTATATATCTGAAGCAAAATAAGATTCCAAACTATGTTGACCTATTACATCATTTGAGTTTTAAATACAAGATAGAGAAATATGCGTCGGTTCAAAAATTTCAACTTAGGAAATTTGAAAAATGCTGGTCACAGTGGGAAGATTTTTCTTTATGTTATTTTTCTTTCTATCAATTTTAAATATACAACTTCAGGTCCTTTTACTTTTGTTTTTGAACGAGTGTGTGAATGAAAGTGATATATGAAAAGAAAGTGATTTAAAATATTTAAAAAAAAGTTGACATTATGTCTATAAAAATTTGGTATGTTTGAATTTTGAAATATGTAAATTAAAAAAAAAGTGCACGTGTTTAATTCATAATAACGCAATATTTACTTTCTTTACGTCAATTGAGTTTTTCGAATTTAAACAAAGTAAACAAAGATATAAAAAAATATTTACAACTCGATTCATTGGAATCGAACACCTACTTTAACATACTTAAGTTCCAAGAACTCCTCGCTAACCGCTACACCACGGATTCACATGTTTTAATCCATTTAAATAATAAACTCAATTTAGTGTTGCGCAAACATAATTCGGTCTTTACCATTTGATGATCATCTTGAAAATTGAAGAAAGAAAACTTGCTTTTTACCATAGAATAGGTCTTGGTACCATTTTTTGTAAATTGAAAAAGATAGACATTTACATGTTTTATCAGTAAAAGGTATTTAAAAAAAATGGTATGATGACCCACTCTATAAAAAACTATAGTCTGAACATCCGATTTCATTAGCATTTTGCTGCTCAATTAGCATATACACATTTTGATGTCTTAATATCAATTAAATTTGAAGTCAATTTTTGAAGGTTTTGGCAATACTGAATGTAAATGATTACATATGCTTAATAAATGAACAAAAGTGATATTTGTAAAAAAAAAATTGTAGTTTTTTCAAATGGACTGGAGTGGTTTTATGCCTCGGCTTATTCCCCACGGTCTCTGTACATTCTTTTTGTATTGAATATCTTGCCATTTTGGCATTAATAAAACAGATAACAAATACCACAATTCTATTAGTATTCACATGTATAACAACTGCCCTTCCTTGAATTGTTAAGTCTCTTTGTCTAAACTAATTAAGTATTGGTATAATTTTTTGTACCTTGTCTTTCCAGTTTAAAATTTCACATTCTTTCTTGTTTCTATCCAAAGATATACCAAGTATTTTCATAATATTTGTTTTAGAAATACCATAAACGTTTTCCACTTTATCTTTTAAACCACCTATACACATAATTATAGATTTCTGAGTATTAATTTTCGCACCTGATGGGTTTCCATTTAATTCAAAAACTTGTAAAACTTCTGTTATAGAACCTGTATCCAGGGGCGTAGCTAGAACTTGTGCCAAAGAAGGCAAGAGGTCTGGGGCCGCCTTTAGGTCCCCAGTGGGTCCAGGGCAAAGTCCTGGTCGGGGTCCAAGGGGCGAAGCCCTCGGAAGCTCATGAGTTTTAACGTTCTCTGCAGTCAAAAATCTACGCTCTGCTTATGCGCACGAAGTATAATACCCAGTTGGATTTAACTAATTATATAAAAAAAAATGAGCGAATAATGCGGGTAAAATGCCTTTATTAGAATGGATAAGATACTGAGTTTCTTTTTAAAAATTTGTTTCAAATGATATGTAATTAAAATAGCATTTATCTGTAACTCTTAAAGGATAAATGTATATTTGTACGTATATACAATGTATTAATATTTAATAGAGTTGGCCTGTGCTCTGTTTTCTAATGAAAACAAACCCATTTCAATTAGCAAAATCTTGGAGTGAGAACCCACTATACATTAGAAATTTTATTTATACCATTTTATATCTCAACAGTTTAGAAAAATAATAGAAGTCTAGAACTCCATTAACTCAAGGCAAAAGCCGCGTACTAGTATAACATTATCTATATATTATGTTGTTGCTAAAACTGTTTAGTGGTTTTAGCACTAGAAATAATACTTAGATAACAATATTTATGATGAGGGTTTGTTACCTCAAAAATTCGAGACATTTTTTTTCTTCGTTTTTATTTATCAAATTATAAAAGCGATTACAATTAGAAATTTTGCTTTTGCATGATTGTATTATATTATTATAATATATTTTTGAGATGGTTGACGGTTTCTTATTGTCATATTTTTCATTTACCAGTAAAATGAAAAAAAAACCCGAATTTAACATATTTATTGATTCAACAAAGGGTACTAGTATTTGCGCCCATAATATTTGTTTGAATCTTCTATTATAATATAAAAACGTGTTTTATCTCAAAGCGGTGGTTTGCTTCAATGCACTAAATTTTTACATTACTTATCGATTTTAACATACTTTAAAAAAAAACTTTCAATTATTGTTTTTAATTTCACATAAAACATTTTTTTTATGTCTGATGCATGATTGCAATGACCCTCCAATAGTTTTTAAACCCCTTCAATATTTAGCAAATACAGACTCTTCCATTACTTAAAATTCTCAATATTAATTTCGAAGTCCTAATGGATAAAGAGAATCTCCGAGCGATGACCATCTGTCAATGTTCATTGTGGTTTTTTAGAGCCTCAGAACACTGACAGACCTCTGTGTGGTTGTGTTTGCAAGTGGCATGTTTAAAAAGATGCATAGAAAGATAAAAATAAATACGCGCTTGTTAAATGTTAATCCTACATGTATATAACAGTTAGAATAAACCAATCCGGAGGTTCGTACTTATTTAAAAATTTGAAGCAAGTGAGCAAATCCATAGACATGACAAGTTATATTGTCAGCAATTTGGTTGATTCATATTTGATAATTTTTCTTTCTTTCTTTCTTTTGACCAAACGATGTGCACGCCATGGCGCGCTGGCGTATAGGCAGCTTCGCCCCTGGTATCTGATATTGTTATAGTTGTATCATCGTTTTGAAACATTAAAGCAACCTTGTCAGACATTGGTATAGGTATTCCTTTTATATTTGTGTTACAATTGAATGCATGATACAAAGGTCCCATGCGCGGATCTAGAGGGGGGTCGGGGCTGGAAAATGAACATTTATTAATTTTACATAGAAAAAATATCGCAAATATGCCTCGGACCCCCCCCCCCCCCCCAACCGGCAAACACATTTATCCTTCAGAATCCCCCCCCCCCCCCTGGAAATTGTTTTTTCTGGATCCGCGCATGGGTTCTGCTGATAAAACATATAATAAGGCAGATATTGGACATCCCTGTCTTACCGAATTCTTAACTTGAAAACAATTTGTTAAAAACCATTTCATTTGACACTACTAAAAATGTCTGGTGCTTTAACCATTGAGGCATTTCAGTCGCAACAAAATGGGTTGTTTAAATACTATATGCGACTTTAGGCACGAATTTACGAACTTGTATTATTTTTCTAAAACGTTCAATTGTCGGGATACGAAATGATATTTTTATGTATATTGGGTCAACTCTCCACGTTTTACTGATTGAAATTGGTTTGTTTTCCATTACAATTCAAACAATGACAAAATATAGAGCACAGACCCACTCTATAAAAGAAAATACATTTAAGTTCTAAAAAATGACACTATTTGGATGTATAATTGATACGCATACGCCAATTTAAATCATTTGAAGATTATCATTATCATAAACATTTATCATTGGCAACATATTCAAGTTTTGAACATATTTAAGGGTTATAAATCGATGTAATGAATGATTTTTAAAAACACTATTAGATTTGTTGATATTTAATTTTACAGTATCTTATCCGTCCTTATATAGACATTTAATCTTATCTCGGTTTTAAACATCCGGATCACACCCTTCCTGAAATTATTTCATAAAATTCATTATACATATGATAAAAAAATTAAATAAAATTTGGTCTTTGCAAATAAGTATTGCAGAACATATTGCCTCAATATCAATAAAAACCATATCGGTATTCACGTATAACATAATTTGAGCATAATAGTTCTGTTACATCAATGTGCACTACTGTGCAGCAGCACCCACGGTGCAGCATTAAGCTTCACGAGGATGTTGAACAAAATTGAATGCAGAATCAAAACAAGTGTAGCGGTTTACACTAAATTGTGGGAGAATCATTACTTAATGATAAGAAATGCAGATTTTATTTAAAAATTTAGATGCAAAATTGAAGTGAGCGAGACACGCGAATATTACGATTTTATGAAGGACTGCTCTGAGATTCGGTGAAGGCGTCAGTCAAATATCAAGCAGAGATTTTAACGTTATTACAATTGACTATATATACAAGAATAATACAAAAGTAATAGAAAGTGAGCACATTTAAAATATTTAAGAAAATTATCAGTTTCATTGTTCATTAAAGCCTAATATCTTCGAAATCCTTTCTTCTCAAGCGCAAGAGACGAAACACATTGCGTGCCTTAAGAATCCATTCTATGTAGAAACATCCAAAACTGAATACAATAATTCAAACCCAAATCCGATGACATTTTATTTAATTTGCTGAACCTGATCATAATATTTTGAAAATCATAAACTCTTCCTCTCTTTTTTTTTATTTATCGCAATTGCATCAACAAACATAATGATAACTCTTTAAAAAATGTAATGAACATTAGATTAAAGAATTAACATTGACATAAATTTTAATATCTGATATAAATCTTAACTCAATTAATTGATTTTTATTTTTTTTTTAAATTTTGAATGTTTACTCTGTATTTAAAATAAAATGTCCTTAATCTTAATATCTACCGAATGGTTGTTCTATACTTGATTATTGTTGTTTGATTATTGTACTTGTAATACATAGAGAACTACATTCAATGCGTGGTAGGAATAACATCGCGATATCATTGATTGTAGACATTTTTTCTCACTTCTAGATACACTGGATATGGTAATCGTTGTATTTTGGACATTCATAATGTCTTGTGGTTTTTAAATACATGAAATTTTTCCGATTCGCATTCATCTATCCAGTTGAAAATGAGATAACGTTTCAATATATATGAATTCAACTTCTAATATAGAATATCCATCATAGAAGACATACAGGGTTGATACGACTAAAGTTAAGACACATGATTTGTTAGAGCTGCAAAATTATCATCATGATCAAAATGTCATACAATACTTAGATGTCGTGATAAATGGGGCAATATACACTTTGAAACGAGTGTCCAAAATTAAGCGAAAACTTAAAACTTACGAAAGATTATTGTAAATATTCAGTCATTGTCACCGAATGAGACTAGACTTAGATTACTTCCATATTTAAATGTAATTTACTATATTTGTAGATCAAAATCCGGAATGTGACATTTTCTATTCTTGGCCATTATATTTTGAACAAAATAAGGATATGTAAATCCCCAAAACATAGTACATTTAATCACACACAATTTTTATTTTCGATTTGTGATCATCCTTACAGGAGCATCATAAGGAATATTTCTACAAACTAAAAGTTACATATATTTTAAACGCTACAATCTAATTAAAAAAGAATGAAATCAGACATTTATTAAATAAATTTAACTTTCTAGACAAAAATACATGTATATCTTTACAGTTTGCGATTACATATAAGGTAAAGCAAATAAAAAGCTAAAATAAGTAATTTGTCAATAAGATACATGTACATGTATATAGTCCCTCTGGTTAAGGAGATAATGCTTGCGATTTAAATGACATTTTTGTTTATACATAAAATTGGCCTTTTAATGGTTTTAACTTAGATTGGATAGTTTCTTCAATACATATTTGGGAAGTGGACACTCATTTCTATATGAATGAACAGAAAAAAGATGTTCTATCTGAAAAGTTCTACGTGCCTGATGAAATTTTCATCAATAGTTAGTTCGAATAAGTCACTTAGGTCACGTATTGCCATCGGTCTTCGCCCGTCAACAATTTTTTACTTCTTTTTGAAAACCACAAGGGCAATTGGTACCAATTTTGGTTTGAGGCATCTCCATAGTAGAATCCAAATTATGAATTGTACGACTTTACCACCCCGGGATTTTATGGACAGAGCCAAATATGCAAAAGGCAGAATTTTCAAAAATCTTTCTCTCTACTCCCACACATGTTCATGAAACCCTTTATCAAATTGTGAAATTCATGGCCCCTGGGTCAGGGATTCAGACCCTTGGGAAGAACCAATATTGACACATAGTGAAAGTGTATAAAATTTTATATATATATTTTTTTATACTTTCACAGTCGTGGGAGATAAACTAAATGTATTGTCATTATGTCCACAATGTCTTCTTAAATTGTGAAATTCAATGGTCATTGGGTAGTTAGTGTAAAAAATAAAAGTTAAGGTAACAGTCAGAGGAGTCTTGGATTATGTTTTAGACTCCAAAATAAAGCTTAAAATGCAAACATGAGACTCCCTGACAGTCCCATCTACCTGTTATGTAACTAAGGTGACTGTGAAAAAGCCTGTGTGCCTCTTGTTAATAAATACTACTGGATGAAATTCAACTTTGTTTAAGACACTTAGTTAATATAAAAGTGTTTGTTTTATTATGACTTATTTGAAAAAGCTCCTTTTGGTTTCATTTTTACTTATCTGCAACCAATAATGGTTTCTATATTTCGAAAAGAATTTCTCTCTCTCTCTCTCTCTCTATAAAAAAAAAACAAAACAAAAAAACCCCAAAACACGCGTGCATGTTAGGTCATGGGAACATAGCTACATGTAGTGGTTGAGAAATCGTTTGCAGGTACACAAGTGCTATTCCTCGGGGAATCAATAATCTCTATGTACTTCGGCCGGGTCCTGTCTTGTGTGGTTGCCTCTTCCGCCTGTAAATTAACGGTGATGTTTGATTGACACGGGTGTGGATCAATAAGTTTGTTAGGGGCATGAACATGATAATTATCAATAACAGTGTAATGAGAATCCCTGTTTTCAAGACTGATGTTTACCTGAGGTAAGATGTCCGACTCCAAAGACTGAGAATTGACGAGGTTATGTGGTTTTAAATATAGTCCATAAGTGCTTGGAGTTGTGATATTGTGTTCCTTGAAACATTTGTTTCGGATCTGTGTTCCAACAAGAACGGCAAACAATACGATGAACAAACCACAGAGCATAAATATTCCGAGCAATATAGAAGTATGTTTGTAAGATGTATCATTATGTACATTACTGGTTTCCTTCTGAATTTGCGAACTTGTAGTGAAGATTATGCCAATGGCTGCATGTATATTTGCTGTTACAGTTGTTGTTTCTCTTATTCCAACTTCTGTTGTTCTGGTACTTCTTGTACTTTCTTTATTTTCTAAGCAATAATAATGATCGAGTGTAAGTAAGAACTATGGGATTCCTAAGAATTTGTGTTAGAAAACAAGCCATGTATAGACTACACAGAACGTCTACATGACATGCATGAATCACACTGATGCATGTATTACATACCTTCAGTTGTTGTTTTTACAGAAGTTGTTGTTGTTGTTGTCAGTAAAACACAACCAAATGATGGATGGCAGGTTTCAGCTCCTTTACAAGTACATGTGAATTGACATCTGTTCCCGTAATTTGGATGACTACACGATTTGGCGCAGTTTGGACCTAAATATCCTGCTTGGCAACCTGATATTTAAAATTAAAACGCTTTAACAGAATGGCTAAAATTAATGAGATCTGGCATGTTTTAAAATTCATCATTTTGCATATAGTTTATCTTTTGTTCTCATTCATACTGATTTGAAAATTAAATTTCAATCAGTTCTAAATTTTGAAATGTTATTTTAGAATATTACGTTCTTTTTCTATTGTTCATATATTTTGTACTCACCAACACACTTTTTTCTCTCCTCGTTCCAAACAGAATCTGGACAACACCTTAAGCTTGGGTAACTGAAAAAGTTTGTAAAATATATATAAGAGAAAGAAAGTTCCTTAAGTAATTGATTTGGTGGTGTGTTTTTTTTATTTCCACATGACACTGTTTGACCATTCTATTTTTATGTGTTTTTCATTTTCAAGTTGTTATTTAAAAAAATCAAACCCCTCCTTTAAACTTAGACTTTTTTGCTTTCTGTATATTTGATATCGCATATAACCATGTTCTTGTTTTTATAAACAACAAATAGGTTCTCTGGTGGTTTATTAGTGGTAAATGTAGAAAATATTTCTAAATTGTTAGCGGGTTATTTTCTGCAGTGATCTATTCCTTCATATTTCTTGACATTCTATAGATTTATATGTATTAAAGATGCAATATACTGTTATGTTTACATCTCTCTCTCTCTCTCTCTCTCTCTCTAAAATTATATTTATGTATCCATATAAAGTGGGAAAAAGTACGGTAAGCATCATTATTGTCAAAAAAAAACCACCAACTTTTTTTATATGAGGAAGGTTGCTACACCCTTTTGGAGCTGACGTAAATCCCGCCAGTGTATGCGTTTAAAGTAGTTAAAAAATTATCTATCATGAAATAGCCCACGCATGTATAGTCAACCTCAATATAAAATAGTACATTATATAACAGAATATACATTATTTAACATATGTCTAGAGTTCGTATAAGATTTTCAAGAAATGAGTGAGACACTACTTGATAATGTGTTCGAAGGCAGTTTAAAAATGCTAATATTCATAGGCAGATATATTTATTTGAACTGGAAATATCGCAATCTAGTTTTGTCAGAAGCTATACAAAAACAATGATTTTTTTTAAAAACGAAAGGTGAAATAAAACGTGAATGTAAAATTTCGGACTCGGAATGCTCATTCATTGCATTTAAACCTCCCAAAACTTACAAACATATGCAATTTCATTCTCGGCAAAGGAAGAATACATGCTCACGTAATAACACGTTTAGTAATGTTTTTATACCTTACCTTGAGCATAAGGTGTTTACAGGGCAGGTTTGAAACAAAATCATGAGAAGGTAGGTACAATAATTGTTGACAAGTTCATTGCAAATTCTCATTATAACAATATTTTTCCTTATTTCATCATATTTTTTTCGACGGCTATAAAACTAATCTATACTTGATTATATAATGTCAACAGAATGTTATATAAAATTATTAAATACACTGCCCTAATCCAAATCTCAGGAAATTAAACACAGGAAAAAAATTAAAATATATGATTAATAATTTACACATTTCTCCTCTTTTTGATATCTGAACGTTGTTCACAGTCCCACAGTGTTTTCTACTTGAAACTGGTATTAGATAAATTAATTATTACGAACAGTCAAACTTTTCAAGATCTTATATCCAGAAAGTCTATTCGGGTGGAGGTGGGCGGGAGCAGACTTTGTTCGATTTGATTACATCTTGCTTTTTTTATGAAGCTACATTATATAGATTATACGAATTTCTTTTAGGATGACATGATTGTAATATTTTTTTTAAAGAAATTTCCTTCTTGTGCGGCCATTTCGAATAAGAATCCCCTTGCAATCGCTAAGTTAATTCTTTACTTTTCTAATAAGTTTTTATTTTATTTTTTCCCATCGCATAGGCATACAAAACCATTGTATGTCTTTTATTATTCCTTTGAGACGGAATAACAGTGAAATCATTACCTCCCTCAGCCATGTCTTAACTTAGATTTTTATTTTATGGTATATCGATGAGTTGTCGCCATCCATGACTTTTGTCATTCTGTGATATGTCGCATCGGTGAGTTTTACTTTCGATTAGTTGACTTTCGATGAGTTGTCGCATTCGACGAGTTGTCTTTCGACGAGGTGTCCGGTACCGGTTTTGCATACATGTACATGATTTGTTTTTTTGTCTTTTTGTCAATATAATTAATTAAGCTATTATAATAACGTTAATAATAGTGTAGGGCAGTTGGCTGAGGCAATTGTTGTGTCATTCAAGACTTTGAAACTTGCTTGGGATTTTAAGGTAGCCCATCCATAACTGAGGTGAACTTATCAATTTTGATTGATATAAACTACATTTAATACCTATTTTAAAATTATTATGAGGCTGACATAAACCAAACTCGGGAGTATGTGTGCAGTTGATTAAATGAACTTTTTGCACTAGGAAATTAGGAAAATTCAATTTCTAAAAATATGTACGGTAAGTTATAATTGTTTTGGCATTTTCAAAGAAAGGGAAAGCTTTTGAAACATTTTACTATCTTCTAACAGAATAACACAAGAAAAAAATTATAAATTCTTACAAATTAATTTTACAGAGCATATAATTTTTTCAGTATATTGCTATCAAAATTATGGTTCCTGCGGATAAAAAGGTGCGAATATCATATATATATATATATATATATATATATATATATATATATATATATATATATATATATATACAGACGGGGTACAATCTGTCGAACATACTTTACGAATTGTACGTTATCTGAAACATACTACCAGAAAAAATAATATGCTGACACATTTGTACATTTAAAAAAATATAATCATAACAAAATAGATAACATAAAAAACTAAATTTTAGAAGGCGATGTGTTGGTTTCCCCCAAATAACCTTAATATTGTCTTGAATGAAAGAGATTGAAGTGGTCTAGAACATGAATAAAATGCTTATTCATGAATTTGAAAAATATGCTTATTCATGAATTCATTTTTCTAAAAAATCTGGTCTGAATTGTCGCAGATTTTCTATGTATATGTGCAGTGTTACAACGCACTTTGAAAAATTACGCACGTTAAAAAAAATTTTCAAAGTGCGTTAAATTTGGGACCATCTTAACGCACTTTGAAAAAAAAAATTTCTTTTCAAATTGCGTAAATATCGACGATATCAACGCACTTTGAAAAAAAATTGTCGATTTCTTGAACTTTCAGATAAAATTGGTAGTAAAATTAATTAATGTTATACCGTCTAAGTCACACACACAAATATATATATATATATATATATATATATATATATATATATATATATATATATAACCAGTTTTCCTAAACAAACTATCCTAAAATGTTTGCAGGCAACAGCGATTTAAAAAAAATTGACGTTGGATGAAAGCTTTATGTTATTCCATCTTGATATAAAAAAATTCATAAAAAATATATTAATATTTGTCTATATAATTTGAAAAGTGTTGTATCATACCTTAAACTATGTGTTAGTAATTAATTGTCTCGCCTAAATATTACAGTATTGGGACTACTATCTACCATCGGCTCATACATTCGTGTCTGAGAGAGGAACGAACGACAACTCTGCATGGGAGATTGTATTGGGACTACATTTTAAAATCAAAATACTGAAAGTACTGACGAGAGTTTATTTTTATTATTTACGTGTTAATCCTTTCTGGCTCAAGTAATGGATATTTTCCATTTACCTACTGTGAGGATAATGTGACTCATGACTTAGTATTTAAGTATAGACATGTGATTCTTTTTAAAGCTGTAATTCTAAATCAAATTAATTCCTTTTAAGGAATCCTTTTTTGTGCATAAAGAATACATTTTTTAATAAACAAATAGTCCTCGCTCATATTACATATTTTATAGATCCATATTTCAAAATATTTCAAAATCTCTGTCTACGCGATTCTTAGTACGAGTTCATATTTTTCTTTTCGAGTTGAAGGGCTATTTCAACAGAAGTAGCCGTCAAATTACTTAGTGTTAAATTTAAAATGATATTTTTTATAACGCAATTGGCTGAAATTTACATTCAGTATAAAGAATGTTAAAATAGGATTTCAAAAAGGAATATATTCTTTTAATGAGCCATTTTATAATTTTGTTTTCATAATTTGATGCTAAAAGATCTTCTTAACTCCATATAAGAACCGAAATTTAAATAACGACTGAATTGAATTTAAAAGCTAGCGACGTTATACTTAGACATCATGAACTGGGTTAGAACAACGTTTTTAACGTTTATTAATAATAATACTAGTTTGTTTAAGAAAAAAATGAATATAAAATTCATTGCTTATTCTTTAATGTGGTGTTAAATTGATTTGAACAATCATCGCTTTATAACCCGCGAAGTTGGGAAGGGAAAGAAATATGAATGTCATGTACAAATTTTGATTCCCAATATTCTAAATTTTTGTAAAGGACAGTAGGATTAATGTTCTATGTAGAAAGCTCATCCAGTATGGATCAGATCATGAGAAACGTCCTTGTCAATACGATCTGACGCTATTGTCTCCCTTGCTGAAAGAATGGATCGCCGTATCGCTTCATCGAAAACGAACAATTAATATTTCATATATAGACACAACTCTATATCTAAATAAATGGTTATAAAAAAAATTAAGAATTTATTATTTCAAAGTGCGTTAAGTGTCATGATGTGAAAAAATGTTGGTCTACAATAATAACGCACTTTGAAAAAAATTTCAAAGTGCGTTGATTTGGACCAAAATATAACGCACTTTGAAAAAATTTTTCAAAGTGCGTTAATTTTCTTCCAAATTTAACGCACTTTGAAAATTTTTTTCAAAGTGCGTAATTTTTTTTGAAGTGCGTTGCCACAGTGCAGCTATATTTATCATGTTGAAAATTTTGACCAAATCCAAATTTTATTGAAAGTGTAACGTGTTTTTCTAACAATAATAAATATAAGGGTTCTTTTTAAGGGATATATAATTTTCCTAAGATACTCTGAGTATTTTGATTGATGATGATATAAAGATTTTCCTTTACTCTTCCTGAGTTTTAATGATTCGCTAATGTTCAAATGATTTTACCAGAGACTTTACCGGGTATACTATAGACTGGGCAAACTGTCACCGCAGACTTCCCGGTACAGGGTTCCTATTAATATTGGAAACCAGGTGCCTCAATCTTATGCAGATTTACTGCGTCCTGATTCCCAAATTAATTCCCCAGATACCAATACTGCTGGTGAAACTATAGCTTATTCCTACCCTAGCCTTCCCTGACGTTTGCCTTCTTGCTACTTTTCTTCTTCTGCTCAGGTTTCTTAGCTGTGTTCTCTTTGAGCTTCTCAGCCAGACTGCCTCAGCTGCAGGCTGCGCTCACTTATATACCCTTAGGGCAGTTCATTCTAAGGGGTGTCAGGTTATTCCATTTTTATAGGTGCGTTCAATTTGTTTCACTACCCACGCCTCTGATATTGTGCGTCCCGCACACCAAATCAATGAGAATTAAATTTTTTTTTTTTTAAATGGTTTTATTATTTTCATACATTAAGATTAAAAGACCATGTGTAAGTAACTAACTGTTACTATTATTCTTCAAAAAAAAAAATAAGGTACATATAAGGTTTTTATTATTCCGAAATCTCAACCAAATTCACAGAACTACATGTACACAAAAATCAAGATGCATAAAAACCAAGATGCATTTTAAATAATTAAGTGCATCTACACAAATTTCAATTTGTATGCCTGACACTTTGATCGGTTTGTGCAACATATGCCACTTGGTCATTGCTTGTGTTTCTGGCAAATCCCACATCCCCTCTTCTTTGACGTTCTGCTCTACAAAATGCTTCGATTTCCACTGCAAAACGTACTGCATCATTTAAGGATTTTAGTCGGGATTGCTGAATACGAAGACGCATGTCAAAATCAGTGAGTGCATCTACAAACTGATCTTTAGCTATCATCTCGGTAACTTCCCTAGGAGCTGTTGGATACGCGAGATGTGCTAAACGCCGAATGCTTTCACCAAGTTCTGGCAAAGATTCGTTTGCTTTTTGTCGTTTTTCTCTCAGCATAGCCCGATAGAGTTCAGTCTGATTAGCTGGCGCAAATCTTGACTCAAGTGCATCACACAACTCTGTATAGGTACCATTTGAACCTGTTCTCATGTTACCAAGAACAGTTTAAGCCTATCCCCTTAATGATGCTGCTAGGTACAGGCATTTCTGGCGTGAATTCCATGAGTTGATGTCACTGCATGCTTCAAAATGAGCTTTATAGTCTATTCAAGACCCAGATCCATCGTAGGTTGAGGGTTTCATTATCGTTTTTCCGTATGAATTTTCTTTAAGCGTGGTATTTGGATCATTGTCATTTAATGGCATACCAGGGCTACGAAGATGTCCACATAATGGTTCATGAACTGGTTTATAATTGCTTGACCATGTAACGGTGGAAGTGGCTAATGAAGATGCCGTACTCTGGGTATTTAAGGATGGATTTGGTTATCATTGTTATCATTTAAAATCAACCTGCAACCTGTTAATATTTTATTCTGAGATCTTTTAGATATTTGAATTTATTTATCAGCTAAAAATGACAGAACGGGTATTTAGAAATTCACAATAGAACAAAAATAGATATGAGTTACCCCGTATCCAAGATATTTGACTTTTAAATTACTTGAATTTTTACTGTGCTTAGCTGATCACTGTTTAAATCAAAGTTTAAACCACTGAACTTGTTAAGAAAACTGGCGAATATAGTTATTCATGTCCGTAGCAAATACTGCCACCAGTCTTGGTCACTAGCAAACAGTGTACACATCCTTAAATAGAGTTTACACGAGTGCGATCAGAAATACGGTGCAGGTGTTGCATAACTATTTGTCATTAGAAAAAAGAAAAGAAAAACACACTCATACACAATAAATAATAAATAAGAGATTATGTGATAACTAATGAACAATAATCATGAAAGTAATATAATTATTGTAATAATATAAGCAATATTCATTAGTGAAAAATTGTCAATCGAAGAATGACCTATATTTTCGTGAAAAAGACTGAGGAGGCAGATAGCGTAGGAATATGAATACTTCACATTTATTTTTCTTGGAAAAAGGTGATTTTTAAAAATAATTTTACGTTAATTTTGTTTTCTTTCGAGTATAAAATATACATTGATATCCTAAACATTTGTTATAATGTTGTATCTGCTGATGTTGAATGGAACTATATTTTTCAGCGCAATTGTGTAAAGAGTACCTGACTTTAGTAATATATCTTAAATAGATAGTAAGCACTGATCGAATATATTGGTAAGATTTCAGAGTTGCTAGATCATTAAATAAACAAATCACAAGACTATAAAATAGGTTTTTAATCAAATAAAACAACTGAAAATAGCACGAGGAAATAAAACCTTTAATCCAAGGGTGAGATTACATAGTAGCTAACACGGACTGGACAAACCTCAGATTACTTCCTTTTTGATATTGGCACATCATATATAGATAAATATACTTTTCCTTTTTTCACTGACTGTGATCCGGATAGTGGTAAAAACCCGCGATTATGGGCTATTTTTACAGTTTTGAACAAGCGGTATTATAGTTTTTAAAAAAGAATCTGTAATCTACAGTTAATCAGGAACATAGATTTTTTTTTTTAATTTCCTGACAATTATGTTACTCGAAAGGTTACTCGTGTCCAAGCCATCTTCTAATCAGGAAAGATGAAATCTAGCAAAACTTTCTCTTGCACTCATTAGTGTCAAAGAAAAATTGTGTAAGAGAAAACTCCTATTCTTGTGTAAATATCTGATTGAGTCGTATCCCTTACAGAATTGGCACTTTTGGTTGTCCAGACATGAGCAATGAAAGAAACGTAGTACTTCTTTTCACCTTTGTGTAATTTTGGATCACCACGGTGTTATTTCGCCAAGCCTCTGTTTTTCATATTTTTTGAAAGGGGAGAGTTTGTGAAGATAGTACTGTATTTATAATGGATTTCAAAGCTTCACAAATATCCTTACAAGATATATAGCAGATTCCAGTAAATGTTCTACCAAGCCTCTTTCTTTACTTCTTACTAAAATTCTTACAGTTGTGAAGGAGAAACTTAAAGAGTACTGTACAACAATATACTCCAAAAGCGTTGTGAATCAGATGTGGATATACTTAGAAACTCTAAAGAATTATTAAAAACTTTGAGGTCACAAAATCTAAAATAATAACATCAAAACGTACGATTTTTCAACGCTTTATACAACCATTTCCCCTGACAAAATTAAAATCTATGCCTTTTGATATCAGCGACAGTTTCTTCAATAAAAATGGAACTTGAAAATTTTCTTTCCTTGTCATTGAAAATCTACAAAATTATTTTGTTAAAAACCATTCTGATTACACACACAAGTACTCTGAAGTTGACATTAAAAAGATGCTTGAATTTCTGATAGACAACATCTATCATATAGTGTTTTGAGACCCTGTTTTCCAACAATCAGTCGGAATTCCCAAGGCCACAAATTATGCTCCTCTGTTGGCTGACTTATTTCAATATTTATATGAAGCAGAATTTATTCAAAAGCTTGTCCAAGAAAAGAATAAAACACTTGCTCTGGCCTTCACTTCGACATTTAGATATACATGTATTGTTGATGTTTTATCCATTAACAACAGTTTCTTTCACTCTTATGTTAACTCGGTATATCCCAGTGAGCTTGAAATAAAAGGTACCACAGGTTCTGTGACATCTGTTTCATATTTACCAGATTACTAGAAAAAGACGTTAATGGAAACCTAACAACAAAACTATATGATAAACGTGATGATTTTAATTTTTCCATCGTCAAATTCCCTTACTTATGTAGCAATAAATCATCATCAACTGCTTATGGGGTTTATGTCTCTCAGTTTACTCGTTATGCAAGAGCATGCTCTACGTACAAACACTTTCTCAAAACAGGCCAGCTACTAACAAACAAGTTGTTGGAACAAGAATATCAAAAACCTCAATATCATCTTTACGCAAGTTCTATGGTCTATACAATGGCTTTGTCAGCAAGTACAATGTTTCATTAAGACACATGCTGACTGACGTTTTTCATGCTTGTTAGACCATCATTTAAACACCGGACTCCATATAGGTTTTCCCCCGTTTTTCATGATCTTGACAATGAGCACATGGCGGGTGCGACCGGTCGGCAGAGGATACGTTCTCCTCCTAGGCACCTGATCCCACCTCTTTCTTTTTAGAGGTTCGTGTTGCTCTGCTTTGAATTTGTATTTCGGTATATAGATTTTGAAATTGTTGATATTTTGTTATTGTCAATTTTCATTTCATTTAATAAACACGATGGAATTAATGTAAGAGAGATTGGCCTAAATATTTATTTTTCCAAGAGAAAAGGAAAATGAATTTTCAAAAAACATGAGTTTGGGGTTTCGAATAACTAATTTGGCCCCCTTTTATTCTTCTTGACTCGGGAATCAATAATCAATAGAGCCATTATAGGTAAACAATTGCACTTTAGAATAAGATAAAAAAATATTGAAAAAATTCATAAAGCAACAAAATACTTTGAAACATCATTTACTGTGAACTATTAAAAGTGTGTTAGGTTTGCAAAGTTTCTTTTATCGCTGTCTACAGGGGTATGGTGAACGTGTTCTTTTACTGAAAGTGACTTTCCTTCTGTTGGTGTCAGATATTTCAGCCGAAATAGGTACATGTTGAGATGATACATTAGGTCATAGGAACATATGTAGTCAATGAGAACTCGGCCCCAGGATCACAGCATGTGCTATTCTTCTGTGAAGCAACAACCTCAATGTATTTAGGCCATGTTCTGTTCCGATGCCTCTTCCGCCTGTAAATTAACGTTGATGTTTGATTGACACGGATGTGGATCAATTAGTTTGTTAGAGGCATGAACATGATAATTATCAACAACAGTAAAATGAGAATCCGTATTTCGAAGATTGATGTTTACCTGAGACAAATTTTCTGCTTCTAACGACTGGTCTGCATTGTTAAGGTTATATGGTTTTAAATATAGTCCATAGGGGCTTCGAGATGTTGAATTGTTTCTCTTGAAACATTTGTTTCGAATCTGTGTTCCAACAAAAACAGCAAACAATACGACGAACAAACCACAGAGCATAAATATTCCAAGCAATATTGAAGTATCTATATAAGATGTATCATTTAAATTGCTGGTTTCCATGAACTTCTGATTTTGCAGACTTGAAGTAAAGATTATGTCAATGGCTACATTTGTTGTTACACTTGTTTCTCTTGCAACTAACACTGCTCTTATTCCAGATTTTGTTGTTCCGGTATTTCTTGTACTTTCTATGTTTTCTAAGAAACAATAAAGCATTAAATGTAAGTAAAAACTAATAACTCCCTAAGAACATGTTTAAAACAGTCCATATAAAGACTTCGTAGAACTTCTACACGACATGCATGCATCACACTGATAATACATACCTTCAGTTGTTGTTTGTACAGAGGTAGCTGTTGTTGGTATTATTATTGTTGTTGTCGGTAAGGCACAACCAAATGATGGGTGACATGTTTCAGCACCTTTGCAAGTACATGTGAACTGACATCTTCTCCCGTAATTTGGAGGACTACACACTTTGGCGCAGTTTGGACCCAGATATCCAGTTTGGCAACCTGGATTTTTTTAAATCAGAATGTTTTAACAGTAAGTGGCCGAAAATACTGGTTTTTGTCCTTATTTAAAATTAGATTCAACATTCTGCATACAATATATTTTGTTGTTATCATGCACATTGATTTCAAAATTCTATTTCAATGTTTTTGAAACGACATTTTAAAATATTTAGATCTTTTGCTAGTGTTCATTGTAATAGTTTGTACTCACCAACACACTTGTTTTGCTCATTGTCCCAAACAGAATCTGGACAACACCTTAAGCTGGGGAAACTAGAAAAAATTATTTAACAAACATGATAAGAGAAAGAAAGTTGCTCAAGTAATTGACCTGGGTTTTTTTAATTTTCACATGTTTGACAATTTTGGTTTTCATTTGTTTTTCATTTCTAAGTTGATATCAAAAGAATTCGAAACTGACATTTGATCTCTAGATGTAAACTTAAGACTTTATTTTGTATACCGTAAATTTGCTATCACATATTACTATACACATATTTACATACACCACAAAATGCGTTCTCTGGAGGATTGCTGATGGGTATTACACAGGATGAATGACCATCTTTAAGTTCTCCTTAAAGATAACTTAAAGGTGCTTATAGGTAGCTTAAAGACGATCTTTAAGCCACCTTTGAGCTATATGTGTTGCTTAAAGGTGGCTTTAAGAAAGCGTAAAGATGGCTTAAAGGCAGCTTAAAGACTATCTTTAAGCCACCTTTAAGCTACTTTTAAGGACAACTTATAGGTCCTTAATGTCCAAACTTCTTTAAGCCACCTTTAAGCTACCTTTAAGCCACCTTTAAGCCATTGAAAAATCTTTTAATTCAATATTGTGCTTAATTTACCAACAAAATGTATTAACTTTATGATAGAAAAGGTATTAAAAACGGTTTTTGTTCTAGAAAATAAAATAAAAAAAAATTCAAAACGCCCAAGACGAGGATTGAACCCTGGACCCTTCGTTTACCAGCATCCCCTCCCTCCCTCTGCGCCACGGCAACTTATATATATATATCAGAAGGTTTTTATATCCTATAAACTAGTGGCTATTGAATCAATGTATTGAGTGTGTATTTTTTACTTGAAAAGATTTTGACTTCCATTCAGTTTGTAACAATCAATTATATCTAATTTATAAATTAAATGCATGCATGTATTTAGAATTAAATACGAAACTTGGTCTTCAGTGAAAAAAATATATTATACCTAAATGGAAACCGTTAGTCTTATTAGTACTTAGTTAATAAATTTAAACCAAGTAGATATAGGCTATGTTCATCTAATTCATAGCTAAATGAAATTAAATGCAAGGAAGAAGATAAAACTATTTCTTTTATTAAATGCATTGAAACTATTAGCTGGGGTATAGTTCTACGCAATTTCCCGGTTTTGATGATCACGGCGCCGTTCCAGTATGTATAATTTTAATAATATTGATTATTATACATTTACAACAGATCTAGAATAACAAATGAAACGATATATGTTTAAATGTTTAATTGTATACATGATTTTTAAACTATCAATTCTATAACAAACAATATTACCAATTACCGGTGACGTATTTACTGCATGTGGCATTGGAAATGATGTATGCATATACTTGTACATACAATTGTATGATGTACCAGGCCGGGTATGTGACATATTTACCCTTATACATATATTTAAAAAATTAACCCCCATTTATGATCACCGGTACAGTAATTAATTACATACATGTATCTTTAATTTGTAGACGTAACATTTTTAAAGCCAATAGCTAGGAAATAATACTTTGAAAATGAATTACAAATGTAAATAAACTTTCATTCACTAGACTTATCGTATACACGTACATACTAAGATTTCAACGCCTTTAGAAACCCTGACGTGCACCTGGGCACACGACACACCTGTTGTGTATATCTTGTATATTCTGTGTTAGTTCCAGGGGTTTTCTTAACTTGGACAAACAATAGACTCTAATTAGATATACACAAACGAATAAAACTATGTCTAGACAAACAAAGAGGTAATATCCCGCCCGATATAACAAAGGCAGCTGAGAGTCTTTTCATCTTTAACATGTATCTAGCATATCTAGAATTAGACCTAGAAATAATATATTGATATAGAAATAAATGTAGACTAGATACGATCTCGTTACGAGTAACGAGTAGGTGTTCCGTCCAAATTTGTTTTATATGATACGATGAAATGTCGATACTCTCTGCCAAATGAGAGATCTCGTTGAAAGTAGGTTTATTTCTCGGGACCGGAAACGGACGAACGGAAGTGATTAATGAAAATAAACACTGGTACTTCTTGTACATTTCCCTAGGGTACATCAATGTTTATCAGGTTAGATGAAACTCCCAAGAAAGTATGTTAAACTTGGTAAAACATGAATTGTTTGAACCCTTTCGGCGAGAACCGGAAGTGACGGTTAACAATATAAAACCCGTTAAACACATCAAACGTCTATCATTCATAAAAGGTTCGTGTCTCAATCACTTACAGTGACTAAAATCTCGCGAGTATCAAATTTGTAAAAAAGAAAGCTACATAAGATATTTGATATATCTCACCGGAAGTAGAATATGTTTGCTTATTTCACATTGTATAGATAACATACATAAGATTTTATGCTGATATATTCATTCCATGTAAAATAAATAAAATAAGAAAAAAATAGTTTTTGAAGTGCTTCCGTTGACGACCGGAAGTTACGACGAATCAAACAAAATAATGTAAACACAGATGCATACATAGGGCTATCATCTAACAAAGTTTGGTTGTTCAAGTCGTCCCCGTTTTCGATATCTCGTGGAGTCAATGTTTGTTTGTCTCTTGACAGGAAACGGGCAAACGGAAGTGCTCAGTGAAAATAAAAGTTAGTATTTCTTGAACATTAGACAACTGTACTTTATTGTTTATCAACTTAACTAAAATTGTCAAAGAAAAACAGTAAAACTTTCAAACAACTTGATGTGTTTAACCCTTCCGGTTAGGACCGGAAGTGACGGTTGACAAAATAAAGGTGGTTAAACGCATTTTATTTCAAATGTCTATCATCCATGTAAGTTTCGTGTCTTGTTCACTAACAGTTTTTTTTTAGATCTCGCGGGTACAAAATTTGTTATAAAAAAGCTACCTGAGATAATTAGATATCTCACCGGAAGCAGAACTGTTTTCTTTACTCAAATTGCATAGATGACATATGTAAGAATTTATACTTATATATCCATTCTATGTTAAATAACTGAAAGACGTAAAAAAAATAATTTTTAATTACTTCCACTGACGACCGGAAGTTACGACGAACAAAACAAAATAGTTGAAACAAATTTACAGACAATGGTTTATCATCCTACAAAGTTTGGATGTTCAAGTCTTAGTCGTTTCTGAGATCTGGAGGAAACAAGGTTTTTGTTGTGGGACAGGAAACGGACAACCGGAAATGAACTTTTAAAAAACGAAAACAAACTCACCCCTGGAGATATTATCACATTCTATTATTCCTAAAAATTTCAGGAATTTTTTTCAGTCATCTCGGAGATCTTCTGCCGACAAAAAAAAAAATGGGGGAAAATTTCGTGCCTCGTTGAGCTCTAAGAAATAGAGCCACTGACATAAATCTTAATAGGCCCTAACTTCAATCTATAGTCTACATATCCTGAAAATTTCATAGTCATATCTCTCATAATTTCTGAGATCAGCTCTGCACAAAATAGGTCGTAAAAATTATAAAATGGCCGATAAATCGGTACCGGAAGAGACGACAGAAAAAATATCAAAAACATATTAAGTTATAATCAAGTCCCATCACCTGTGAAAAAATGGTTGAAACTGGTCGAACAGTTTTCGAGAAATTGCGTGCACAAAATTTGTGGGAAAAAAAATAAGTAGATAAGACCTCGTTACGAGTAACGAGTAGATCTTCCATCCGATTTTTTTAATTTTAAATGATACCATGAAATATCGATACAATTTCAGAATTACCCCCCCCCCCCACTTTCAGATAATGAATAAAAATCCCTAATTACGTCAGAAATGGGCGTGACAATTATTTTTTCCAGCAGATATTGTAGCGATCAACAACTTTGCTTCTATAATGCATAACAAAATCTTCATCGTTTTCAAGTTATTTGCAATAGACTCTACGAGTTTCTTGGCCCCTGATTAAAGGGACCAGCCCCTTTTTCTTGATTTTGTTGGTAAGAACTCTTAATACTCTACCACTTTTGTTATATATGTCTTAACAAAATATAAACTGATAAAAAGATATTGATTAAAACGTATGAAAATTTTGATACGAAATTTGTACCCAATTTTCGTACCTAAGCGAGCTCCAAGAAATGGCGCCACTGGTGCAAAACAACTAAATAGTGCTCAACTTTAAACTATAGTCTACCTACAGTGTATCCTGAAAATTTCAAAGTCATATCTCTGATAGTTTCTGAGATCAGCTCTGCACAAAATAGATCGTAAAAAATACAAAATCGGCCGTAAATCGGGACCGGAAGTGACGACAACAACAAATTGAAAAAACATATAAAACTCAGATAATGTCCTATCATCTGTGAAAAAATTGTTAAGATCGGTCGAATAGTTTTCGAGAAATCGCGTGCACAAAATTTGGGAACAAAATAATAATGGGCAGTACGAATACAATAAGGTCCTCCGCTGGAAACGGAAGACCTTAAAAATATTTTTAATAGCGCCAGTGGATCATTTTTTGCAATGCTTTCTTCTTTTATATCCCACAGATTGATAAAGACTAAGAAACAATATACTGTTTATGTTTACATCTCTCTCAAAATCTTTATCTATTTATTTGTTTTATTTATTTAAATTGAGAAAAAGTACGGTAAACACCGTTATTGTCAATACGTGCGTAACATTGAAAGAAATGCCGGCTTTTTTATATAAGGAAGGTTGCTACACCATTTTGGAGCTGATGTAAATCCCGTCCGTGTATGCTTTTAAAGTAGCTTAAAAAATTATCAATCATCAAATAGTCCACGCATACATACCCCCCCCCCCAAAAAAAAAAATCCAAAAAATCCAAAAAACTAACAAACATATGCAGTGACATTCTCGGCAAAGGACGAAGGCATACTTTTACGAACACAACTCATGTCGTAACACGTTTAGTAATGTTTTATACTTACCTTTGGCATAGGGAGTTAACAAGACTGGTTTGGAACAAAACCATGAGAAGATAGGTACCATAATTGTCGACCAGTTCATGGCAATTTCTCATGATTATCATTATGTAACAATATTTTTCCTTATATGAGCATATTTTGTCGACGGCTATAATACTAATCTATACCTGATTAAATGTCAACAGAATGTTATAAAAAATTTATTAAATACACAGTCCTAATCCAAATCCCAGGAAATTAAACGCAAAAAATTAAATATATGATTAATTATTAAAGCATTCCTCCTCTTTTTGATGTCTGAATGTTGTTCACAGTCCCATAATTGTTTCTACTTGATTATAAGACAAGATACTGATATTAGATAAACGAATTATTAAAAACCGTCAAACTTTTAAAGATCTTATATTCAGAAAGTCAAGTATGTTCGAGTGGATGAGCAGACTTTGTTCGGCTTGATTACATCTTTCTTATTTTTAAATGAAGCTACAGTTTATAGATTAAACGAATTTCTTATAGGATGAGATACGATACTCCAATTCAACACTTTTTTTAAAGCCAGAAGATAATGAAATCATAGTATTACATGTATACTGAAAGAAAGGTAAAATCCCTTGAGATCAATACGAGGTGAAGACGATGGAAACAATATTATTAACACATAATTTTGCTATTTTATATTAAAAAAACAAAACAAAAGGAGGAATGTTCTTAAAAGGTACAGAATTATCCATGAACACTTTTAATATTTATATCATTATTATCTTTGAGACACTTCTCATAGTTTTGATTCAGAACAAACTGATGTTGATCATGATGATTTAATAAATCCATTGTGAAGAAACATCGAAACTAATTTACTTCATATACAACATTAAAAAAAATACGAAGTTCTCTTGGCTTATAATTAAATGCGTTATCACCAAAGAAGGAGCACCACTAGATACTTCGTGTATAACAATTGAAACCTGAGACCTGAACTTTATTTATTTTACAACGATTGATAAACAAGTTTTACAACTTATATTGATATATTTGAAATCTGAACTTTATTTATTTTACAACGATTGATAAACAAGTTTTACAACTTATATTTTTTGCATATACATGACTATATTATTACAGCCATTTATAGCACAGCAGATATAAATTTCTCTCGTGATCAGGAAGTTGCTTCTTATAACAGAAGAGATTGTTTTCTTGGCCATGGTGGACGCAATTATCAAGAGATACATTGCACTGATATTGACTGCCATAATACTTAGGCAGAAGGTTAGTGTAATTTGTGATTTTGATTTTGTTTATGGATTTAATTCTAATTTTAAATATGAATGCATGACGCATTGCATTTTTCTCCCACTCGTTTTATGGAGTTGTTTGTCTATAAATATATTTTTCCAATGCTAAATCATGATTTAATTTTTTTTATCTCTCTGAAGATATTTGTTAGTCCGTGTTAATCAATGTTTCCTTTCCATGTTGTAATGTTTTAAAAATTGTTTCTTGCAAAGGGTTTTTTTTAATTACGCAAACACTATATGTTTCTGTTACGGCGCTATTTGTAAAACTTTTTAGTTTTAATAAAGCCACGTTTCTTTAGTCCTGAAACTATATTTTTTCCTTATCATTACAATTATGTAACTGGCTTACATTTTAAAAATCAAATGTAAATTTTTTAGATAATGCTTCTTTCTTCGCAAAAGCATTGGTAAGTTTGCAAACCCAAATGCTTATTCAAAAATAAACAGTATGAAATGTTAAATAATACATTTAATTGTAGTTCTAATAGAATAAAATAATACTCATTCAATCAATTTGGGTCTACGACAAAAAAATATAGCGTTCCCAGTTGGAAATTATAAACAAACTTTCTATTAACCGAAATTTCTAATTCAGTGTTATAGAATATTAAACAAAAAACTGAAAGCATTTGCTTTTTCTTGATTTTTTTTATAATAAATGGATAAAATACAATGATACCGTTTTCACTTTTTTAATAATAGGATCTAGGGGATTTTAAGAAGAATTAAAAACCTTTCATTATTTTACACGCTCAACGAAACAAGTTTGTCTAATTAACGTTTATTATACAGACCCTGAAACGTGCTACTACACCAGTTGCACGGTTCGGCTCTGTACGCTTTGTGAACGGTACGGTTCGCTTTGTGAACGGTACGGTTCGCTTTGTGAACGGTGCGTTTCGTTTTATAAACGGTACGGTTTGTGTCTTGCACGCAACGGTAAGGTTCGTTTAGAGGTGTTGTAGCACGTTTCAGAGTCTGTAGAAATAGGAATAACATTATTGAAATAGAAAGGGGTTTTTTTCTAGATAATTTATGTACGGACGGTAACTAAGCGTCTTATGTATATTGTATTCTGTTCATTGATTTAAAAAAGGAAGAAAAGCACTCCCTGGTTTTTTTTTTAATGGTGAATTTATTTGTTTAAACTATTAAGATACTGTATGAGATAATCAATCATTAAGACATTTACACATTTTAATTTTATATATTACTGGAAAGGTTACGTTTTATAGTAAACAACTTCGTGGTTTATAAAGCTTATAATTTACAAAGCGCAAATGAAACTGTTATGTCATGTAACACTGGCAACATTAAATTCTTTTCTTCGATAAAATGCATTTTTCTGACATATACAGTACCCTTATTTTATACGAGTATAAAATATTAAAAACTGAAGAAAAAAACAGTACTAAAATTTCTTCTAATTTCAGGGACTTGCACGAGCTCAAATCTGTTCGAAGTCAATAGCTACACCGCATGTTGTTCAGAGATGTCCAGTGAACAGAGAGGAATGGGAAAGGGCATCCCAAAAGAAAAAATGTTCAGAAATACAGAAGTATGATAATTGTAGAAATGTGGAGTACCATTGTTTGGTGAATGAATTTAGAAATGAAACTATTGAGGTCTGCACGGATCCCTGGTATCTACAAGGTATACCTAGTATAATTACTAAATTACTAACATTGTAATTTATCGATGTTGTTATCAACACAGTTTAAACCAATGTCATATAATATGCAATGAAATATTTTTTTGGTCTTATGTTTTAAAATTTTAGTATCTTTCAAATTAAAAAGTGCTGTAATAAATTAATGTACATTAATAACTAATCAAAGCAGAAATTTATTATGGACATGAAATGAAAAGGCACATGGACTAATCGATTCAATTTATTAATTAAAACCATTGTGTTGGTTTTCTAGGTTATTGCCCAATTTATTTAGAAAATGGAGTCAAAAATGACTATACCAAAGTGTGTATGAACAATGCATATCCTTGCAATTGTTCCAATCAATATCGTTCAACAGAAGCATACAAATGTAAGAATTATTGATGTTTTGGTAATTTCCTCGATGTACTTTTTTCTTAAAGAAAATGTATAACATGATCTTTTTCCTGAAACAATCTATTTACATACAAGAAATGCAATATCACTATATAAATAGCAAATATATAACAATTGCAATATTTGAATTATATATTAATGCAATTTATTTGAGGTTGCATGTTTTCCATAAATAACCTTAATGTAAGGGGGACTAATGTTCACCTTTCATATAATTATATCTATTTTGGTAGATACAATATTGCTTATTGTATAAGTAATCG
This sequence comes from Magallana ariakensis, assembly GCA_020458035.1. Lineage (NCBI taxonomy): Eukaryota > Metazoa > Mollusca > Bivalvia > Ostreida > Ostreidae > Magallana > Magallana ariakensis. The sequence goes on from CM035819.1 coordinate 38,109,741, forward strand.
AGATATTGAGTCTATTAACCATATTGTGTAAATTAAGTTGTACTTTCAAAATGTTTCAAAACATGAGTTTCTTCTCGCTCTGGAGATTTAATTTGTATTTACGTATCAGTCATTCATTTACTATAATCCAATTCGTTTAAATAAATTGTTAAGTACTGAATTATCGATGAAAGTTTGCAATTCAACCCATGTATTCTAATAAAACAAATCATTTCAATGAAGTAAATCACTAGACATTAGTTCCTCATAACCCACACATATCACACTTTCGATCTTCTATCTCCTTATTCTTGATGATGTATATTCCTCTTCGTCCATCCGTCTTTTATCCGTTGGTCATTTTTCTCTTTATCAGGTGACTGTAAGCCAAAATATACTTAAAACCATTGTACGCTCCTGTTTTTGAATTTCTTAATATCCATTTACAGAATACGAATTATAAGAGCTATGAGAATAACAACATTTGTTTTTGTGTCAGGGCAATGCTGTTATAATGTAAAGAGTATTTCCTCGGGAAATCAGAATATCACTGTCACTGATTCAGACAAATGCAGGTAATTCCTATAAATATTTTTGATTTAACATAAAAAATGAAAAGCTTTTGTACAATCAATATCTCATATGAGGTGTGTTAACGGTATGTGACCGAAAAATATCAAATAAAATTAATGCATTCCTGATAATAAAAATAAGAAAATGTGTAATTCCGATTTTAAAAATGTTATACATGAGAAATGTAAATGTAATCTATATTTGATAATTATGCCTACAAAACATGATTGCTGTGTAGCTCTGGTTGCATTGGTAATGCAAAATATTTATTCTTACTTGTTCTTGCACACAAGATTGAGAATAAAACACACAATGCTCCAAGTGAAAACATACTTATATTTGTACATCAGTCTGGATGGTTTAACTCAATATTTTTGTAAAAAGTAAAGGATAAAGTACAAACACATAAAATTTCAAACAGAGGTCTTCCATCAAAAACGTGTTTTAGTTGAAAAGCAAATGCTCAAAATTTCGAGCAATATAGTATTCTTTTCCTGTTTTGTTTTATACATTTACATCTAACTTTAAATGGTCAATCGTAAATCGAATTGAATCCAAAACCAAGGGTTAAAAAGCTTTATTTCTTGCATAAGTTATGTGCCGTTTTGTTATAATGTACAAACTGGTTGATTCTTTAAATCTGACCTTATGTTCACAATAATAAAATACAAAATATGTGTTTAAAAGATGCAGGGATTGGACAATATATAGATGACTGTTCCGTGCAGAAATGTTTACTCAGTCGTATATAAGGAATGTCATTGCTCATAAAAGTTTTACTTTTAAATAACTGGGACGGTCAATCGTCTTGAATTGATCGGAGATCAAATTTATTTTAGAATTTATAATTCAGTGGTACAGAGTCGTAGTTTACTTGTTTATGTGTTGTTGCTTGGATATATACTATGGAATTGTTGTCGGATTCTGTGATGGTGGAGAGAATTTCCATTCATGGCATTTTTCAGATGACGTGAAAATCTTTTAAAATGGCAAGCTTGATTTGGAAATCATAAATAATATGGCATTATATAATTTAAACAAAAACCAAATTCAATAATCGGTTGCAGATAGTAGAACTGATTAAAAGCAATTTTAAATTTCATAACAAAAATGAATTCTTAGAGCCCATTTGTTCTTTTTACTAAAACATGTTTAAATTCATTCAATTCTCACACACACATTCATTTTTGTCAACCAATTTTTTCGCATAAGCATATCTAACAACCCATGAAATTTTGTAATTTGCGCTGCGTTGAGCCTTTGCTACATGCAATTTTATCCAATACCTGTAATTAAAAATTCGAATAAGACTATTTTGGGCACAAAAATAGTAAATGTGCAATTGTCTAATCTGTTATAAACAACTACTGAATGATAACTTTTACCGATATACTTGCTAAATAAATATGAGAACCACTAATCTTTATATTTGATTGCAGCAACTTGAACACTTTAACCGTGGCAGTATGGGTGCTCATAGCAATAATACTACTGTTAATGGTTCTGTGCGCTTTTGGATTCGTGTATCAAAGGAGACAAAAATGTATAGGTATCCTTTTTAATCTCGATTAGATACAAATTAGTCTTGAATAAAGCATGTACATGTGTAATAGAACACAAATGCTCTGTTGATTTGTATAGAATAAATTATATTAGGTAGTGTACGATTTAAATCACAATTGTTGCGATTTTTTGCAGCGGAAATAGAGTAATGCCCTGTCTGTTTATCAAAACCTATATCACTCAAAAGTTCTATATAACTCTGACCTTTCATTGGATTAATGATAAGAAACATGCATTTCAACTTAATGAGGTAGAAAAATAAAAGACCTGCATTTTACAGAAGTATGCATACAGTCTCCTGGAATGAACACAGACGATTCGGGAAATGGATATGGTATAACGAACGTAGACGGTTCATTAGGTAACAAAAAACTTCACTTATTGATGCAATAGTTTGCTTCTGGATATTAATCAATCAGTAGAAAAAATATTTCTTTTATACTTTGATAAACGTGTTTGATTTATGATGATTGCAATTCAATCATGCTTCAATCATTTTCGTCTGCGCCATTAATCAACAAAATAAATGTTTTCCTAATTGAATTTAAGTGAGATTGTTTTTGAAATAATGATCACAAATCAACGAAATTTATTCCCAATTGCAAGGCATTTTTGTACATGAAAAATCAGCAGTGCTGGTGCTGCTGATGATATGATAGTAATAATGACAAATTCATGTCAAGTTCATGTATATATAAATATATCTATTGATTTGTAAAGAATAATTATTTTGGGTAGTGTACGATTTGAATCTCCTTTGTTACGATTTTTGAAATAGAGTTATGCCCTGTCTATTTATCGGAACTAATACTGTGGTTTCATTAATATTCAAGGGTATCAATTTTCGTGGTTAAAGTGAAAATCACAGTTTCAAGGATACGTAAATTCGTGGCCAATGACACTATCAATACAAACTGTTAGTAGAAACTGCACTTCAATGAACATTTATTTTCATGGATAAACTTAACAACGAAATCCACGAAAATTGGTATTCAACGAATATTGATGAAACCACAGTATCAATTAAAAGTTCTATATAACTTTACCACTTCAATAGATTAGTAATAAGAAACATGCATTTCAACTTAATCGGGTAGAAAAATAAAATACCTACATTTTACAGAAGTATGCATACAGTCTCCTGGAATGAACACAGACGATTCGGGAAATGGATATGGTATAACGAACGTAGACGGTTCATTAGGTAACAAAAAATGTATTTTGTTTTAATGATCAATTTTATAATGCCAAATTACATGACTTCACTTATTGATGCCATAGTTTGCTTCTGGGTATTAATCAATCAATAGAAAAAATATTTTCCGAAAAAAATCACATTCTTTTATACTTTGATAAACGTGTTTGATTTATGATGATTGCAATTCAATCATGCTTCAATTATTTTCGTCTGCGCCATTAATCAACAAAATAAATGTTTTCCTAATTGAATTTAAGTGAGATTGTTTTTGAAATAATGAAACAAATTTTAAAATTCCTACGAATCAACTCAAGATCACAAATCAACAAAATTTATTCCCAATTGCAAGGCATTTTTGTACATGAAAAATCAGCAGTGCTGGTGCTGCTGATGATATGATAGTAATAATGACAAATTCATGTCAAGTTCATGTATATATAAATATATCTATTGATTTGTAAAGAATAATTATTTTGGGTAGTGTACGATTTGAATCTCCTTTGTTACGATTTTTGAAATAGAGTTATGCCCTGTCTATTTATCGGAACTAATACTGTGGTTTCATTAATATTCAAGGGTATCAATTTTCGTGGTTAAAGTGAAAATCACAGTTTCAAGGATACGTAAATTCGTGGCCAATGACACTATCAATACAAACTGTTAGTAGAAACTGCACTTCAATGAACATTTATTTTCATGGATAAACTTAACAACGAAATCCACGAAAATTGGTATTCAACGAATATTGATGAAACCACAGTATCAATTAAAAGTTCTATATAACTTTACCACTTCAATAGATTAGTAATAAGAAACATGCATTTCAACTTAATCGGGTAGAAAAATAAAATACCTACATTTTACAGAAGTATGCATACAGTCTCCTGGAATGAACACAGACGATTCGGGAAATGGATATGGTATAACGAACGTAGACGGTTCATTAGGTAACAAAAAATGTATATTGTTTTAATGATCAATTTTATAATGCCAAATTACATGACTTCACTTATTGATGCCATAGTTTGCTTCTGGGTATTAATCAATCAATAGAAAAAATATTTTCCGATAAAAATCACATTCTCTCATACTTTGATAAACGTGTATGATTTATGATGATTGCAATTCAATCATGCTTCAATTATTTTCGTCTGCGCCATTAATCAACAAAATAAATGTTTTCCTCGTTGTAATTTTAAGTGAGATTGTTTTTGAAATAACGAAACAAATTTTAAAATTCCTACGACTCAATTCAAGATCACAAATCAACGAAATGTATTCTCAATTCTAAATCTTTTTGTATATGAAAAATCAGCAGTGTTGGTGCTGCTGCTGATATGATAGAAATAATGACAAATTCATGTCAAAATCATGTATATATAATTTTTAAAAAAACCCTACCCCTTGCAAATGATTCAGACTGGACTAGAAAAACTAATTTAGAAGTATCTCATTAGTTTCCATCGGTGAACGGCGAAATAAATTATACTTGATATCGCTCTCTTTAAGGCTGACTGTACATCATTTCGTCTTAACTTCTTTTTATTGACTTTCCCCCCGTTATAAGTTTGATTATTGATTTAAAACTTGTCGTGTGTATTTATTACAAGAAATAACGGATTTTTTGAAAAGTTGATTGGAAGATGATGAAGAAGTTTATTTTAAATATTTTTAGCATTGAGTTTTTCCTTTCAAAAAATTAATGTATATGGACGTTAGACGTAATTTTAAACCGTGACCTTTAATTCAAATTATTGTTATTTCCTTCAAATGAGCAATTTTTACCGATTCTTTTATAATATGTACAGTAATTACGGTGTAAAACTCTAAAATGTAATATCGATAGCCTAATAAAATACGCTTAAACATGTAGAATGCTTTTTCTCTAACACATCATTTAACTTGTTAATCAAATTGGCGTTCTTCTTTTGTATGTAAATGATAAGAAAATGTAATAATTTTTTCCATGTGCTATCAATGGTAAAATACATATACAAACACACCTTAAAAGCAAAACGTTAATAAATGCAACAAACAATTAATAAATAAACAATGGTGTTATCCCTTGTCAGATGATACCTACAGTATAATTTAAAAACGTAATGAATGTATATATAAAGCATTTTATGGACATATTTAAACAATATGTATTATTAATTTAGTACCTTTACTTATATGTTTAATCTCTAAGCCTCTGTATTCATCAACCTGTAGTCTTAAATCCAAGATACATTTTCGCCATTTTTACTTTTGATTCAGTCATGTATGTCTACTAAAGCTTATAAATATGATACCGTGTTTGTTAATCACTTTCTTGATTTTAGATTTAATTTTTTTGTATTTATTTAACAGGAAAGCCTGAAGAAAAAAAGCAAGATGTAAGTATGTCTTTGAATTAACTATTCCTTTATTCAATATAATAAAGGAATGTCTTTCATATTTATTTTTGCACATATAGAGCTATATAGCTTTTTTGTTGTATAACATATATGCAAAGTTAAAATAGCAACGCAATTAAACCAGAAGCAAAGTTTCAAGTTCAATTATTCTAGAACTTTTGTGTGAAATGGGATATAACGTTCAGAATAGAAAAATAAGTCTAGTCTAACAAGGTTAAAACTTGCATAAGAGGACCCAAGGAGAATCAACATTTAGAATAAAAATACATATTTATCTAACAAATTTCTTTATATATATTCATGTTTTTAAAGCAAATGATGGTGTAAGCATTTGTCCAATTATTCATACATTGATCACCATGGTCATGCACATGCATAAAATGTTCAATTTATACAATTTTGATATGCAATTTTGGAGAAAAAAAATTATATTTTCAAAAATTTAATTCAGTAAACAGGCGGATTCGAAATCATGATCTGCGGTTCACAAGCCCGTTACTTTAACCACTGAGCTATGATAATATACAACCAAATAGATTGATACAAGCAGTTTAACAAAACTTTAAATCGCCATCTTGTGACGTACATGTAGTGTCTTAAAACATTTAAGTCTATGTATAGTGAGGTACGTTAATTACAATCAGGATCGGTTCAATTTTAAGATGATTCAATTTTTCCTTCATTTCACTATTTCGTTTCAATTTTTTTTTTTGAAATTTTTTGGTATAGCAATTGTTTAGTGTTTTTATCTATAGGTTTAAAAAGATATCTACAATTCTTGATTTTCATTTTATTAAATATTTTTTTTCAAAAATATTATAAAGTCTTTGACATGTATTTATAGATTATTGTATTGTGCATTAATTGATACCAAATTTTTCGCTATAAAATATCCTGTTCACGCTAAAACGATGTTTCTGGTTTAAATTAAAATATACAAAAAAATCATATTAAATAATTGGAAGCATATGTCGGTGTCATTTTTGTATAATAATTTTTAAAAAATGATTCTTAATCGATCTATCAAATAATGCATTGGTTTGTCGAGCCACATTAATACTAAGAAGGAAGGAAAGACAGAATGGTGGATTGATTTAAAAAAAAAACTACCGGTATTTCCGGTAATGCGAGGAAATGTTTTTGAGAGCAAATCAGCTTACAAAAAATTGTTAAATATAGCATATGATTACCAACAAGTTTATATAAAAGAGTGCACAACTTGGGAAGAGAGTAGGGTCACAATGGAGAACTTTACGCAAAAATTGATAGTACATTTTTAAAATGATGAATTTAGTATTCATATAGCGGTATTTAAAATCAATATATAAGTAACACATGTGTACTTTATGAGGAATGTTTTTTTTAATTCAAACATAAATATATTTTTGGTAGTGAATGAGTTTATTAACTAGTTTGCTGGTTTAGTCAAATAAATATATATAGATAAAGATATTTAAGTGAACAGCAGGCCCATCGACCTTTTATTATTTTTTAAACTCTTTATCGGGTTGATTTACAGCGTATAATAATTTCCCCTTATTTTCCAGATATTTTTTTTTTATTTTAACGTGTCTCAAAATCAGGTCTTCTTCAGCAAAGTGGTACAGCTGAGTTTTGTTTTTTAGTATTATATTGGTAAAAGAGTCAAAGATTTACTAGAGAATTTGGACATCCTAAAGAAAGAAATAGACAAAATTTATGGATCTGACATTTGGGATTTGGAATATAAACTCAGAAGTACGGAGACGAAAATCACCAACATGTACAGGAAACTGTTCCAGAGCACCGGAAGTGCAGAACCACCTTTGACCATAGCTAGTACACTCGAACCGAGAGTCACAGAAATCAGTAACATTATTGATCAAATGCTTCAGAAGCTAAGAGGTAATTTGGTTTTTCGAACGTAATTATAAAAAAAGTTCCTGTTTTGATATTGAAAAAAATGTTAATACAAGTGATTCAAACATCAAAAAAGGGATTTTATTATTACATGTATCATCACAGTTATGATTAAGGGACCTTATCGAGATTTAAGCTTATCAAGAGGCAGGAGTAAATATGAACAAAGACAGGAATTTTAATTAGGTTTTATCTCTGCAACAATGTACAATTCATGTTTCTACTGAAAACATTAAACGATTTCCGTTCAACTATTCTTATTCTTATCATCCCATAATTAAAGTTTTATTTTTGAGAGTTTATGTACAATAAGCATATATTGAGAATAAAAATCCTACAAAATATTGTATTTTTATAATAAACAACCCATACGTATAGTTATACCTCATCAATGCAATATATCATCTTTATATCTAGTTTGAACTGAGTTAATCAACTCTTTCAGAACCTCTACATTAAATTTTATACGTCAAATCATCGGCAATGTGCGATTTCTTTGAAATGTTTTTTCACATTTATTGGGATTTATTTTTCAAAAGTTTAAGCAATCTTCTGCTGGATGTTGCAGTTGTAATCGTCGTTTACTTTGGCATATTAAGAAGAACAAATTTTATTCGTGCTAGAGAAGAGATGTGTTTGGACCTCCCATTCGCCATTTAAAAGTTTTTACACAATTTTTCAATCCTTGAATATCAATTTGCAATTTTAACTTACCTTGTCAAACCTGCTATAACGTCGAAGAACATTTGGATACCAATGCTTATCCCAAACATTTTTAAAATATAAATCTATATATTATTAACGTTTGAAGAACAGCAATAGGATGATTACAATTCTATGATATTTAGCGGTCATAGTATCCTAGAAAACATTGTTTTAGAAAGAAATTCATGGTTGACTTAGAATCAAAATTTATTACACTTATTCCAGGCATTTAATATATAAACTAATAATATTACGATTTCAGCTCTACGTTTAGATGTCATTGATGACGACTTGAAACATCATGTGTCCAAAAGACCTGACAGCTATGACAAACACACAACGGAACCCAACGGTATAAAGTTTCTCATTCATTTCAATGCTACAGCCAATATAAGTGTGAATATGATTATTTGATTTAAAAGAGTATTCATTTTCATCTTTAAAAAACCCAAAATAATTGCTACAGCAGTTTGTTTTGCTTATAAAACAACTTGGATTATTGGATTAATTACATGTGAGGAAGGTATTTTAATGTCTGCAAAGGTTTTTTGATGAAATAAAAAATATTTAGGGCTCAGGATTTTTTTTTATGAAGAAAGTGATATTATATGAGTTATACATTAATTATTTTTTTAGTTATTAATAATGTCTTAGATTCCAAAAATAAGAACGAATTCTGTAATCTCGGGAAAACCTAAACAATAGTCAGTCCATGCATACAATGTATGTGTATGTGTATGGCATACCAATTCACAAACATCAACTTAACATAGTTTCACTTTTAATAAACTAGGTTAACGACTCTAAATCGTCAACTATGGTACATGATTCGTTTAATATAGTTTTCCTCTGTAAAACCATAATTAACGATAATCATTGTGAACTAAAGATAAGATAGATATGTTTATCTGTCTGTAATTAAACGTTAACAATAGATTTTGCTAAAAATAATTTTTATTAGAGATCTGTAAATTATATTATAATACCTTCGTTAACTATAATTAAGAGTTGTTAATTATAGTTTCACAAAACGTAAGACTATGTTTATCAGATAAACTTTATTTTACATTCGTTAATTATAGATTTTGGTAGTAAACTATAGCTTACTGTCATTTCTACTTATAAACTATATTTATCAGACGTAAACTTTAATCCACGATCGTAAATTATAGTTTTGAGAGATAAACTATAACCTACATTTGTCACTCATACTTTTTCATCATTAAGTATACGGTAATTAATTCACATTTGTAAACTGTAGTTTACAGCATCTTCGCTAGCCAAGAGTTTCCGATTCACTACGTACCTATGAAACCCTTGGCTAGCGAAGATGAGTTTACAGTTGTTAGATATAGATAGTGAATCTAAAAAATCTGTTAACTATGATTTTCAATTATAGTTAAGGTATTAATCGTGTGAAGCAATACAAAATGTGCGCCATTCTAAATAGGGAAGCACGGGCGAATTTGCTCTCCGTACAAAACTGCATATTTATTCTGTTTTTCGACATCTTAGAATACAAGCTACCAGCTACTCCTTTGATGTTAACAATGCACGGTCATCTTTGTCTGATGTAGGACGTAACATAGAAAGGTTGGAGTCGTAGGGAGTAGATGTTTGTGATTTAGTAGAATCCCTAAAAAACATAGCTACAAATTTCCCAGACCCAGTTACGATGTTTTTTTAAAATTATTGATTATAAGGGTTTTTTATTTTTAATTTATTTTTATTTTTTATACCCCCGCTCCGAAGGAGACTGGGGTATACTGTTTTACCCTTGTGTGTCTGTCTGTCCGTCTGTCTGTCCGTCCATAACAAAAATTTCTATTTATCGCAGATGCTTGAAATTTTAACGCACTATTTTTTAAGGCATGCCATATCGTGGGATATATTTTTGTACCAATCGGACGTCAACTTCCTGTTAAATGACGACTTTGTTTATTTTTAACCAAAATTTTCAAACAAATTTTCGTCAAAGATTTCTCAGCAACTATTTATCGCAGATGCTTGAAATTTTTAAACAGTATTTGTATAGGCATGCCGTATCGTGGGATATATTCTTGTACCAATCGGACGTTAACTTCCTGTTAAATAACGACTTTGTTTATTTTTAGCCAAAATTTTCAAACCAATTTTCGTCAAAGAAATTTCTGCAACTGTTTATCGCAGATGCTTGAAATTTTTACACCGTATTTGTATAGGCATGCCATATCGTGGGATATATTTTTGTACCAATCGGACTTCAACTTCCTGTTTAATGATGACTTTGTTTATTTTTAATCAAAATTTTCAAACAAATTTCCGTCAAAGATTTCTCAGCAACTATTTATCGCAAATGCTTAAAGATTTTACACAGTATTTGTATAGGCATGCCATATCGTGGGATTTATTTTTGTACCAATCGGAGGTCAACTTCCTGTTAAATGATGACATTGTTTATTTTTAGCAAAAATTTTTAAACAACTTTCCGTCAAAGATTTCTCAGCAACTGTTTATCGCAGATGCTTGAAATTTTTACACAGTATTTGTATAGGCATGCCATATCGTGGGATATATTTTTGTACCTATCAGACGTCAACTTCCTGTTTAATGATGACTTTGTTTATTTTAAGCAAAAATTTTCAAACAAATTTCCGTCAAAGATTTCTCAGCAACTATTTATCGCAAATGCTTAAAGTTTTTACACAGTATTTGTATAGGCATGCCATATCGTGGGATTTATTTTTGTACCAATCGGATGTCAACTTCCTGTTAAATGAGTACTTTGTTTATTTTTAGCAAAAATTTTCTGCTTGAAATTTTTACACAGTATTTGTATAGGCATGCCATATCGTGGGATATATTTTTGTACCAATCGGATGCCAACTTTCTGTTAAATGTCGACTTTGCTCATTTTGCATATTCACATCAGAGCGGGGGTATCACTAGTGAGCATTGGCTCACAGATATCTTGTTTAAAACATTTAATTCGCCTGAAAGTTAAAATAAACTATTCATGTAAAAAAAGAGGTATATATCTTAACAACCAATTAAAATGATCATTGTAAATGCAAAATCTTATCATGTTGTAACTAGGATTAACGTATCTATGATTTACGAACGAAACGATTGTTAACTACGGTTTTTATAGTAAACTATAGTTAAGAGTCATGAAATATAGTTTAAAGAAAATTGTGCATCTCCCAAACAAAATAAGAAATTCTGTTTGTAAACTGTGTTTCTCAAATGTAAAATTATCTTAATTCCATTTGTTGCGACGTAAATGACTTAAACTGTAATTTTCATTCGCTAAATAAATTATAGTTAACAGATGTTAATTGTAGTGTACATATCGTGAAACCGTATTTATCAGATAAAACTATTTTTGTCAATCGCAAATGATGTTTTTATTGTCATTAGTTTACACCTCTGAAACAGATTATCGTGTTAACTATTTGGTTAATGAATACGAAATATAGATTAAAGTAGTTAACTTAATATACAGAACATGTGTCTATATCCAGTATCAATGTTTAAAATGTTTAGCGGCCAACACGTCATGTAATCCTTTAAAACTATTGTTACCTGTTAAACAAGCACCATTTGTATCGTCCACCCAAATAATTCTTTTCAACAACCTGGCATGTCATCTTTAGTAGTTGTTAAATACAAGGTCAAAATTCATAAACACACAGCACGGCTATGTTTTGCAAAAATATATAAAAATGTAATATTACAGCTGGCCAAACGTCCAGGACTACTTACCCTCCCCCAGACATGATAAATTTAAGAAGGAATGCATACACACCCCAAACTTGTTCTACAAAAATACAAATGAAAAAAATATGAAAAACCCATTTTTGTGAATTCAGTGCCTCAAATGTCTATATATACCATAATTTACTTTCGCTAATTATTGTTTAAAGTTGTTAACCGTAATTTATAAATCGTGAAACAGTATTTATCAGATAAATTATTTTTTGCAATCGCAAATGATCGTTTTCAGTTTTAATAATATTCTACACTTCTGAAACAGAGATTATCGCGTGAACTATAGTTTACAGATTTGAAATATAGATTAACGTCGTTAATGTAAACTATAGTTTATAGTCGAAAAACATATTTTATCGTCTGTGAAACTATGTTTAGCTCATTTTTGTGAAATTTGCGTACCATATAATTATGTAAATTACAACTTGCCTAGTTTCAGCTTATTCAGAAGAATTTGCAATTAAATTGCAAAACAGAAATTCAGGCAACAAAGTGGCAATGCTTTCGATTGAAGAAAGTAACGACTACAAAAATGGTGCCTGCAGTTTGTTAAACGTGATGACAGATGGTAAGATGGAAATTACTGTTTAACTACTTGTGATTATTATATCATTTTATAATTATTACGACAAGGAACTGGCTATTCAATGTCATATCAAACACATACAGCACAACGTTGATGAATGCATCAGGTCATCGTAAAAATGATTTGATTACAATGCTCTACCTGACGAAAAGTATAAAAGAACAACATTCTGAGTTTTTCTTTATGAATTAATTTGGTTGCAATATAATTGCAATGATTTTGGATAAATATCTTACATGTATCGCAACTTAGCGAGGGAGTATTTACATGTACTTTGCAATAATAATATAAAAATATTATTTGTTTTATAAAATTTAAATTAATGCATAAAGAAGGCTAGGTTTTAGGGTATGCACCATTTACTTTGTAATAGACAATTAAATGTCATAAACATTGAAAACGTTTTAAAATGTTTGTTTATATTACGTTCTTGCTGGTCAAAAGTAGTTATCAATAAAAATTTTAACCAATCGAAAAAGAGTTTATTGAAGAAAACATTTATCTTAATTTATTGCATGATGGGTTACGGTCATCTCTGTACTTTACACTGAAGAGGAATTCAAGGGTACAATTGATTTGACCGTGTTTATCCTTACAATGAATTGGCATTAAGGTGGTATGGGACATCTGTCGATATTAATGTGGATTAAAGTACATTATAATTGAAATACTTTCACCGGTTTAGAATTTTCAAATTTTACAATATTTAACAAAAAAATAGCTTTTAAAAATATTTGAAAAGGTACAATTGTAAAACCTCCAGCAGGGTTCGAACTCATGACTTACAGAATTATTGAAAAATTGTTGAAGATAATTTAGAATTATTGAAAATTTGTTATTTTTCAAAAAACTTCTTCTCAAAAACTGTTAGGTCAGAAGAGCTCAAATTTGTGTGAAAGCATCCTCAGGTAGTGTAGATTCAAGATTGTTTAATTCATTGTCCCCGGGGATAGGGTGGGGTCAGAATGGGGGAGGGGTCAAGTTTTACATTAGAATATATAGAGAAAATCTTTTAAAATCTTCTTCTCAAAAACCATTAGGCCAGAAAAGCTCAAACTTATGTGGAAGCATCTTCAGATAGTGTAAATTCAAGTTTGTTCAAATTGTGATCATCGAGGTATGATGGGGCCACAATTTTTTTTTGAGGGGGGAGGCAAATTTTTACATAGGAAGATATAGAGTAAAATCTTTAAAAATCTTCTGGAAAAGCATTCTGTCAAAAACGTAGAAAATTGTGTGAAACCACAGGTTATGCAGATTAAAGTTTGTTAAAGTTTGATCAAACCATGATTCCCTAGAGAAAAATAGGGGCCACAAAGGGGGTTGGATATTGATATAGGAATAGAGAAAAATCTTCTCACAAATACTAAATCAACAAAAGAGGCTTTGTTGTTTATCATAAAAATATGTGGATAAAAATCGACAGATTTTTTTTAACTTCTTGAGCAAGATCTTCTGTACTTAGTTGTCAAGATATTTTGATTTTGATATTGTAATGCTGATTTGATCAGAGTTATGGCTATTGTTACTCAGGTGAGCGATGTGGCCCCTTGGCCTCTTGTTTAATTTATCTTGCCGGGAGGGGAGGTAGTCCTGTTTGGCCAGCTGTAATATCAAATTTTAGATATATATATATGCAAAACATCACCATGCTGTGTGTTCATGGATTTTGATATTTCATTTAACAACTGCTTAAGATGACAACAGCCAAAGAACAGAGGAAGTTCGCTTTCAGATGCCGGATCATGTTCTTCAACAGACCAGTTTGTCGAAAGGAATTGTTTTGGTGAACGATACAAATGATGCTTGTTTAACAGGTAACAATAGTTTTAAAGGATTTTATGACGTGTTGACCGCTAAACATTTTAAACATTGATACTGATTATATGTACACGATCTGTATAGTAAAATTTGCTTATGGTACTAGTCATATTACAAGCTTGGGCGTTATAAATTATATTTATGGCTATATTTCAAACGTGGAATCCATTTATTCATTTCATATGTTGCTTTATCTTCCGCTATTTGAATGTTTTATTCAATAAATTTTCTTGAATCTTGCAGTCCTGAATTCTTCGGTAAATGGGGGGGGGGGTCGGGAATGGGGGGGGATGGGAGTTCTGTGTTTACTTTATCAAAATATTTCGCCTATTAAAAGAAACTTTTCAAAGCCAATTCGTAAACGTTGGCCTTAGTAAAACTTAAAAAATTTTATTTTATTTTATTTTTGTTCTTCTTAAAAGTTGATAAATTAATCGTTACACGGTTTCACTTTTAGAAAGCTTGTAATGCGAATAATTTCCTAAACAATGAAAAACGTATTTATTTAATCTATGGGAAAAGGTTGGGAACATTTTGAACATGCATTGAAAGCAATACATGTTTACGCATTTATTGATTAAATGGTGCATGTGTTTGTTCCAGTTATATGATTATTTGCCTCTCGTGTATTTAACTGTTTTGACTATTTACATACATATGCCCACAGATACTTGAACTACTGTTATTACTGAACAATCACATGTAAAGATGTTTTTTCATTCTTATTTTTGTTTTTGTAGATGAAAATGGATCGTTGTTTGAAAAGAAGGTACATTTGAAATTTTGTTGAATTGTAAATAATATCATATATCAGAATAAAATTAGCAAATACATTTGTAGCGGCAAAAAAAGGAAAATTTATGTTTCCATACAATATATATAAACGGAGCTGAAAAACATGATCTGGTTTAATTCTATAGTGAAAAGAGTACTTAAGCTGAAAAATGTAAATCTGCTGTCGTTCAGGTGTATACGTCCATGTCCTGTTTCAATTTCCCAATATTTAAGGTGGTATGGGACACTTCCATCTTGTGACGTATTGTTTATCGAAATAAACAATAATATAAAGTATAATTATATAAGTAGTTTCATTCCCAATATTGTCACCTAACAGCGTAGCGCAGTGGGTTAGAGGGTTTACTACGAATCTGTAAGTCATGAGTTCGAATCCTGCTGGAGGTTTTACAATTGTACCTTTTCAAATATTTTTAAAAGCTATTTTTTTTGTTAAATATTGTAAAATTTGAAAATTCTAAACCGGTGAAAGTATTTCAATTATAATGTACTTTAATCCACATTAATATCGACAGATGTCCCATACCACCTTAATGCCAATTCATTGTAAGGATAAACACGGTCAAATCAATTGTACCCTTGAATTCCTCTTCAGTGTAAAGTGCAGAGATGACCGTAACCCATCATGCAATAAATTAAGATAAATGTTTTCTTCAATAAACTCTTTTTCAGACTTTTCGAGAGAAGATGGGATATCTTAGAGATGAAACTGATAAATTGATAGAAAGTTTTGGAAAAATGAGAGATGCCTATAATGGCAAGTTTGGAAATTTTCAAATCATTGAAAACATATTATCGGATACTGAAACTGACGTTAACATTCTGTCAGAGCTGTATGGATTTAAAGAGATTCAAGGGTCACTATCTGGTAAATGTACAGAGGAAAGATTAGAGGAAATGAAGTCATCATTTGAAAAGTTATGGGAAAAGTTTGAAAAAATGGAGACAAAATTAGGAAAACCATGAAAGTACAAATGATACGATTTTTTGTCAGTTTGTGCTCTCTTACTTTATTTGAGTATGTTGTAAAATCTGCCAAAAAGTGTTAAAAACTTGATACTGTAAGATGGGTTTGTATTAGTAACGTGCAATGTGCAATTATTCTGTCTAGGATTTTAAGGTCACCTGATTCACTCGGTCTTCGTCCGTCGTCGTGCGTCTGTGCATCGTCCGTCGTGCGTTAACAATTTACAGTTCTAACTTCGTCTTGATACAAGTAACTACAAGGCCAATTATGACCATATTTGGTGTGAAGCATCTCCAGAGTATGAGGAATTTAAATTGTGAAATTTATGACCTTCACACCCCGGGGCCTTACGGGCGGGGCCGAATGTGAAAAAAAAACCCAAATTTTCAAAAATCGTCTTCTCTACTTCCATACATATGGGGAAAAGTCTAAATTGGTTATAATGTCCATAAAGCCTTTTACCTAAACTGTGAAATTCATTGCTCCTGTGAAGGGGTTCAGACCCTAGGGTGAGAACAATATGGCTCTATAGTAAAAGTGTTAATTAAATCTAAGATAATCTTATTCTTTACTCCATTATATATTTGAGAAAAACTAAATGCATGATTCTGATGTCCATAAAATCCTTTACCAAAATTGTGAAATTCATTAACCCTGGGACAGGGGTTTAGGCCGTAAGACGGGGCCAATATGGCCATAAAGTGAAAAAACATTTATATCAAATCTTAGAAAATCTTCTTTTCCACTTCCACAGTAGTGAGAGATAAACTGAATGCATGTTTTTGATATTCAGGAAGTCCTTTTCCTAAATTGTAAATTCTTGACCCCTGGGACAGGGGTTCAAGGCCCTTGGGTAGGGCAATATGGCCACATAGTGAAAATGTATTGATTTAATAATATTTTCTTCTACACTATTAGAGTCGTGGGAGATAAACTAATTGCATTGGTATTATGTGTAAAAAGTGTGATATTTATTGTCCAGGTGAAGGCGCTTTTTATTTTTGGGAAGGAGTGGGGGATGACAAATATGGCCGTATAGTGAACATGTATTTTTCTTAGGGTAACTGCTGTTTGTCGTTCATTAACAATTTTAACTTTACGTTGATTTCCTGTGCATTGTATGCTTGTAGAAATAAGCTGTATAGTGTATGATGTGTGCATAATAAATGAAACTGAATATGATAAAAGATCGACCGTTAAGAGCCTGTACGTCTCTTTTTACCAAAATTTTACCCTTGGGCTAGGGTATATAATTCGAGATTTATCTGACTCTTTACTCCCTCACCTCTCCCCCCATTTTCATGAATAAATGTTTTTCCAACACTAATTAATAAAAGTGGGGGTAACAGTCAATGGAATCTCCGATTAGGATTGAGATTTCAAAAATAAAAATAAAATGCAAAAATAAATCTCTCTGACATGTCAATCTAAGGGCTATGGTACTCAGGTGACCTTCAAGGCCTGTGGGTCTCTTATTCGTGTTATATTTGGAATATCAAAACTGGATTATGTTTAGTTTGAAGCAGGCACGTAGCATCGGGGGGGGGGGGCAAGCCGCCGCCCCCACTTTTTGTCGCAGCAAAGATTTTTCTTAAATTTAAATATTAAAAAGTGAATTATCAAGGAGTTGGCCCACCACTTTTTTGGGACCATTTGAAAAATTGAAGTAAAAATAAGAAAACGAATAGTGAAATTGAAATTATAGGTATACTACGCTACCCCCCCCCCCCCCCCCCCCGGATTAGGATTTTCATGATATCGGGAAATTGCAATTTTGCTGGGTTTTTTTTGGTTTTTTTTATGTTTTTACTTATTTATTTATTTATTTATTTATTTTTTTTTTTGCTTTACAAGATTTTTTGGATGAGTCTTCCCCCCATCCCACTTTCAAAAACAATGCTTCGTGTCTGTGTAGCTATTTCAAAAATGTGCATATTCCGTTTACATAGAAACAGCAATTACATATTTGTAACATATTGTACATTGTAGCAACATTCGGAAGCATTCCTTTACCAAAATGTTTGCAATTACAATGTAATGCTTGAACAGAACATTGGTAATTTTTAATTAATCAATTAATAAGGCTTATGACAAAATTTGATGTTATTCTGATTTCTATCCAATGCATAAAAAGGTATGTTTTACTATCTTATTCAGTCTTGTTATTTATGTTTGATATTTTTGCAACATTCTCTCTCTCTCTCTCTCTCTCTCTCTCTCTCTCTCTCTCTCTCTCTCTCAAATGTTTACGTCAATTTATGTTTATTTGATTATGTTACCCGGTATTTTTTGGAAATGCATGCACACGTTTTAATTAAACGTTTTTAAAAATTATATTTGTTTTGATGATTTGTAGATATAAACCCTTTTGGAAATATCTTACGTTAGAAACAAGGTTCACTCGCAGAAATTAAATATTTCAATTAATATGTTTTTCCTCCTTTTATACCACAACCAATCATTTTCTTCTGTACTTGCGAAAATAATAGCCGTACTAATAATAGCTTATACAAATGAAAGGTGAAATACATTTTACTCGATCATAAAACATAATTTTTAATCCCCTATTGAAACATATCTTCTGTGGTTTCCGGCTTCCTCCCACATTAATAACCCCCTTGCGCTAACATCCGTGCCAACAAAGGATATTAATATTAGATGTAGAACTTGTTTCTCAATCGTTGTAAAATGAATAAAGTTCATTTAAAAAAAATATCCTCTGTGAGCTGTAAAATGAAACAAAATATTCTTTAAAGTGTTGTATCTAAGAGCAATTGCATTTATGGATTTATTATTCTTTATATACACGAATGAGTAAACCAGCGCAAACACGCCCCTTTTTATATACTTCATACTCCCACATGTACAAGGTTTTTGCGTTGTGTTTTATCGAGAAAATCTAGGGAAATTTATGAATTTAATGCAATCCTGCTTAAAAGAAGGAAATATTGACCTCAACATAGCCATACATGTGAAATATCTGGAATAAAAAACTATTGTGGAAAATTTATCTGTTGCTTCGTGACTAAAATGTCGGTCTTGTTGAAACCCTATTGATAGTTTTACAACCCAAACTTTGGCAATTATTAAAATCACTTCACAATTTGTTAAGCAATGTTTGAACAGACGGGTAAATTATGTATTTATTCTATTCCATTAAGATTTTCCATTACGTAAATTAAATATATTGTTATAATCTAATTTGTTTTGATCATCAGTATCTACGAGTTGTGAATTTCATGATTTCTCCTTTGATTTTATAATTGTAATAATTCATATGGCATGCATAACTAAATTATGCAAACAATTTTCTCCCACATTTGTCCGTATTTAGCACACACCTAACACATTTTGCCAAGCGATGTAGTGTAAATTATATCTTTTGCCGCCGTACTCTGTGGGAGTAAAAAATGAATACATGCATTTACTTTCATGTGATCATGTGCCCAAAATTGATTACTTGTCAGTAAATTAAGTAAATACTTCGCATACAATACCAATCAAATTAGACACATAGATACATGCATTCCCTATCGTGCGGAATGCATTTAAAATTAATACGATAAAACACGTATATACATGTAGAAAAGTATGCCTATGGATTATACAAGACAAATTGAATTATATTTGACATGCTGTTTTGGATATATGCCATCATACGCATTTTCGCATCCATTTAACTCTTTGCAATTGATTTCGTAGTTACATATATATCTAACATTTTATCGAGTTCAATTTGTTTTTACAAATTTACAAAAAGAACAAGTGCCCGACTAACAAAATCTCTTCCACTTTGCATTTACCTGTTGACATAATATGTTCATGTTATTTCTTCCATATATTCAACTGTTAAACAGATAAATTTACTCCAATCGCTTCTCTTGCACTTCAGAATGCTGTAAATGTTAAAACCGGTATTTGTCAATATTAGCTGTTGCGACATCACATCCGTAACCGGATTCACTGACCTTAACACTCCGCGTTTCTGAATTACATAATATTGACGACCGAAGCCAAATATTGCATCAAGATAAAAATAATTTTTTATTTTTTTAAAAGTATCCATCATAACAGATACATATGATATTTCGATATATATTTTTTTTAATAAAATGAAAATTGTTTCAAAATTAAACTTAGGTTTGTCACTAAATTGGTTTACAAAATAGATTGAGTTTTATAGTAATTTTTCCAGTTTTCCATATGGAATGGTCTTTGAAAAACGAGTCGGTAATTTATTTTTATCAAAGTCACATCATTAACTTAATATGTGATCTAGGGTTTTTTTTTTCACTTATTTCAAATAAAATCCTTTTATGTTATCCTCGTTTCTCTTTTTAATATTTTCGTTTTAAATTAAACGTCCAAAATTTTCTCTAATCGATGAATATCCTCTTTGTTACGCATTATCACCCAGCTTCACTCTTTGTTCCCATCTTTTCTAATGCACTTCCGGTTAATCGAAACATGCCAATCATTAACTTCCGTTAAATCAATGGCGCCTAGATGTTTGTAATAATCAATGGAAGATTTATTCCAACCAAGCACTGCAATGTGAACTCGGGCACATTTTTTTCTAAAGCGACCTGTACAAATCATATTTTTCTGAAACCGTAGTAGATCAAATTATTGTTCTTCAAAATACAAAAATGTTTTTGGTGTTTTTTTTTTTTTTTTTTTTGCTATCAGGAAAAGTTTTGTACCTTACACACAGGACATATTAACCTTGATTTAACTCCTTACCCTCGGTATTTAGGAGACACGTAGAAATCGTTCAGGTAGATGCATTTACCTTCCCATGTGGAATATACGTTGTAGTGAAATGAGTATCCAACCAGTTTTGAGGTGCCTTAAATAAAGACCAAAGACCAAAGTATCACGGAATCTTAGAATTATAATAACTTCAATTCTAATCCCATAGAAAGAAAATCACCAAGTACCATCAAGTACCATTTTCTTGATTCTCAGCTACGAAGCAATGGAAGTATTTTTCCTCTCCAAATCCATCTTCTATTGGAGCTAAAAATATAATTCCGTTGTTCATTTCCAAGAAACGCAATTACAGTTCTTTTCAAATGCAATGATAAAGCTAATGACGCAAATTTTATCGTTCATCTTTCTCTGTTTCTCGGTCTATCCATCTATTTACGACTAAAACTGTTTTTCAAATCATATTTAAATATCTTCGCGGGAAATAACGTATATTCTGACCACGTAAAATGAAATGCCTTGTGTTCTGAATGCATTTAGAATCCGTGTCTAGGAATTCATTGAGTTAGTTGAAGGAATAAAGTCGAAGAGTTGAAGACCTAAAGAAACAGAAAAATAATCCATAAAAAATAGCGGATGGACATAGAGACATATTTGGTATTTGTCCAAGAGCGTGAAGTGCTGAGAAAATCTAACAGGGACTAGTTGTGTCATCCTGCATATTTGACAATCTAATTTACGCTATGTATTAATATCTATTTAATAAAGCTCACCTAATGATATGTCTGTCCTTACATCTACATCTACACAACATGTCATTAAATGAGATGTTACTCAGTATGTAATGGTGTTTTCACACACACACACACACACACACACACACACACACACACAGAGAGAGAGAGAGAGAGAGAGAGAGAGAGAGAGAGAGAGAGAAATTGATTTTGATCCTAAGTAACGCCATTTACTCGATTAACTCTTTATAAATATGGTCTGAAGACATCTTAATTTCTGCTGTCATCTTAAATTGATCTGCCATTTTTCGTACGCTGCTAACACAGGCACCTGACGTTATATATTTTTCTCATAATAAAAATAAATATCCTATATCTAATAATACACTTGTGTATTATTAGATATAGAGTATTTGTTTTTATTATGAGAAAAATATATAACGTCAGGTGCCTGTGGCTGCTAACCCCTTTAAAAAAGACAAAGCTCTGCAACTTTTTATCCAACTCTTTTTTTATGAAAATCAATTATCTTCGATTCTATATCTTCTTTGGAACTTTCAGCTAGGTAAATGTAATGTATTCATTTTAAAGGATCCTATTTGTACTTGAAAAGCAAAATGGCTTCGGTAACTCACTAGCCGTTAAACTGTGCCAAATTTAGACATTTATAGGAAGATGTACGTTGCAACCCTAGTTCTTCTTTCTGAAGATGCAAAGAAGAGCAATGAATGCAACAAACATTTGTCGCGATAAACCGACCTTACATAATGCACAGCATTAGGAAACAAAAGATTTGATCATAGTTAAAACCATTCATTTTATCATCATCGTGTTGCTAAATCAAAAGGTAAATTTCAAAGAAAAAAAATCATTCAAACTTCACAAAATTAGGTACATAAAATATTTACTCATATCTTTAGTGGTGGGTTTAGCAAACTATAGTCTGTCCCAATATATTTTGGCCGCATATTTTCGTAAATTATTCTATATTCATAAATACCTCTAGGTTCAGACGACGCTCATTCAATAGTATGAAAAAATGTATGAAGATTTCCCCTTTGAAACGCTTCCTCTAGCTTTTCAGGTTTCAATACAAGGCTAAAAATAAAAAGTTTACGGGGATTTTGCATTACAAAAGAGATGAAAGTACCCGGAATATAAAGTTGAAAAATTGTGCAAGGCATTCCGAATGACTTCCGAATGGAGAAAAGATGTAAACATTCCCCATTATAAATCTCCGTAAGAAATCTTTTACGAGGGAAAAATGAAAATGTGTAAATGAAGTTACTAGTATCTTGGAAATTTTCCCTTTCATTGATTTCAATTGCACTTCTTTCACAGGTATGTGCATTTTTATTGGAAAATCGTCCAAATGTGCTGCATAAATATCTTGGGACAGACTATAATTGTTGGTTGGAATGTCGTCGGGTAAGCTACATGTATGTTGTGGTGAACCGTCCAATAAAAATGCTGCCGATATATAGCCTCAGATCACGGGCATAATCTCGGGCTTTAAGTTTAACAACTCAAAGAGCGAATTCATAACTAGTTTATGATTGTATATTATTGCCCCGCAACGTTTCCGTACAAATACAGAACTATTACTATTTGTTCTTACTTCGAATAAGTCCTGGAATATCCAGTAACCATTTATAGGACTGTCTTCACCGTCTAACCATCGGTCTGTAACCTTCGACCTGTGGCAACATTTCTACCTCAGGTTCAACATACATCATACTAGCCTGTCCTCATACCTAGTCATACCCCAACTAAACCCTGGGTTTACTTTCGGGGTTTACTCTGGGTTTACTACGGATTTACTAGAGTGGACCCAGAGTAAACCCAAAGTAAACCCAGAGTGGACACATAGAGTAAACCCCGATCAGAAGTATACGTCTGAAAGCAGACGCTACATGTCTATTTGGAATATACAAGGGGCAGGGTTTACAGGCAGTAAGATGATAAGATAAAAGACGGATCTGCTTCACACTTCAGTGCGTACATTGGACTCCAAAAACAAACCCCGATTTAACCCAAAGTAAACGCAAATTTTCAAAAAAGACCCAGAGTAAACCCCAAGTAAACCCCGAAAGTAAACCCGGGGTTTAGTTGGGGCCTGCTCTGGTGTTAGGTTAGGTCTGATCGGTACAGTACATGTATAGATTCGTTGTTTTTGTTCCGGAGTCGAAAACAAAAATTAAATTGTTACCAACTCCCTACAGATATTTCTTATTCTCTTACGTTTATCAGATCCGTCAAACTTTGACAGTCTGTCTTCAATGCTTCACGTACAACGATCGAAATGGTCCCAATGCCGTGTTACAATGTAGATGGACGGATGAACCTTGGAGTTCGTGTAACCAGGTTTATAAAATGTAGATTAGATTTAACGTTTATGTATCCTGGTTCACACACCTCGTTAATAATGGGTTTTTTAAAAAAATGTTTATTTATTTCTAGTTATTTAAAATATCGAATCTGTTTCATCGAAATCATATTTTGGCAGGTCTCAAAACAATGTTTAACATTGGTATTATCAGCTATCGTCTTTAAAATTTAGAAGAGTACTAGATGATAACACGCGCAAGCGCGGGTTTTTGCACTTTACACATTAAATATGATATAATGCTAAATATGTTGAACCATATTTATTTTGTTCATTTTTGTATATACTTTGTCCGATTTTTTCCTTATCTTATTTTTTAAAATTGAAATAAAAAACAAACTGTTTTTTATTGTATTTAATTCAAACCAGTGAATAATAGGTATTTAGTGTATCTCTCTCTAAATTTTGTTCTTTAGGTCAATTTTCAATATAATTTCTATTACTGTCCCAAATAAGAATTTCAGATTAAAAACAATCTGGAGGGGGGGGGGGGCATCAAACTTCCCCGTTTAATGCATACATCATTTATCCATATAGACGAAGAATACAATACATGTAATATGTTTATTAATTAATGTTTACAAATTAATGTCTAACTGACTTGGATCCGCCAAAGCGTGTCCACCACCTTACTCTCATTTTTGCTATTTCGGGCTTGTTTATCGAAAATGAAAGTAGGTTTTTGATTAATTTCACAATAGTAACTAATCAGTCAAAATCCAGTTATACCTTATGGACATCATCACTCGTGTTGAAATATCAAAGGTGTAAGCAAGTACTCTGGTGCAGGCATTTTGTAGTTTATTTGCAAAATGCCTTAATTTATAAGTATAGATTTTTATAGATTAACTGATGAAGATGAAAATTGATTATTGGCAAGCGTTGCAATACATGATATTTTCCATTTGTATTCCTTTATTTCCATTTGTATAAATATTTATTTGTATACAAAATTATTTTGTTAAATTATAAATTCTCATTGTATCGTTTCGAAATATGTAGATGCCATCTTTGCAATGGTTCTTCAATTATGTTTTATCTTCATAAATAACACAAAACAGACCCGAAACAAATTATACCCGAATCTGTTATATATTTACAGACATATTTATTCAGACACATACACACATATTGTTAAAAGTTATCAAATAAAATACATATCATACAGAAAGAATATTTCATTTAACACATTTTGCTGCTACTTTCTCTATCGCATCGCTGGTTAATCGAAATAGATGCCATTCTTGGACTTCTGTCACATCTATTGCACCTTGATGTTTGTAAAAATTAATGGCAGATTTGTTCGAATCCCGAACAGAAAATTGAACTCTAGCACATTTTTGTAAAGCAGCAACCTACAAAGCAAAACAAAAACAATTTAACTCAAAAAATTCAAGACCTAAATGATTGAATACTTTTCGAAGCAATAAGCGACGTTGTTCAGCAAAGCATCGCTTCATGTTTACTTACCTGTTTATCCTAAACTTTACACATCTTACAACCAATAATCATGACGTATTTTATTCCATAAATTACATCATTTAATAATGATTGCATTGAGACATGATTAGCATGATTATGCAAATTAACATTCTCCTCCTTCTCCAGAATAAAGTCGCAAACTAGGTTTAACCTAGATAAAGTTCCTTACCTTACAGACAGACCCAATTAATTTTGATCCTATGCCCTTACTGCGGTAGTCCGGAACCACGTAGATATCCTCCATGTACATGCATTTACCTTGCCAGGTAGAATACGTATTGAAGTAAATAACGTACCCGATAATCCTTAATGTATCTAAAGAGAGAAAGCATATAGCTGTATGACCCCTCAAAGAGACCTATTAGAAAGTTGGATAAAGACGACACTTCTATACAATTATTGCTCGGGTTTTTTTTAGGTCAATACGATGATTAGCTATAGTCTGTCCCAAGTTATTGCTTCCTATGGTGGCATATCTCTGCCCCTTGTGTGCAAGTTATTTTTCTATTAACTATGTCGACATGCAAGATAAATATGTTGACATGCAAGATAGTTATGTCAACATGCAACATATATATATTGACATGCAAGAAAACTGCAATCAAATAAGAATTATAAAAAATCAAAACAAAATCTCAAATATAGCCAACATGTGACATTCAAGATGCTAGATGCTACCTATTTATGTCGACATGCAACTCATTTATGTTAACATGCAAAATAGATATGTTGACATGCAACATATTTATGTCGACATGCAACTTATTTATGTTAACATGCAACTTCTTAATGTCGATATGCAACTTATTTTTGTCGACATGCAACTTAGTTATGTAAACATGCAAGATAAATATGTTGACATGCAACATATTTAAGACGACATGCAACTTAGTTATGTTGACATACAACTTATAAGTTGCATGTCAACATATTTATCTCGCATGTAAACATAACTAAGTTGCATGTCAACATATTTATCTCGCATGTCAACATAAGTAAGTTGCATGTTGACATAAATAAGTTGCATGTCGACATAGATAAGTTGCATGTTGACATAAATAAGTTGCATGTCGGCATAGAGAATTTGCATGTTGACATAAATAAGTTGCATGTCAGCACATTTATCTTGCATGTTAACATAAATAAGTTGAATGTCGACATAAATAGGTAGCATCTAGCATCTTGGATGTCACATGTAGGCGATATTTGAGATTTTTGGAGATTTTTTATAATTCTAATTTCATTTCAATTTTCTTGCATGTCAACATAGTTATGTTGCATGTTGACATAATTATCTTGGATGTCAACATATTTATCTTGCATGTTGACATATTTGATAGAAAAATAACTTGCACACAAGGGGCAGATATATGCCACCGTAGCTTCCATCACTTTTTGATGATTTTTAATAAAAATACACATACCTGTGAAAGAAATGCTGTTGAAATCGATAAAAGGGAAAATATCTAAAATATCTTCATTGACAAATTATCATTTTCACTCATAAAAGTTCACAGGAACAAAAACAAATTTCTTACGGAGATTTATAATGGGAAATGTTATCTTTTCTCCATTCGGAAGTACTCGGGACACCTCGCACAATTTTTCAATGTTATCATCCGGGCTTAATAATGGCTGATGCAATGCAAAATTCCCGTAGACTTTCTATTTTGGGATGTGTATTGAAACCTGAAGCGGTAGAAGGGGCGTTTCAAAACAGAAAATCTGGACATTTTTCATATTAGTGTATGAACATAGTTTGAGCACAAAGGTATTTATGATTATCGAAATATCAAGCAAAAAGTGGTGGAAGCAAAAACTCGGGACAGACTATACCCGAGAAGTACAATATTCACCGAGCCGCATGCGAGGTGAATATTGTACATGGAGGGTAGCTAAACCATCGTATTGTTCGAAAAAATCTCCAGCAATAATTATTTTGTTATATGATTCAGCGACGAATTGACACAGACATATCATATTAAGTGTTATCAAGCTAAGATTTTAGTTTGAAGCCATAGCCGAACAAATGAGAAACGTGATATTTCATTGGACGATCTATTTTAGGTCCAATGAAGAGAAAATCAAATGTTTTAACGACCTCCTTGGTCAAATGCAGGTGAATGTAACGTTCTGTTTTATTTTAGATAGTTGGATATGAGCCAATCAGAGAACTAGGAATTACTGTATACAGGGAAATGTTTTATTTTCGCCCCTTTCGCCGTCGATATCAGTGGACGAATTTAAGATTATATCTCTTTAAACACAACAGTGTCTGGGCGAATTCAAGACAGGGCGAATCTGCTTGCAAGTGTAGAAGGGCGAAAATTACATGGGGCGAAAATAACCCTGTATGCTAATCATTCATATAATAACATTTGTGATCGTGTTAAGACCGCTGAACACTAACTGGCAAGATTGGAAATATACAGCTTACGTCAATTTCGCCTGTTACAGTCAAAACATTTGAAATGGGCGGGGACTAATTGACACGGACGTCTGAGAAAATTGGATTGAAACTGTAATAAAGAACCGAATATATGAAAGTATTGGTAATTCCGATATAATATTTTAAAACTTCAGATAGCTGAGCAATGTTGGTGAATTTTCTTAAAACTTTCGGTCGTCTAACTAAAGATATACAATTACCGTGATTTTCTTGTAAGTTGTTCTATTTCACTTATTATTATACTTTAATATATTTATTATAATTAAAGTTAACGTTAAAAACTACAGTGTATAATGTTCCGCAGTCTTACTATCCTTAACGCAATTTTCATAAATATTCACATATCTCAGAAATCTTCAACAAGTCGATATAGTGTATAACTAGAATTACGCGCATATCTATTCGTATACATTAACTTAGAGAAAAAAAGAATATGTTTATCTGGGTATAATTTAATCTATAAAATCGGAATTTGTATTATTCTCCTCTGAGAATAAAGCCCGTTTCAACAATTGCCCCACTTGATTTCAGACTTGTGACGACTGAATCTTTGAAGTCATCGGACAATGCTTTACCTTGCGTATAATCTCTCCCGAATTGGGGTCTTTAATCATTGCTGATTATATACTTATTGATGAAATAAAATGTTTTTCAATTGCTTCGCTGAAACTAAATAAATTGTTTTTTTGATCACTTTAACTTATATAGCAAGTTAGAAACGATGAGGTTGATTGAAAATACACTTCCTATACCTAAAGTTTCAATCCAATGTTTTCTCAGACGTCCGCGTAAATTTGTCCCCCGCTCATTACAATTGTTTTGACTGTAACAGGTGAAATTGACGTAAGCTGTATATTTCTAATCTTGCAATTTAAGTTAATGTTCCGAGGTCTTATATTCATTGCGATAACTTTATGTTATACATGTATATCGGAGACAAGAAAGTTCATGTAAATGTATACGAATAGCTGTTGTAATTTCACTATACATGTAGAAGAGTTTCTTAAATTTCACAACAATACCGTTATTGAAAACTATCAGATTAAGAACAGACTACCAAGGAAGCTTTTTGCATTAAGGATCAATTTGTTTGAATTTCATATAACTATATGAAGAACAGGCCTCTTTTTAGAGTTATTTTATGCATGTAACTATTTTTGCCGTCACCATGTTTTACTTGATATAGTAAATATCTTCACAACGAATGTAGAAAGAATTATACCATTTTCTTCACACTCTGCGACAAAGCACTGGAATTGTTTATCGTCACCAAAACCATCTTCTTGTAGTTCTACAACAAAAGTTTCAAAAACATTGTATCGAGTATGTCCTCATGGTTTTAAATGTAGAACATTATCCCGGACACATAAAAAAAAGACATATTACAATAAAAACCCATATGCTAACTAGTTACAGGAATGTTTTGAGGGTCCTAATTAAAAGCTATCAAGTCATGTATCATAAAAGTCTATAGATAGTCATGCAGTTAAGATAATTAAGACAGCGGAATATCATGACCTTCGATAAATTTAAATGAAGTAACTCTTCAATATAGGGACAAATATCAAAGGAACTTTTGTATCTTACTCTCTAGACTCATTTTCATCTGGTACTGGTGTTTCTCATTGATGGCCAATTCCTGTAGAAGATAAATGTTTGAAAGTTAATGCGATATAATTGTTTTTTAGCATAATAAGTACTTTACAGTTCATATTATATATTCTTTATTATCATATTGAGACTTAAGGAGTTCTTTATATTTCGATTGAAGAAAAAAAATACATAATGCAGAATAAATTATGTAATGTAAAAAGTAAATTAAGAGGCGACAGGACGTCGATCACAATACTTTGGTTGATCACATGACAGTTATTATAGAATATATAATAAGCATTGTGGAAGTCAAGTTGTTTGATATAATCCGTAAATAATATAAAGAACCCATATACGAAATCACAAGTGATTACAGTGGGGCTTCAGATATCCGGACGCTTCAGTTTACGGACGATTTTATTTGGGAACAGATTTTTTATATGTTATTTTGTTTCATTTATCCGGAATTCCGCGTTCCGGATCCGGACAGTGTGTTTTTACCACAAAACAATGTTTAACTATAAATTTTGCTTCATTAAACCGGATGGTAAATTTTGATGATACCCCAATTAATACAATCGAAAGATAACGCCTGTCAATTGAGTTTAAAACCTTTTTTACGTGCTAGAACCCCATGAGTAGCCTGTATAAACACTCTGACTTGAAGCGGCATTCTATGCTCGATTTTAAATAGATATATGTTTAAACTCAATAATACAGTTAGAATATAAATTTACCGCACAATTTGACAATCACACTGATAAACAATAGTGTTGGTGACCTCTTTTCTTGCGAGATTTGAAAAATGCACGAAATCAAAACAAATCTCAACAGTTCGATAGAATATGTTCAACAGCTTGTTTATGAGATGAAGGGACCCATAAAAGCGATATTAGTGAGCAGTAAAATCATCGTTTAATTAATTAGTTGTGAGTGTAACATTTGATTCAACTCGTAAATATTTAAAAACCGAGCCGAGAATGCCGCCTCCAGTTGGAGGCGGCGAATTTCCAGTTTTCGTAATGGCGCCGGTTCTGACGTTTTCCTGGCATGTAAAATATCAAAATCGTTACAAAAAGCCAGGAAAACGTCAGATATTTCGGACTAGTGGCTTGGGTATTTTAAGGTGGAATAACACACCTATAAAAGTCTCTCAAATTAACAGTAAATTATTTGATTATGAAAGATATAATGATAAATCAACTGCACATAT
This sequence comes from Magallana ariakensis, assembly GCA_020458035.1. Taxonomy (NCBI): domain Eukaryota; kingdom Metazoa; phylum Mollusca; class Bivalvia; order Ostreida; family Ostreidae; genus Magallana; species Magallana ariakensis. The sequence continues at coordinate 38,140,543 of CM035819.1, forward strand.
GTCAAATAAGCGAAAAATTTGCAGTTTGGGGATAAAAAATGAATATCTAAAAATTTCAATTCAGTAAGTAACAACAAAAGCACCTGCGGGATTCGAACTCTGAATTTACGGATCACAAGCCCGACACTTTATCCACTCGGCTATAGAGTAAGTTGCATGTTGCCGTCGATAAAATCCTTATAATAAAACGAAATGTTATAATAATTTCAAAACTGGAAGTACAGGAAGAAAACAAAATAAAAGCATGTCAACTTATCGGAAGTGCATTGGTGGATCTTGCAATTTTCCATCTAGTAAATGTTAATTGTATCAATAAAATAAACCTTTTTAAAGCATAAAATAAATAAATTTTAAAAATAAATCATCAATTATTGTGGAAATTGGCGTTTCTAGAAATAGATAGTTAAAAAACATAACGGATAACTGTGGCTCCACTGTAATATAATCATAGATATATTTTAAATTAATTATTATTCTATTAATGTTTATAAATAAATCCAAAGAATGTATTACATTTTTATGTTTCAAAACAAAAACTGTCACAAAAAGTCATAATTCCAGAAAAAGGTGTAGGGTTGATTCCTATTGCAGTATCTCCGTTAAATGCCAAGAAAGTGGCAATGAAAGTTTTATTTGTTATACATGTTAAGAACATGCTGTGTAGGAAATTTTAAAGAAAGAAAAACCATTGAGTATTTTTAAGTGCTTTAACATTCTGTTCTTTAGAATCCAAAACTCTAAAATTTGTTGAATTTATCAATATTTTCGTAAAATAATGATACTATTCTGGAAAATGGCCAATATTGTAATTAAGTTTCAAATTTATTTTTGTTCTTAAAATTATTGTTTAAAATTTGCAAATAAATTTCATCTAATTAATTAACTATTTCAGACAACTGAAATTGACCAAAAAAAATCATAATGACAGAAATGGGGGTAATTTATTTCAAAATATCTTCCTTGCAAGCCAAGAAAGAAAATAATACATCTTGTAGAGGACATCTTAATGTTGATGTGTTAAAAAAGCAATAAAAAAATTCAATGACAAATAAGTGTAAACTGCAACGTTCTGACCCCCCTTAAGCGTATTCTTGATAATGATATAATACATAATTTCATAAAAGTACAATACTTGGCGCAAGTTTTTTTTATTTGATTGTTTGTTGTTTTTTTTTTTATTATTATTATTTTTGCCAATTCTGATAATATTTATACCAGTCAAAGAAATATTTTATTATTCGTATGAATGACAAAAGTTGTTTATTTGCATACGTTCAAGCATCGTTGATGAACAACTTGTTCACTCACTTAAGCCCCTGTCACACTTCCCAATTTATACTACCATTGCCCTCAAATTACTTAAAGTTAAATTTCCCCATCATTCATCAGGCCAGTTTTGCTATAATTCTATGGGCGGTGCTTTTTTTAATCTAGTACGACTCAACTATGATGTCTGCTCGACAATGTACGACGTTTTTGTGATAACAGGACGAGTTGTGGCGATTCATGCACGAATTTGGGCGAATAAGTAACGAACGGGTTGAAATCTTCCTACGACCAGTTAAAATAGAAGATGATGATTTTTACAGGATAATTTTAAGAATTAGCACAAAACTGTACGATTGATACACGATATTTCCACGAATAGTTACGAGTTTTTACAAACACATATTTGGTGTGTTAATTGATAAAGTGATTATTATAAAAATTATCATAGTACATGTATTTATGCATAAAATACTTACCTGAAAACACACAACATAAGATAAATAATGCAATCGGCCTATAGATTATAAAATTATATCGCATCAAATCAAACTACATTCCCATTCATTCGGACGACAACCGGGGAAGACTTGAGAAACAATAGAAGAAACTCGTTGAAAATTCGGGGTAGATCGTAGGATATTTGTAGCATCGCGAGTTTCCTACGAAAGTCTACAAATATTTAAAACTTCTACTGTGGGCACGAATCTAATGAACAATAACTAAAAATAATCGCCGCGTTTTGCGATTTGCTGCAATGAAGGAAGATAACCTACGACTATCTCTACGATGAACCCCGAAAAATAGCCTATATTAAATTCGCACACAATTAATTGTAGCTCAAATCATGACAGTGTGACAGGGGCTTTAGCAATTCAATTTGAATAACAATCTAGAATTGGTATATACAAGCCTCGTTAATTAGCTGTTATTATGTTTAATGATTATATCTTTAATGTGACGTGTGTTTCCCTTTTGTTTTTCATATATTTTATTTGTTTACATTCATCATGTCTCCTAGATGGGTGTCGGGCGATTATGTAATAGTTATCTCTTGGTCAATATTTAATTTTTAATTCCATCTGTGTCATAATAAAGTTTAAATCAATCAGTGTGGCTCATTGAGATCACGTGACCATTATCGATCTATTTACTAGAGGAGAAAGAGACCACGTGGCCATTATCGATCTATTTACTAGAGGAGAAAGAGACCACATGACCCTTATCGATCTATTTACTAGAGGAGAAAGCAACGCTGAACTTGAAAGAACTTTTTTTGGAAAAACGGTTTAACCCTACATCCACCCTTTCCTTCCGCCATGTTTGTAATATTACCTTTAATATATATTTGCAATATCTGTTTATCGTGTATATTGTTATTTTCCACCCTTTTCTATGTGTGACATATCACTGCCTTGATTTTAAATGTTTTACTACCAGGGGCAGCATATTGCATAATATACTGCCAAGGATTTTACACAGTGGTCTTTTGTTTTCTAGTCTATGCTGACCCTCTTTTTGTGAAATGGTACACTAGTTCCTCATGATTCATTGCTTTGTTAAACTAACAACAAGGAAACAAGACTTGATATCCATAATATTAACAATATTAATATCTGAAGAGTCAGAAAAATGTTTACTATTATGATATCTTATGACTATATTTATCAATATTATCGAAACGATTGAAAAATGTCCGCTAAATACATGTTGTTGCAAAGATTGATAATTTTTTTAACAGAACTTAAGTAAGTTTTGTAGATTGACAACTATATAGTTAAATAATGTAGATCGAATCTAGAAAAAATAACAAATTTCTAAATTGTTGTATTAGATATCTGTAAAATTCTGTCGTATCATCATTTTGAAACTCAACGAACAGGATTTCAATATCTGGCCAGAAAGACATCCTTACGTATATATGTAATCACGGAAGCGTATCATTACTACATTAATATGTACGGAGTGATACCTGGTCGGGAAAGTTTGAATTCCCTACCCTTGTTATGCAAATTAATCTATCCTATTGATGAACTTATCGAGAATCTATTGCAAAAATACCCAGTTGCTGGTATCGATTTGACATTGAAAGGGTATAAGGTACACATGATTTTCAAATGGCTGACGTCATCATATCAGAGAAGTCAAGGTATAATTATTTCATTATTACACAACATTCATAAAGGAATTTCATCTAATATTAATGAACAGATAAGATATTTTAAGAACCAAATTTTCGCTCGGAAGGTTTTTTAGAAGATAAGGAATCATGGCATTTCGTAAAATGTCGATATACTTTTCATTTGATTAAACTTTTTAATAACGCAAACTTTAACATACAATAGGTTTTGAACATATATTGTACGTCCTGTTTAACATGTATAAATCAAATCTAAAGCGTTCGATAGACTTTTTCAACATAAAATAGAAAAAAAAATATAGACAAACTCTGATTTTTTTAACCAAAATTTGCAAGAGATTCTCCTTTGAAGCCTTATATCTAAAAATCGACATCACTTACTACATTGTTTATAAGCATAGGCGTCGGAACCGGAAGCTGGGATGGGGACTAATAATAAACAAATCAATCAATCATTTAAATTCACAAAGAACTAGGTAGAGTTTCAGACATATTTTTCCCTGTTTTAGAGTGATTTTATTTTTAAATATCACAAAAAATATTGAAATGAAACATTTATTAACACAACAATACCTAATATTTTTTTTTAAAATCTTTAAACAATCTTTCACAAGCCTCTTTGTGACGTCATACAAAGTGCATTTTCCCGTGTTTTTTCACAACACTAAACAGAAGACACCAATTTTTATGTTTTTTGAATAGACGACTATGTCCGCATCCGTCCACAACGAAATTTACATCATAACTTTAGCGCGTGTTATAACATGAAATATCTAATAATTTTGTTGTGGGCGACGGCTACGGACACATTTTCCTCTTAAAAAAAAACAATGAGAAAATGTGCCATTTTCATCATTTTTGACTATATCCTACAAATATGACATAATGTTGAAGTCATTATTCTCTTTTGAAAACAGAATAAAAGTGCATAACATGGTACTTTTTACACACACACATGTATTCAAGATAAAATATGATGGCACATTAGATTTAAACAATTTTTTAGGACCTATATTGAAAGAAACTGTACCTCCTTCTTTCACCACTAAGTGTTTTAATCCGAAAAATAATTCAGCACAGCAGTAGCATTCTTAAACTACATATTTTTAAATTTTACAATGCACCACGGTTTTGCTTCAATTTGCTTCCGACGCCTATGATATGATACTAAGACAAATTTTATCAAATTACCGTAATCTTCTAAAGATATTGATATTCAGAAAGCTTTTATTCCAATTCAAATTGTTACTATTAAAACATTGTCAATTTTAAGTGCAAATGACCGGTAAAACTTATGCAGCTTTTTATAAAGTGTTTTGTTGTTGATTTGTTAACCTTACCATTATTAAATCAAAAATCCCCGGGCAGTCCGAGACTTCCGCTTTGCGTATTACAATACTCATGATCCTTTTGAGTCAATTCTTGGAGGTCTATTAGATTTCTTTTTCCGATTATTCGATTACAAATATTCTCAAACTTTTCCTTTATTTACATCTGTCAACTTCTGACATCACATCCTATACCTGGTTTACTACATGTATATGTAGCATACAAACAACGTTCCCTCTGAATTTTATATACATAAATCATTTCATTTGTTATAATACACGACAACTGTTTATCGAGAATCAAAACAATCCGTGAAAACTCCTAAACAGTAAGATATTTAGAAAAGATACTTATTCAACTTATGCATAGTAACAAAAATACAACTTAATGTTTTGAATGATAGAAATTGGTGACTTTCACCTAGAAACATTCACTAGAAAGATTAAAACCGTGCATAAAGTTTGTGTCATTTTATCTATAACAGAGACAGTTCACGTCAGATGATGACATATGTGTTTGCCAAAGTCTGCCAGTAGTCCAACCATTTGTACAACCTGTTCTGGAAATGGCAAGTGCCCGATCGGATCAGTCAGCACTCACCCAGCAGGCAGTCGAGCCTTCATTACCGAGAATACATGTAGCATCAATACAGGTAAAAATTGTTTGTTCGACATAGAAAACCCCACACCTGTCCACAGTGTAGTATCATCACTTGAGGCTCATGTATACCCATTGCATTAAAAGAAAAGATTTGGAATAATGATTATATTGCACCTAACAAGTTGTTAATGAAAGAACTGCATCAGATATTCAGCATCATATTGTATATCGTGATGGGATGATTCAGGTCAAACTAAAATACAAAGATGAAACGATAGTTACTGTATCTTTTTCACAATGGACAGATGCTTTTCTAATTTTAGCTTCCATTTATTGTGCCAAGCATTCTTCGCAAGCTGTACATTTATTTCGTTACATGGCTATGATTAGAAAAGGTGCAGAGCGTTCACCAAATTCTTGTAACTGTAAGGGAATACGATGTCTAATTTAGGTTGAAGAAATCAATTGATTCCAGTCTCACCTCGGGTTCAGTGAATGCTGAACTATGGCTATTTTATATGCAGCCTGTAGTCCAACATAACATTCCAACTTCTACAAAACAGTTTAAATGCTATTCTTACAATTTCAGGGAGTATGTGAAAACATATTGTAGGTTCTTGCACATTTGTGTCAAGTGTAATGGTTCACATATCCTTCTTTGAATTGCAGATATTCCCAGAATAACACTGGTAAACAAATCCATCAGTTAAGCCCGCATCACAGCAATTTCACCCTAGATTCCCCCAGAGATCATTCCGCCCGGTTACACAATAAATTATGGCAATTGGGAAAGTTAACAATCTTCACAATATCGCAAGAAATTATCCAGACAGAAAAGTTACACAGTTTTCAGCACAGGGTTATGATAAGCTATCATGGCCCTATGATTAAGGTTGAGCATAGGAATATGAAGTCTGCAATTCAACACTCCAGTGAATTGGCAGAAAAAAATTAAGAAGGAAGACCTTGGTGGAAATTTAGGTCATTTTTCACCCCCCCCCCCCAATATCAAATTTAAAATGTAATCCAGTTGGTTTATTACCAAAAACAGTAAGGTGGATGGCGCATTGTTACAAACCATCCATCCAATCCATTTGGAGATAGTGTTAATGATTACATCGATCAGCATGCAATTTCGTTCTGTCTAAAATTAAATTCTTACTCTTTATTTGATGATTCAAACAAAGGGACAGGGGGTCCTAATGGCAAAGTGGATACTTCTAGTGCCTTTATGCTTTTACCAATAATTCCAAGAGAATTTTGTATGCATGGTTTCAAGTTTGATAAATCATATTACATAGACAAGTGTTTACCAATGGGATGTGTACGGTTCATTGTTTGAAAAATTTTCATCTTTTTTACACTGGGAATTGGAGAAAAGGTCACAAAAGGATGGAATTGTACATTACTTAGATTATTTTTTATATGTGGGATCAGCTGACTCTAGTGATTGCAAAGAATTATTTGAATATTTGGGAGTTCCAATTGCACCAGAAAAAACACAAGGTCCATATAATAGCTTAGAATTTTTAGGACTGGAAATTGATTCTGTGCAAGGTACAATTTTTGTTCCAAAAGAAAAAGTGGACGAGTTGTTGGTCAAGATAAAGTATGTCCTTGGGAGTAAAAAAGTATCAAACTTTAAGAAATAGTTGGACCCGGTATCAATCATTGGTAAGTTTACAGGCATTTTTAGTAAAATCGTTGCACTGCAAGGTATTGCAAGGTCTTTCCATTTTATTATTTATTAGGGTATCAAATGAAATAAAGTTAGATCTTCAAATATGGGTTGTATTTCTAAAAAGAATTAACGTCTTAACAAAATTTTCAAGTGTAGACTGGTCTATGGATGATACATTTGAGCTAACGGGTGAGGTGTTGAATTTGGTGATGAATGAATTTGGTTAGCTTGACCAGCGAATTGGTCCCGGGAACTAAAGAAAGTGATTACTTTCCTAAAACTTGTCCCAATAATGTTAGGAATTTTTATCTGGGCAGACAAACTAGCTTGTAATAAATTAGTATTGCATGTTGATAATTTAGCACTTGTTCATATAATTTTCAACAAAACGTCACAAAATAAGAGCGTCATGATTTTGTTGAGAGTCATAGTTCTCAAAATTTAAATGTCAGCATATTCCAGGTGTTAAGAACAGCAAGGCAGATGCTATTTCTAGTTTTCAGTTTTGGAAGTGATATCAGCTGGCTCCTGGGGCTCAGCCTTATCCTTGTCCAGTTCCTACACATTTATTGCATGTTATTCATCAATTGTATAGGACCTAGTAGAAGCTATTGTTTCTGAGAATACAAACAAAGCTAATAAGCAAGGTATTCGAGCCTTTTTTCAAATATAGGGTAGACAAGTCTCTGCAACAATTGTGGCCACCTCCTATTGACCAATTATTTTATTTTATTATCAATTTTATTGTATATGTACGAACGTGATTGTGTCTTTTCAACTGTTAAGTGTTACCTGTCAGCTTTGAGTTTCTTCATAAATGTTCATGGTTGGACATAACAGTGGAATCATTTTTATTAAGAAATTGCTGAGTGGCTACAAAAGGTCTACATTGACTATTGATATTAGAAGGCCTATAACATTACAATTAATTAAGTATCATAGATACTCAAGTAACGTATTCAACATACGTGGCAATGTTATGTCAATGTGCATATTTGTTCGCATTTGTTGCTTTGCTTGGAGTTAGTGAGGTGGTGTCCCTTCAGTCAGACTGTGTACAACTATAATAAGACCAGGTTAATCTTTTTATCAAAAGACTGATCAATTGTATCAAGACTTATCAATGAAAGTCCAAATGCATGCCCAGTCACAAATTTTGTTTTCAGTATTGCAGAAATTTCTTGTTTTGAGGCATACTACTAGATCAAGTATCTTCTTTGTGCATTACAAGTCCAAACCTTTAACTCAATATCAGTTTTCAGGCATGCTTAACAGGCGTTTATCATTTTTGAACATGCGTACATCTGTTTATAAATCCCATTCCTTCAGAATTGGTGGGGCCACCCATTTATATTCAAATGGCATGAATGAATCTAAAATTAAAACCATGGGTAGATGGAATTCCTCTACTTACAAATCACACATCAGACCAATCCTTTAAATGTTTACTTATAATATGCACCGATTCCAAATTATTTCAGATGGCATATGGGTCGTCGGATCATCTATACTTCATTGGGCTCAGAAATATGCACAACAAAATATCAATATTTACATTTAGTGTATATTTCCCCTTATGTTTGCATTGGAAATCTGCGAAGTTCAATTTCCTTTGAATACCCTTAGCTAATTCATGCGCCATGAGCACAAATATAAACGTCATTACGCGTTTTGAGTATATTTATTATTGTAAGATTAAATGAAACGTTCAAACTTACATAACTAGTTAGATATTTGCTAATGGAATATAATCGTTAAATAATATCTATTCGTCATTCGTCAATAAAAAAGATTGTTTCGACAAAGTTTCTGGCACTATAGTTTGAGTCGCGGAAGCGAACTAAATAACATGTTACTATGGCTGTTCCATGTATGTTTCATATCTCTGACTAAGAGCGTATGTAATGGTTTTGCAGCAACGATACACATATATTTCATACAAATAGACATCAGTATGAATATAAATATAAGCAATGAATGCTTATTTTGGGATGTCGTCGGTCCTATAACACACCAAGCGGAGCAGACAAATTATTATATCGCGCTAACGCGCGATATTCAATTTGTCTGCACCGCTTGGTGTGTTATAGGGCCGACGACATCCACAAATAAGCAATCAATGCTTAAATAGCGACAGTACAGCTGAAAACACATGTGTGAATAACTTCAGATTTACCCATGGTATTGTTAGGAAATACGAAAAAACGTTGATTGTGACAGTTGAAGTACATAAAAATCTCTTTTACATACCTAATTAATGTAATTATTAGCTTCCGGAAATTTAAGGGTCGTACAAACCGGAATAATCTTATATCGTTTATTTGTACCACGTGGAATTTGATTGACAGTAATTGACACGTGCTGAAAACTACAATATCTTCGCCCGACTACGGTCATCATGGTATACGAGGTAAAAGGGACTCTCTAAACGGAACACATCGTCACTTTCTCGATAATTTATTAATGGTTTACCAATTTCACATCTATACTTATAAATTAAGGCATTTTGCCAATAAACTTCGAAATGCCTGCACCCGAGTAACTGCTAACACCTTTGGCATTTCAACATGTGTGAGTTGATGTCCGTAAGCTATAATTGAATTTTACCTGATAAGTAATTATTGTAAGATAAATTAAAAACCTACTTTCATTTTCGATAAACCAGCCCGAAATAGCAAATATGTGAGTAAGGTGGTGGACACGCTTTGGCGGATCCAAGTCAGTGGGAGTTTGCATCAAAAAATATACGTACAATGAAATAATATTGAATGATTATTATATCCTGGGAACCTATTTCGGGTATACATAAGAATTGAGATTTGACAAATGTTGAATAAATAAAATGAGCCAATTCGTTTCTTGAATGTGCGATTTTTGTTTTGATGAATAGAACTTTCCAGAACGGGGTAACCAAGAACGCGGTTTGGCTAAATATAAATATGTCAAATTATCCCTAAAGAATTTAGGTTGTAGCAACTCCTATGATAAACACGCAAAATACATGCTTACAAAATAATAACTGTGGTTATTTTAACTTTGAACAATTATTACCTTATTTTCTTTGCCAAGTCAGTCAAGTAAGCAGGCCTACCCGGTCTCTTACTCGCCATGCTGGGTTGTTTATAGTAAATACGCATGCGTAATGGGTATAGAAAGTGGAACCCCGTTACACGTGGCGATGTATATATGTATAGGTTATACCTAATTATTAATTTTAATGAAATAATTAGATTTATTTCACGGAGAAATTTGTAATTTTCTGAAAGTTTATACATTTATGAGTAGTACAAAAATACCGAACCCGATCGGAAAATTTTTTCAAGTCGGTTTTTAATAAGATGCGCCGTACTGTCTCTTTAAATGACAACTTGGGACTAACATCACAAAGGATAATTTGGCATGGAATTAGTAGTATGGTTTGGTCGCGGTTGTACCAGACAATCAAAGACATGCTAAAGAAGGGTGATAGACACCCAACACTTTTAGTTATACATTGTGTGGCAATGATATTGGCAACCTTCCCTTAATACACTGAAGGGCTTACAAAAGTACATGGAGTTGACAGTGCCAAATATAGCAAAGTTATTGGCAAAGACAATTATTGTGTGGTCACATATCTTGCCACGTAGAAATTTTTTTATTATGTCTTTCAAACAAAGATGGAGAAAATTCAAGAACTAGAATAAATTCAGCTCTTGCTACATTTGTCGTTAAGAATGCATGTGGGGCCTCCATAAAATATCCTGATATTTCAAGTACACAGGGTACCCTTTTTCGAAAGGATGGCATACATTTGTCTGACTTGGGAAATGAAATATTTGTAACTTCATTGAAGAATGCATTGTTGCATTTCATGTCATCCACTGACAGATTTTATCCAATTATTAAACAATAAGCCTTGTCGTTGCCAGATGACTTGAATTTGTGAGGTTGTTGCGTATTAATGCAATTGCTTGTTATGGTTGTTGGTAAAACTGATTATCATTGCAACTTATGTGCTTGTATAGTTGTATTGTTAGCAAAATATTTGTTGGCGGATGTACGACGGATCGTGGTTCATTTTGGCAGAATTTTGCAGAGAATTCCACCTCCATGGGGCACTGTTATTTCAAGGTTCCTTGGGTCAAGGTAGTATTTCTTTTGCTTTGACTTGTCTTTGTGTATGCTGCCATATCGATTTGATGATCGGGGCATAATTTGTATTTTGAAGGTTGTGAATAAATCGCCATGACAAGCATAATTAATTAATAGTTATATTATTTAAGATTCCAAGTTGAAGGTTAAAAAAAGGTCATTTGCATAATGCAGTCAGAATCGTCTAATGCTTATCATGTTAATACTTCATTCTTATTAGTGTCTCAAAATAACTAAATTTAAGATTATCATCCTCTAAGTTGACTGTTTGTACATGTGATTTCTTGATTATATCATAAGTCCTTTTATTGTCATGTTTTTTTCTAGCGAGTAGCTATGAAGGTTATCTCGATCATTACAAAAAACCATTTTCATTTTCTTAATTGATTAAACGTAGCATAATTCAAATTTTCAAGACAATGATACCATCATTATGCAATTTTTTCTTATATAAACCATAGCTTGCTATGACTGTTCTGAGATACGCTATAAAACCATCAGGCACAAATGATGACAATCTAAAGGTCTGTTTCTAGTCTACCATTATTCATTTAGACACGTCTTAAATCATGCCTTGTTTCTTCTTTAAAATGTGCAAAAGATGCATTTCTTCAAATAAAAATAAAAAAATTCTTTTTTTGCTATTTCTAGTAAATTTATTTGTTTCGTATTATCATACACCATCACTCTTTGCTGCCATCTTTTCTAATGCGCTTCCAGTTAATCGAAACAAATGCCAGTCTTCAACTTCCGTCAAATCAATGGCGCCTTGGCGTTTGTAATAATCAATGGATGATTTATTCCAACCGAGGACTGCAAAGTGAACTCTGGCACATTTCTTCTCAACAGCAATCTGTACAGTAAATATCACAAACATTACTTGAACCGGTTGAGACTGATGTAGGGGGGTGTAAGGGCTGGGTTAAAATAGGCTGTCCAATCATCGAGGCAAAGTTGTCCTACCTTACACACAGAGCCCATTAACCTTGACCCCACTCCTTTCCCTCGATACTCCGGGGACACGTAGAAATCCTCCATGTAAATACATTTACCCTCCCAGGTGGAGTATATATAGTAGTACAGAGCGTATCCTATCAGTTTCGATGCACCTGAAATCGAATATAGGATATATACATGCATGAAATCAACGTTTACACATGTAATCACTTGTTTTGATTCTTCTTTTTTCGTTGACTGTAGATTCCTTATTAAATGCTCGAGGAAATAATATTCGCAAAAAATCTCGAGAAGCACATCTTGCAGATTTTAAAACCTCGTTTTTATTTTCGAACGGATATCTAATACTAAAAAAAAATTATTCTCGACATTTGATGCAAAACGGTTGAATCGCTCAGTTAAGTTCTCGCGTATAATAAGGAATCTAAAGTATTTGAGGGAAATAATTTGATGCAACCATACATACCATTTTCTTGTCTTTCTGCTACAAAGCATTTGAAATATTTTTCATTTCCAAAACCGTCTTCTTGAAGTGCTAGCAAATAATATTCTATTAAAAACTTAGTCCCAGAAAAATGATTTTCACATGTGACATAAAATTGTGAGATTCCTTCGTTTAATTGAAATTTAGATCAGTCACTCTTTATACGTTATTGTGTGTCATTGTGATGGCAAATATCTTACTTTCTATTTTCATTTTCACCTGATCTTCCATTTTTTCGTACACTGCTAATTCCTATATTAACAGAGAATCCTATTGTGAAACGCTGTTCATATACATTCCTTTTAAAAATAATTTTGTCACCATGGCAAGTAGTTTTCATGTTAAAAAAAGTATTGGAGTAAAGTGAATGATCTGGAATAAAGAAGAATTCGGTCACGAAAAAGTTTCTTGACGACGTACGTACCGGTATTTAGGTCCAGATTGAGCCAGCGATGCTTCATGCAGTTTGCGTAATTAATTATCCTTTTATTATTGAAGGACTTGTTCTCCTTGCTACATGTAAATTTGCGTACTTGGCTAACGAGAACAGATAAAACACATTGACAATGACCAATGTGAAAAATTGTACAAAAAAGGGTCGTTTTTAAATATCATTTCTTAAATTTTGAATTTACGAAATATGATAACATGCGACATGTTATTGATTTTGAATATGTACTGACACGACCGAATGAAGATGGAATAACACACCTGGAAAAAGTCACTCAAATTAACGGTAAATTATTTAATTATGGAAGATATAATAATAAATAAACTATACATATGTCAAATAAGCGAACAATTTGCAGTTTGGGGATAAAAAGTGAGTATCTAAAAAATTCAATTCAGTAAGTAACAACAAAAACCCCTGTGGGATTCGAACTGCGGATCACAAGCCCAACACTTTATCTACTCGGCTATGGAGTAAGTTCAAATAGAAATGTCGTTTCGATCAGAGGTCAGTCTTTTTGTAATGATGTGATATATTCAACCTTAACAACATAATATGGTATACTGCTCGCATTTTATATCATCTTTCCATTTGATACTGTACTTTTGCACCTAACCTATAAAAAGAAGTCTGTCCCAAGTTATTGCTTCTATCACTTTTTTATGATTTTTTTTTATAAAAATACACATACCTGTGAAAGAAGTATAGTTGAATCGATGAAATGGAAAATATCCAAGATGTCTTCATTGACAAATTATCCCTTTTCACTCATGAAAGTTTACAGGAACGAAAACAAATTTCTTACGGAGATTCATAATGGGAAATGTTTATATCTTTTCACCATTCGGAACTCACTCGGAATACCTCGCACAATTTTTCAACGTTATCATCCGTGCTTATTAATGGCTGATGCAATGCAAAATCCTCGGAGACTTTCTATTTTGGGATGTGTAACGTTACTAAAACCTGAAGCGGTAGAGGGGGCGTTTCAAAACAGATAGTCTGGACATTTTTCATATAATAGTGGATGAGCGTACTAGTTTGAGCACAAAGGTATTTATTACAGTGTATTATCGAAATATCAAACGAAAAGTGGTGGAAGCAAAAACTCGGGTATTCCTACTTGGATAATTCTGTACAAGGCGCGCTTATACATGTACAGTGTACAAATAGGATTTAGGAGAATTTGTTTTGTAGGTTTACCTTCCGTTCTGCATTTATTACATGTAGATGTAAAGTACACGATGAATTATAGCTTAAGGATGACGTTTACTCAGAATGAAAAAAAAATCCACTGATGATAATGAAAAACCATCTATTGTATGTTATAGACATTTGATTGAAGTGTTAATTTACACTTTAAAAAAAGTAGGTCGATGACCTACTTTTTTAGTTAATGGCCATTGAATATTTTTTGAAAAATCAAGAAAAATCCCATAAAGTTTTACACTACGATTGAAATTTTCTTAATTGTAAAAATATTTCAAATAATAAAACACTTTGAAATGTATACAGTTTATGAATGGTAGTGGCACTAAAAAAATACAAAGCATTAAGATTTCAGTAACAATTTTTAAACAAAATATCAGTCCGAATTTCCTCTATCAGGTTTCAAATCCCTATCCATTTTTTATCCGATTTTACAAAAAATTGAATGATGATAATATAAAAACATTATAGTATTAGACTACTTATATTGACCTTATTCTGTTGGCATAAAATTTATATGAGGTCAATAATCAAAATTTTGAAAATTATATAGACTAAAATATAAAATCTTAACTTCTGATATTGGAGTACTGCCAAAAATGTTTAAGCGGAAAACAAAATCTGCAAAATATAGTCCGAATTTCCTCTGTTTGGCTAAAAGTCTAATTTTGTTTGAGTCTAATTCCATAATAAAGTAAAAACATCGAATGTTATATGTCAATAATAATTCATTTCATAAATACTTTTTGTGTTTAGAACAAATTTTACTCATTACATTGAACTTTATAACAATCCGAATTTAAGGACTCAAACCCTGAGTAAACAACACCCTTAAGGAGGCAGCAAACAAACTGTTGAATTATTCGAGTCGCGCCTGGTGAAATATATAATAAATTCCATTATTGCAATTCAACGTTTCCATACTTTTACAGGATAGCACAAGAGGTCATAGATTAGATTTCGGACTAGGGAAGATCCCAATTTTACCAGTGTAACATACTTTCACAGGTCAGATTTTATGTAGATCTCTTACCATTATAAGATCCAATATACCTTGGCAGTCTGTCTGCAATGCTTCACGTACAACAATCGACATGGCTTGGTCTAAGGGTTAGTTCGTGTCAATTATGGATGAGTGGAAGTGTCAAGAAGCATACAAAAATGTAAAACGAAACAATTATTACAATTCTACATGCAGTTCAGGCCAATTCTTGTTTATATAAAGTTAATTTTGTTATCATTTCTTCAATAGCTGAAATGTTAATAAACAGGAATATCTTATCTTTTTTTACTTTAATGTCAAGGTCGGATTTGATGGTTATATATAAACACTTCACAAGTTATCAAATTTGACCGGCGCTCTTAGTATTTAAAGCTGTGGAGAGAGGGAACTTCTCTATCGTATAACAGAAGGTAAACAACAAAATGGCTAGCTTTTTGTGAAGGGTATCATCGCGATAATCTAAATATAAATATCAGTTTTCTATATATTTATTTACCGCCAAAAACATTCTAATATTAATAACTCCAACTAACAAAAATTGTCACTTTTTGTACATGTCTTTGGTGACTTTGTAACTAAGGGAATTTATTTTAATAATAATAAAATGATAGAAATCGAAATCAAACGTCTCAAACGAATATCAAATTACGGTCGTTTTATGCAACATGATATTATTCAAATTTACAGTATGACTGGCGTTGTCCCTTCACAAGATTCCTTTGGAACACTAAAAGACGGCACGCCAGTGTCCAGGTATGTTTTGGATGTTGTGATCCTATTTGGGTTTACTTACAAATTACGATCGAACTCTGTTTTTTATATCTTTATTATTCACTTTTACAGATTTAGTTTTACAAATAGAAATAACGTGACTGTCCGTGTGATCAATTATGGCGCAACTATTACTGATATTCTTCTCCCGGACAAAAACGGAACAGTTGAAGACATAAGCCTTGGTTTTGATAGCGTTCAAGGTTTGTTAAATGTTGTATTTTCATTGAAATTCATTAATTGTATAATTAATATTATATATTTTAGTGATATGTGTTTAAAAATGATACATTGAAAGAAAAAAATTGTTTGTGAAACTGTTGAAGTACGTATACGAACTGCTAATAATGGAAGGTGTTCATGAATGTTGGGAATATTTCAGAATACGAGTCTCAGCATTCCTACATTGGAGCTGCTTTGGGACGCGTGACAGAGAGGATAAAAGACGCGAAATTTGAAATTGACGGCGTGGAGTTTAAAGTATCTGCAAATGACAACAACATTCACCAGGTTCATGGAGGAACTTCCGGTTTTGACACGGTATTCAAAACAAGGCCTATTTTCAAATCAAATTACATCAACCACTCACAAAATTTATTTTCCCCTCTCCTTTCTGTTTATATAAATGTATTTGTAGGGTTTTGTAGGTTTTTGATTCCATTTTGTGTAAATATTTTTTTCAGGGCTGAAAATGTGAAAATAAAATATGTTGATGCAGTAAAATCACAACGTTTTTGTTTGTTTCTGATTATAAGAACTTTTTTCAGAAAATGTTTACGGCTTCAATCAACGGTGATACTGTTGTGATGAAATACGTCAGTCCTGACGGCGAGGAAGGCTTTCCTGGGGAAGTTACGGCGGAGTTCACCTTCCGGTTGACGGAGGAAAACGAATTAATTCTGGGATACACAGCTACCACGACGAAACCCACCCCAGTCAACCTATCAAATCACGTATACTTTAATCTGGCTGGCCACGTGAGAATTTCAGTATCATAATTTGTTTTCATTTAATTGTTTATTTCAAATGATATCAATATACTTCTATATATAGAATAAATCTATGTACAAAAAATCGAGATACTGCTGTCAATAAACTTAATTCAAATATTTTCCTCAAAAAAGTAAAATTAATACAATACTCGTTTGAAAGTTAATGGTAAGAGAGAATTAAGGTAGAAAAATATGCAATATGACTTGATTTTCTCACAAAGATCGACACTTATCATTTAACAATCGCATTCACCGAGACTTTAGTTATCTTACGTAGCAAAATCACTTTAAATCAGACACTTGACAGCAAACATCAGATCGGATATCAAAAGTTCATTCAAGGACGCGACCTTCTACCGGTATTTGCTAACGATCTACGTGAGCGGATCCAACCAATTTAATCACATTTGGCTTAGAAGAATAGGGTTATTAGGGTATTTGTTGTGAATGTATTTGTTGTTTTTTTTTATTAAATTTCGAACACTTGTAACAGGGAGCGGGAAATGTAGGCGACCACATTCTGACGGTAAATTCCGGTCGCCACATTCCGTTGGACAAAGAATACATACCACTAGGGAACGGTAGGTTTCAGTTGTAGTTGTAAACTTTCGTAGATAGCCAAAAAGAAGTATCATAAAAGTCATAAATCCTAAAAATAGTTTCATCACTTAAAATCTTAAGTACATGACAGTACTGACAATGAATTAGATCTGGAGTTAAAGTTTGACAAGTTTTGAAAAATAACCCCGTATTATACTTGAACAAATTTATATTTTCTTTTATGGATAATTGATCACGGTTTAGCATTTACATTATAATTTTATTTTACGTACCGGTAACCATAATCTGTTATTATACAGGGACTATATCTGATGTAAAGGAAACGCCCTTTGACTTGACTACACCCACTCAGCTGAGGGAGCGAATGAAAGACGTACTGGTCTCTAACTATGTGTTTGAAGGTCATGGAAAGAAGAAACATGTTGCTAAGTAAAGTGTCTGTCTTTAACAATTACATCTGCATGCTTGTATGCATGTACATGTCGTTAACTTGTACGCAGGATGCACGTAATTAGCCAACATGAAATTCAAAATATTGAATAATATTTTTTAAAAAAAAACAAAAAAACAAGTAATTAGTCCTCTTTGTTCGACTTTGCAGACTTGAACTACCATCCACCGGCCGAACGGTCGATTGCTACACAACGGAACCGTGTATGGAGACTTATTTCTCTTGTGCCATGAGAACCATGACGGGCAAAAATGGCGCCACATACGGGGCTTATGAAAATGGCGGGATATGTCTAATACCTATGCAATACAGCAGTGCTGTTAATATGGTTTGTTCATTTGATAAACTAAAATTATTCTTAACAAGAGGTTCCCCTCCTCAATCTGATGTAAGTCTTTAACCATGTTTGGATAATTTCTAATTATTAGGAACAGGATAAAAGCTAGTGAGATATAAAAGTTTATATTTTTTTATCTAGGAACATCTTCAAAATATTACTGTATGTGGAAATGAGCAATTCAAATGTAAAGCTCATGTCTATGTGTACAATTTATGCAAAAATAATAGAAATAATAGTATGTAGTGCATATAATTTTAAAAAGTAAATAGATATGTTATATAACAAGAGGCCCATGGGCCACATCGCTCACCTGAGCAACAATGGCGAACTACTTTGACTTACACACTTTCAATAATTAAGAACAGTAAAATTTAATATTTAGCAAAGTTAAGTACCATAATTTTCTGACGTAAGACTCAATATTTTATAAAGGGGTAGGGGTGAAAATATATTGCAATATATAAATTATATATAAACCCGGTATATTATTTCCTACAGGTTTTGCACATATGTGAACAGTATTAGCTCATTTAAGATAAAAAATTTCATACATTTCCTAAGACGTATATCAGTTAAAAAACCAGCACCCATTGTGGGCCTACCTTATTGTGTGTAATCGTAATTTGAACATGTTGAATCTACACAATTAAAGGATGCAAACATTTTATTTCATTAATATTTTGTCTTAGAGGTCATGCAATACATATCTATTTTATATGATAAAAATACTGGAAAAGATAGTTACCATTTACCTGCAATATTTCTTGTTTGGTATATTGGTATTTATGAAAAAAATATCGAACTTAAATTAGTGTAATTTTCATTTTCCACATCTAAGTGAATATTTTTTGTGTGTTTATTTAAGATGCCAAGCTCTATGAATATACCATGCCGATGAGATACATTTCATTTTCACAGCTCGTATCTCATATGTGAAGTTAACAAAGATTGGCGGACAGAGAATCGCCAGCTATAGTCTGGAAGCCAGTACGCAGTGTTTGAACTGTGTGGCAAAAGTTGCTAAGGCTACAGTAAAAACTTAATTGGTCTTCCCTTATATAATTGTTTACCTGGTGTAAACTTGTGTGACGTTTTATAACCTTACTCACTTGATCGATGAGAACATTCGACTGGAAAATGTTGTCGCATGATGTGTTAAAAAACTATATAATTTAATGTATTGTCAGGCATACAGGTATCAGTTTTGTACTAAGGCCCATCAACTATTTCATCTTCCCTCAAAAACAACAAACGGCTAAAAACCAAGATGATTTTCTGCTGCAATATTTTCTTAAAATAATGATGATGCAGATATCTTCATAATTATGATGTGTCAGAACCGTTTAAAAGAAGTTTTTATTTACTCGTTTGAAAAATACCAAAATTGTTGCAGATTTCAAATAATTAATCAAATGAGAAGGGACCCCAGAAAGTAGCTATAGCACATAATCCTTTTGATTTTTCTGTACACAAGTATATAATGTTTAGTAAGACAATTCTAATGATCAACAAACATTTCAGCGTCAGTCGTAGAATGATAGGCAACTTTTAAAAACTTATCCAATTTGTTTAATTTCATTTTTGTTAATGTATTCATACATTATATAGATAAAATGTTTTGTAATTGAGTTAGCCAGGTGACACAAAATCAGTTTATGCGCTTGTGTATTTTGGAGGAATTAGTCCTACCCTATGACCCAATTACAACAGTTTAGAGGATCTTTTCAGTGTTGAAGATAACTGTAAACAAACGGTTTTGCATTAATTTGGCAGAGTTATTAAATAATTACAAGTTACCTTCTAATTGCAGTATCAACACGAAATGTAATGATTATCGATTGTAATTTTCAATGCACGGTATGTGTTTGCATCACCCGTATTTATAACCTCTAAAGATAAGACAGTCGCGGGTGATTATTCACAACAGGGTTTAAGTGAGGCTGTGAAAACGTCTTTTCAAATTCATAAACATCTTTTTATTGCCTGACGTCATGACGTCAGGCATATCTAAGGTTTAAAAGTTACAACATCCGAAACAGTGCAGTCAACAATGGAAGCTAGCAATATCATTTTTCATTGAAAAAAGATTTATCAATGCATATTAATAATGTGACGACCTTCAAATTCTCAATTAACGAAAACGTTATAATGGTTGTAACAATTAAGCAATAGTGAGCAAGTGTTTAAAGCAAAAAAGAGGTTCACTGTGCACGTGTGTAATTCGGGCTGACTATTATTAGTTAGGATGAAACTTCAATTGCGCTTGCGTAAATTGGAGTTCTGGGAAGAAATTAGACAGTTCGTGTTAGAAATATTCGAAGACGTTATGAAACCGGTCAGTTTCTAGGTCAAACTGCGCATCAATGTATTGGAAGACTGTCATTGGGAATCGTCTGCAGCCACAGTCCGGAGTCCGCGTATATCTTCCCAACTCTCTTAGTGAGATTGAAAAGTAAATATATTGGAAGTAGTTTGCCACCAAACCATAAAAATCAGAGAGCTATGTCAACAAAATTACAACTATAAGTATTAAGTAGGTGTGCAGTCATACATTGCATGTACACCGCTACATGCATGTCTCGTCACCTACATGTACAGCCATAAAAATAAGGCTGCAAACTAAATGTGCACCCGCATATTATTATATTGTTCTGGAAACTATTTACCTAGTATTTTAAAAGATTGTGTATTCACTTTTGCCCTAAAAGTAAAATTCCGCTGGCTGACTTTCTCAGTTAGCTTTTTAAAAAAGCTAACCTTGTCATGCTTAAAAATAGATAGCACTGTTTGAACTGTTGAAGGGGAGGGGGTGTCATCACAGCAAGTTATTACCTAACGAGGCAATTAAAGGCCGGCACATTAACATGCATCGGTTGATATTATTTTTTTTTTGTTTAAAAGAAAAACAAAATTGTTGTATTGGATGTAAAAAGCAGCATTGAGCAAGTTCAATGTACACATGTGCAATCCTACATTTGAACGGTGAATGGGGGGGGGGGATCGCAATTTTTTACAAGTTGTACCTAATGATTATAATATTACACGGTAGAATGTAAACTATAATTGTGTTCGGTTATCATTTCTAAACAAAATTGCCAGTTTGTATTAAAGTATTTACTAAGTATTGTTACGTTAGCTTAATATTCATTAGAGAAACGAAGCGGGCATGATCGTTTACTGTGCTTTGAGGTATTGCATTCATTGTAAAGGGGGTGTAACTTCCGTGTTTTACTCAATGTAAATAATAAGTGCATAGTTATCGATTGATTCTTGCTAAACTAAAGTAAAATTAATACATAACAAGTAAAAGTTGTTATTAAACAAATGCCAAAAAGAGTTCTATTGACTCCACAGATACGGGTATTATGAAATGCACCCAAAGGAGGCACAGGATTAATTCTACTCCGCGCCATATCGTCAAAATCTTAGGAGCAGTCCATAATTTTACGCGCCACTACAGTGGAATAATCCATGATAGGAAGCTAAGCTGTATTATTATACTTTCATGTTAAATACTGCAATCTGATTGGTTTAGACGCAGTTGACAATCCGTTCTCTCTCCCTCGCACGCTTAGCAACGGGCCGATAGAACGAATTGTTACATGCGCGTTAATTATGCGCGTACGGTTCGCCGTAGAATTCACGTCTTTTCTATATAAAAGCAGTAAAATTTGCTATAAAAATTAAGACATTCAGTATAATAAATTAAATAGTGCCTGTTTGGGAGGGTACCAGTTGAAATTGACACCCCTCGAAAACCATTGTCAACCTCCGCTTCGCGTCGGTTGACAATGGTTTTCTCGGGGTGTCAATTTCAACTGGTACCCTCCCAAACAGGCACTATTTATATATTGTGTTCGTAATTAAGTTTTAATTGCTATATTTTTATTTTGTTGGCGGCAAATAAAGTTTTAAGAGAAAATTACATGTACGCAAAATATTTTAGGTTTAAAATAAATAATATGTAAAATTCATTTAAAGTAACCCCACCCTTAGAGACGCGCATTTGGAAAACTGCGAGAAGAACGAACTACAAATCAAAGACAGATTAAAATTCATAGAACCAAGTTCTTGCAATGAAATAAATGTTTAGTCAGGCAAGCTTTTTGGAAAGCTATTACTTGTTGTCTTTGGATTTAATTTACACGATTATGAACTCGGAATACATGGCTACTTCAAATTCTCTTTCGGAGGAAATTTCGGCGAAGTTGCCGATCAAAAATCGATTATTTCAACCAAAGTCGCCCCTTGTTTGATCCTTGTTGACACTCAATTAGAAATTAATAAACAATAAAAACAGAGGGAAATGCACTTTAGTACGTTGTTAATGCATAAGATTTTATCATTTTCGCAGTCAACTGCCTATCTACCGAAGTCTATGTTCCAAATACAAGGCGATTGTTCCCCAAGTTAAAAAGCAAAATGAAACGAAAATCAAAACAAGCTAAAACCACCCTCACAAGTGAAAATGACAACGCGTTGAAATATTTAACCTAAATTTACTTCACAATAAGCGGCACCAATATATCCTCCATGTTTCATAGATTATATTCGCACGTGAACTGTTGCACAACAAACTGCCAGCTTCAAACAAAGAACTTCGTTTTCGAGATGCGGTAGACTGGCGATGCCTGTCATAACAATGAATTGCCAGTCTACGAGATATGGAATAACGAGCCCGCTTTATTAGTATTTTCGCAATTAGCTCAAATTCGGAACATAATTAGCCCTTAATTTTTGCAATTTATATTTTCCTTTTCATAAGGATGATTTCTGCTAAATTACGTTAAGATTAACTCAGTAGTTCTTGAGTAGAAGATTTTTTAAAATGCACCCCCCTTTTTTTACAGTTTCGAGGTTATCTCCGCTTTGAGTACAATCTGGCCTTTTATTTTTGCAATTTATATTCACCTTTTTATAAGGATTATTTGTGCCAAATTTGGTTTAATTTGGCCAAGTGGTTTTAGAGAAGAAGATCAAAATGTAAAAAGTTTACAGACGGACAGACAGACGGACGGACGGACAGACGGACGACGGACAACGGGTGATCAGAAAAGCTCACTTGAGCTTTCAGCTCAGGTGAGCTAATAATACTGTATCTTGCATTTTTAATATCCTAAAAGGTTACACATTCAATCAATTTAATTAACAATTTAATAATAAACTGACTGGCCTTTCAAAGATTTTATTAATAGTTTCATTAAAAAAATGTTGAGATTTACTACAAAGTTTTTTTGAAAACTTTTCATTGCAGCCCAATTTTCCAAACATGATTTTGCAACCTGGACAGACATACACACAGACAACGTCATACAAATTTGGATTCTAGTGTTTTCCCGGTAAATATTCACCAAGGAGCTCAAAGACTGCGGAAACATTCAACACTAGCACGGAGGAAGCTATTGTTAAACGAAACCATTAAATCATTGAACATTAAAATATTGCAATTAAACCTTATTTGATTAAACACGTTGGTCTATTGGGTCAGTGGTCGGTTTTAGCGTTTATTTACTACGCAAATTCTGTTTCCAATTTTTCCTCTATTTGCAAAACAGCTATTAAAACCCTCAGACAACTACATGTTTTAAAAAGGTTTATTTTGCTTAGAGACGCATAGGGTGGCCTACCTGTAGTTTGGTTTATCATGAAAAATTGTCTATTTAATTGATATTCTTCCTCACACTTGGACTTCGACATAAAAAAGTTAATCCTGTGGTATTCAAGCAAAACGTACCTCACTTGTTTAAAGTGTGTACATATTTACAGCTGTCTTTCGGGAGCTCTAACCTGTATTATACTCGTGAAATAAATCCCACTGAATTCTTGAAGATTAACGCGTAGAACTTAGCGGATCTATTCTTGTGAATGTTTGGCGACAGGTAGATTTTTCTGTGGTTACAATTTTGTTGGTATTCATTTTTTGGTGCATTACTGGTTATGTGATGGAGAGAGGATAAAGAACAACGTTTTAATAAATGGCGGGTAAAAGATGTGATGATGTGTAATGGCAATGCAAATGACCAGTTCATCTCAAAGTCAGTATCATAATCGATCATTGACCAGTACTCCAGTGAAAACATACTCTGATAGATCATCAAAAGATAGTCGTCATGTTCGGTTCTCCAAAAGTGAAACCAAAAACAACCATCTCCAAACCGACTCTTCTAAACATTCCTTGGCAAACGAAAACTACAAGGCATCTACTGTCGGAAATCAGAAATCAAAATCGAATGTGATAAGTAATTTGGAAAACCAAAATGTATTTTCATTAAACCATAACGATTCATCAATGAATAAAAGCAGTAAGCTGGGTTTTGGTAGTGCTTCGCCTGATAGCGGCGTCGCTTCAGGGGGGTCGGGCTCCAAGTCCGGGTCTGACCCCCCTAGCAATCAGTCAGAGAGCGGCACTCCTCGCTATAAGTTCCACTCCACTTACCACACGCCGGACAGTGGACTACTTTTGGGGAGCCTCAACAGGTCTAGTAACGAAAATCCAAAATACAGGAATTCTAGTTTTAGCTTTGCTGCTAAATCGAGTATTTTGGCTGACGAGGTAGAAGACCTTTCGGAAGATGAAAAATTAAAAGACAAACACACGTTGCCGAAAACTGGAGCAAAAAATCCAATTTCCGGGAGAACACATGGTCACCATCAGGAAACTAGGCGAATAGCATTCGGACCGAAATCAAATCATCATTTACATAAGAAAAAAGAACGTGCTAGTCCAAGGTATTACTTGGTATTGATATAGATAATATGATACTAATATTTTTTAGCATGAATTATCAGAGAAAAATCATATAAACCTTTGGTTGATAATTAACTGTTTTATATTCAAAGTCTACTAGTCAACGTGCAAGAATACGTCGTATATTATTATGAGCTATTGTTAATGTATTTAATTTATTGAACAATTTAAGGCATTATCGTTACGTAGGTGTTTTCATTTGAAAGGATGCTCAGCAGTAGTCTTTTTAAATTTTGTAATTAAGTGCATTAAATAGCTAGAGTTTCCATTCATTGTAGGCAAATAAATTATAGGGGGGAAAATCCAAGCAAACGCATTATGCTTAAAGCCATTAGAATCGGGTAGTATCACACAATGAATGAATTCGACAGACATTCGATCGTGCCAATTCTTAAGTGCAGAAGAAACGGTAACGGTAACCGGTTTTTAACAGAATTAATCTTTTAATTAAAAAAATACTACTTTAACATCGTGAAAGTGTTCTCTAATCAAATATCTGTATATTTATCTGTACTTTTAAAGTAAAAAAAAGGAATAAACCGGAAAGATATTGAAACTTTGGAGTACAATAATTTTGTTAAGTCCGAAGTGTTTGCTTTCTTTTCATGGTTTCTCTGTTTCTGTGTTGACTTAATACTTCAAAGGTCTAATTGATTCTGCTTTATCTATATGTATATTCAAGGCTCCCTTGTATGTATGTTTAATATTCAAGTGTTAAACACTATGTCACACAAGAAAAAAATATTAAAGTACAACCGTCGTTGGTCTTTTCCTGATTTGTCGCGTCTTTCAGGTATCGGACGTGCCGATATATACTTTACCTGGTAAATAAGCAGGTGCTTGTCGAGTAGCCGATTTATATAATTGACTGTACATAGCCAGGGAGGTGTTTATTCTAATACATATATCAATGGGTGGCTGTATTGTTTAATGTATGTGGTACTTTAAATTATAATTATAAGTACTTTAACTTATAATTATAAGTAGCACTTTGAATTATTAATTAGCATCAAGGACAAGCATTTCTTTCTCTGTTTCGTAGCTCTATTTAGGTTTCTATAATACCTTTAGAGATGTAATGGTACAGATTAGATATAGCCTACATGGTTGTTTCTAAAGCTTATCGGCGTTTTGGGGGTTGGGGTTTTTTTTTCGCCTATTGACCATGAGCTAACTCACTGAGATTTTGTCGAATCATTTTCTTTTTCTATTGACTCTTTCACATTTTTGCGAGGAAAATAACACAGTTCGCTTAAAGTCTAATCTTTGCATCAATTAGCATACTTTTACATGTCTAACACGATATTCGACTTTATGCATCCAAAAACTATAGAGTTTTAAAGTTTCATTTGTGGATTGAGAATTACAATGAATATTCACGAAGACGAGAAAAGTTAAAAGATTTGACATACATGTACAGTCATTTAACGAATGCAAGAGAGCTGGCTGTAGGTTTCCATGGATATAGATGCTGTTCATCTAAATTCACACTCCGTAAAACATTTACCTTGATATACATGAAATATATCTGCACTCAAATTCATTTTCTGAGACTTTCGCTATGATACATCATAAATTCCTTTAATCTTGATATCTGCATGCCTTTGAATGTGTCTGATCAAACATGGTTATGGCTCTGGGGTAGTGGACCAATGTAGAGAAAAACTATGGCAATATTTCCGATATAAATGATCTTTGTACATACGAGCGATAGGCAATATTTCCTATATAAATGATCTTTGTACATACACGAGCGATAGGATATAGTTGTACATGTCATTTGGCATAGCAAGGAAACATGCTTAAAGTCATGCAAATGACGGTTTATTTTTTGTTTAAAGTCCGGTACTTTAAACCAATAATTGGTGGGCTACCTGATAATTGTTGGAAGTCTTCTTTTAATTGAACGTATTTTGGTTTGAAATTGTTCGCGTTCTACATGTACATACCGAGTAATCGTCTCGTCATGCAGGAAAAAGCTTCAGAAATTACATTGTGTGATATGAATTAGATTGTTTATGTAACAGAATTTCCATTTCTACATGAATGCTTGATTTTTATGCGACATTACATGTTTATGATTTTACTAACGGATAATAATGGTTCTGTGTAAATCACAGTCCATTTAAATGGAAAGAAAATTATTGGCAAATTGGATATGAAAGTTTGCGGGTAAATTTTTTAAAAGAAAAAAAAATAGGATTTTTCTCACTGCCGATAAAATTTACAATTGGATTTTTATTCGCCTCCGTGTGCCCTGTTGATAAACACAAGTACTGCTTTATCTATGTAAATAGTTTCAAATCAATTTTCGGATAAAGCTGAGCATTTGCAGTTGTTTATCTTTCTAAATCGGTTAAAGATACTGTATGTTAGGGATTTTGAATAATTCATTATCCTGGTTTATGTGTTTAAAAACTGCATAATATTTGCAACTTGAGGCGTCTGGGATACATTTTCGCTAAAGCCTTTAATACGCGTCAAATCTTTCTACCTGCGGATCTTAAAGGGAAACTAAGTGACTTGTGAAACGCACTTGCTCTTCTACCAACACAACTTCTTATTCCTGCTGTTTGGATAATCCGAACGTTCTTCAATCATTCAAATTGAATCTGGACATTGTGTCTGTTAACGGATTATACTATTATGTTCTGCATTTTGCATCAATTGGACTGCTGTTGTTATCATGGCAACCGGGACTTTGCCTTCCATAAAAAAGACAAATTTTGTTGCGTCTGATAAAGAGAAACCAAAGAGGTAGGGATTTTTAAAGTGATATATCGCTAGATGCTGAATCTTTTATCGGTTTATAATACGCACGTGTTTTACAGTTAAATCTAGTTCGATGCAGTAGGACCAGTATGAACTTTGGTCAAGTACTATTTAAACTTTGCAATTGTACATGGCTTTAAAGTTGCTTGGTCTGATTGCATATCATATTTTAAGAACGAGGTACAACGATGGTTTTATTTACAAGTATATGCTGATTTTACTCGTCGCCATTGACTGGATACAGAGATAATTTTCCCTTTTTAGTCCTTTACTAATCGAAAGGTAATCTTGGTGTCATTTTTGTTGAAATAAAACGTAAATACTAGTTTTTAATGTACCTTTTCTCAGCTAAATCAGTAATCTACAAAATATTGAACCTGTTACCGTATTTTGGTTTTATAGCTATAAAGGTAAAATTATATTTTTTTATTATTACAAGACATCTCGAAAAGCAACAAAGCCTCTCTTAAATTTTGATGCAAGAGTCAGTGCCCTCATATACTGGATTAATTATCTAGAAAGACATTTCTATACAATAAGTGTCAATAATCTTGCTAAACTTTACTGACCCCTGCAACAAAATTGGTACAAGTTACAGTATACCATAACACATAAACCAGTAATCTTTGACACGATTACATAACCTACGTGTTATCGTTAAAAAACTTAACATTGATCTGTACTCTTATTCCACACACAGTGTAGGGTTATATCTGTATTCTCAAACATTCAAGCTCCTTGGGGGTAACATTGATAATCTCTGGTTAATCTAATATGTTTTAACGTGTTACACTGTCAAATACTCGATCGCTACATTTAAAATTATAGGTTGTAACTTGTAACCAGGTGAATTCCATATACACTGGAATGTGATTGTGTTTGATGCACTTCTCTTAAAATTCAAGTAACTGGGTTTTTTTATATTTACAGTTAATATTCCACTTTACTTTTTAAAACCCCTAAATGTAATTATCTAGTTTTTAAATATCCACGGGTTCCAAATAATAGTGCTCTCATTTCTAAAATTAGCGTTCTTATTGAACTTCTTTACTTTAAGGTCTGCCCCCCCCCCTCTCTCTCTCTCTCTCTCTCTCTCTCTCTCTCTCTCTCTCCATATGTATGCATTTACGTTGGTACTGTACATGTATAGTTTTAGGATGAAAACGATATATCAGTTCTTTTACCGTTATCAACGAGATCATTCTTGAAATAAGATTTAAATTACCTTTATTACCTTTCTACGTATAACTCAACCTGTAAGGCAACAAAGTAATAAGAAAGATTTAACAGAAAAATGCGATTCCTTTCACGGGGATTTAGTTAGGCCAGTGTATTTAAATTACCTTTGTATGTCGCTGAATATTGATACTTCTTATTCCGTGTTCTTTAAGAAAAATTAAGAAGTTAGATAAATACCTTTTCCGTCCAATAAAAACCCAATGTCCATTTTTTATAACTCTTGTCAAGACGATAGATAAAGGATTAACGACCCAGCCGTAGTTTCCACTGAGGCTCTCCCTGGTAACCAGACCCCAAAATGGACACCTAAAAAGTTTGACTGTGTTAATTGGAATTACAATGATAAAATGGCATCAGTATCCCTACCATCTTTAACGGTTCCAAGGTAAGAGATAGCACTCAAGTACTAGATCTAGAGACGGTCGATGTATCGGAAGTTACCAAAATAGCAAGGAAATCTGGTGGGCAATTTCTGATGTCGAGTAACCGAGTCTTTTGTCAGAATGTAGATTGTTTTGTCGACATGCTGTCAGCAAAAGTCTTAAAAATCGAGGTTTTAATTTCATTGAAAAATTTACGGGATACTGAATAAAAATCTTTTGTTCAAACATTTTCTTTTGCATTCCCTTTCAAATAACGAGTTCTCACGATTTTAACAATTTTCCCCAAAAAATAAGCGGAAACTAGAAAAAGAGATAATTGTGAGAGGGCAGATATGTATGTACGTGAAGATTTATATATATGTACATGTATATGCGTGTCGTATTCCTTAATAGTTTTCACAGCATGTGGTGCAAACAAACACTTTTTGTGTGCGTACAGTATATGTGTATGTGGGGTTTTTTTTCTGCTTCCTCTGGAAGGTGGTTTTGATGTTCATAATATATATATTGACAAGATTTGGTTTATCGATAAAGAATCAATGGTATATTTTTCTATCATAAAAATATCGTTGTCCCATAATCGAACAAGTATTTCTTATGGTCTTCGAAATTTTGCAATTATAAAACCAATGACAGTTTTTTCTTTTATAAACCGGCCTTCCAAACTCTACATCAAACACGCTTCTAATGTGGAGAAATGGACAACTTGACTGCCATTATGTTCAGGGTCAATCGTTCTCGCCTGTTAGACTTGTACGGACAAATCTTTATCGCACCCCACAGAGCCTTTGACTCCCTAAAGAATATATTTACAAAAGAGCAGTTTAAATTGCTTCAAAATATCCGGAAAAACGACTTTTACTGAGCTATTTAATTATACCTATTTTAGCCTTACATCAAAATAGGTCCAACGAAGAAAGATGCATATTTCTCGACTCAGCACTAACAGGTATTTGATTGGTATAAATGTGCATTTCGGTTGCATGAACATAAATGTATGTACATGTATTTATATAATAACAGTTTTTTCTCATTTATTATGCAGTTGAATGAATATGCAAACCATTTGCTATATTTTTTTAACATTTTTAATGAATAATACTTTCTATGGAATGCAAATAGGATAAAGGATTTTTGAAGTAAGAATCGGGAAAATCATGTCAATACAGTTTAAAAATGAAGGTATTCTTTACGAATCAATCAAATTATTATTAAATGGTTATGTAATTCCTAAGTGTATTGATCATCATTTAGAAAACGAATTGTCAAACATGTAACTGATACATGTTTATTCTTGAAACCCGCATCAACAGAATTCAAACATCAATATCCAACTGATCACATCTGTCAACTTGAGTCATTTTGAAAAGCAATTAAAGCTATTATTATGACTGTAATGGTTTTCGGCGAGCATAAATAACAACGCCTGCCAAAATTAAAGGTAAACATTTTGAATTTCTAAATAACAGATATATACTTATAATTTTAACTAATCGATTCTAATTTTCGTTTGCATGGTCCAATAATCTTGGATAAAGATTAAGGACTTCGGATTAACATTATACACTAGGTCGTTACACCACGGAGAGCCCACAAGTATACTGTAGTATGTTTTTAGCCTGTGAGGCTATACTGTTCAGGCCAATAGTGATTAAGGTTTAATGACAACTGTGTCCATTGGTGCCATTATAAGTGCCAAGAACAGTATGTTATTTTCTTTCTGAGGGTCACTAATCTTGGATTAACTTATGACAGAAGTAAAAAATGTGATATGACATTTCCATTGGAATATTGTGGTCATTAGAAATAACTCTGGGAAAACGAAATGAAGGAAAAATATCGCACACCGACGACTTCATTGTTTACACCTAGTCCTCAACCCCATCTAACTTCACGTGCGACTCCCTCTAAAATAGCAGACGATAGACCGGTGAATTCTTCC
This sequence comes from Magallana ariakensis, assembly GCA_020458035.1. NCBI lineage: Eukaryota > Metazoa > Mollusca > Bivalvia > Ostreida > Ostreidae > Magallana > Magallana ariakensis. The sequence goes on from CM035819.1 coordinate 38,171,996, forward strand.
CTAAGTAACCAGTCGATATCGAGATTTGGGAAAAAATCAAAGGAAGTTAAAAATAAGTAAGTCTAAAATCCGTTGAAATTTTATTGTATATCTTTATTTAAAGAGGATTTAAACAAGTTAAATCTAACTACATTGTAATGTTCTTACGGCTGCCCATTTGAATGTTGTTATGGAAACTGGATGATCATCCACAATACCTAGCTTAATAATTTCTTCGCCATAAACAATTATTTTTACCAATATTCAAAAATGAGCTTTAAAATTTGCATACTCTCCTATATCTTTTTACAAAGTTATCCTTGTAAAGAAGAGATTAATATAGTTTGAAAATGGCCACGACCATGCTACTCTTTTGAAATAAAATTTCGTACATAATAAATTATTTTTTTTTTTACCTAAAAAGAAACGATAGTTCATCAAATTCATACTCGACAGGGTGAACAATGTTAAAAGTGTTCCTTTATCTTTGGAATGGGAGAGTGAAGCCATTGACTTGTGGAATATGATTTAAAAGTGCAACTGGTTTCAAAGTATTTTGAATGGATAACATCTTTGAACTTTAATCTATTTGCATTTGTCAGTAAAACAAATAATAGCCTCAAATAAATGCTACAAGGGGGCACAACAAACATCCCGTTAACTGCACCTTTGAAGCTAAATAGAATCATGGAAATTCAAAGAACGAATTCATAAATCAATTTTGAAGTCAATAAAAATAGACTTTATATAGAAATTGAAGTATTTTATAAGATATTTTAAATAGAGACAACTTAATTTAAAATTAGAGAGAATTAAAGAATTAATTACACTTATATACATGTAGCATTTTAATTGCAACATCTCTCTCTCTCTCTCTCTCTCTCTCTCTCTCTCTCTCTCTCTCTCTCTCTCTCTCTCGTGAGAATATCTAAATTAAATCTCTGTAACCTGAATTGTGGAGAATTCCCGTTCTCTTACAGTTTTTGTTCGTATTCTGTCTTACTTTGTCAAATTTATGTAGATTTGTTCCATCATATGCCCACGATCAATGTGATTTACGGTCCAATCTTATAAAACGCGACACCTCTTTTATACATGCACAATCGCACAACTGTAATACGAAATGCCTTTTAAGAAGCGCAGTATTACAGAGAAGTGTTCATAAGTAAACATGTCTGCATCAGGCGAGACTGTCAACAAAACTACCTCTTCTCGAAGAGTCCGAATCGAAAGAGCAGTGACGTAGGTGTTTGCCATGGAAACGCGGGCATTAATTAGCTGAAGAGTTGTTTGAATGGTAATTATTGTCATTTTATTTTTAGGATTGCCGAAATCGTAGAAAGTCCAAAGAAATCATCCGACCCCGTAAAACTACCTCCAACCAAGCAAAATGGTCATCTCGTTCACTCAGACGATCCCGAGCAGCAGACGAGAAAGAGCAAGAAAACCGAGGAACACGATGGAAGACAGCTAGCGGATCCCAAGAAGAAAAAGAAAAGTATGTATCAAAATTCATAATTTTTCAGTTAATGCGAATTTTCATTGTTGTGTTATTTTGGTGATGCTTGTTTATTTATTTTAAACTATATATATATATAAGCACAACAGTCTGATTTAAAATATATGTAAACCGACAATCATTGTAATTTTACCTTTTACTAATTCACACTAGAAACCAGAAAGATCACATATTACGCAATAATTTCCAACTTCAATCCTAGTACAAAAATATTGTCTTATTTATAACTTAAACTATCCTTACTTTGTTAAAATGCTAATGAATATTTTAAACCCAGTAAATTTGTGAGTGTTTAATTAACTAAAAATTAAATAACATTAAAGCTGATGAACACACAGCAAGGCCTGCTAAATCAGCGCCTCCCAAAAGGAAGGATAACGATGCCAAAGACACCCCTACCTCCCCACAGATCGACAATTATACGCACAGGACCGAGTCCGACTCCCCTACTAATGGTGAGAAAATCCCTACATACCTATATAATCTACCTGTAATTTGTGAATAATGTAATACAGAGGAGTTTTCCCTTCAGTGTTAATGTATGTACATATAATGATACAATTGTTGCGCACACAGCGAATTAAAAAAAATCTGCACTAGCTTTCTTAAGAACATGTTTTAATCTAATCTAATCTAATCACACAAACATTCTATTGACGAATAAAATTTTATAGGAAAGAAGAAATCAACCAAGGAGCAGGCAGAAAAGTAAGTTCAAGTATTCACTTCATCTTGGGGTTTTTTTCTGATTGACCATGGCATATTGAAATGTAAGGGATATGTATTGTACTGTGGATACTTATATAACATTAAAAAACTACGAGTTTTAGATGTATGCTTTAAAAGCATAAAGGGTAAAACCCATATAAAAATTGACAAGTGTTATAAATATCGACGTTATTAATCAATGGGTTTCCACAGACATTATTGACAGATATTGTTTTGACGTAGGTGGGGGTCTCCGGCATTACGACCAATAATACCAGTTGATGGCAAATAAAATTTAAATATAACTGTTAAAATATTCCCAGGGATTTAAAAGAGGTGCGCTTTATTGACATATCACGGAATGCCTTTCTTTGGAGCAGAAACATCAATGTTATTAAATCGTTAGGAACAAACAAACAAACAAATGATCAAGAAATCGCAATATCAAGTTCTAGAAATTTTACCGGTTTGAAATTTGAACATATCTATGCGACAATAACCGTTCATTTAAGAGGACTGAAGAATGTAATTGTTTCTTACTTGAAAAGCTAGTTTCAGCGAAACTGTAGAATCACAGATAAGAGAAATTAAACGCGTTTTAAAATGTGTATTATCTTTTAGAAATATTTTCTCGGCCATTATTAAACATTTAACTAAAATTCCGATAACCTTTATTTGCAAATGTTTATTGAATTACAATACCTTTTGCCAACCATTACAGAGTGAGCGAAAATGATAAAAAAGGAAGCAAGCAAGACGCTGAAAGTCCGACAAAGAGTCACACAGAGAAACAGAAATCCCCACAACAAAGTCAAAATTCCCAAAAAGCAAAACCCAGGGATGAAAGGCAGGATTCTCCAACAAGACACAGTCCGGTCGGCCACGATAAGAGCCGTCCCGTTACTAAACATAACAAAAGTGAGCACAATCCTTTGGCAAACTCGGACGATAAAGCATTTTCACCTGTGTCAAAATATGATGAAGTTTTAATGAATGAACAAAAAAGAGAAGAGCAACTTATGAAACTAAGACTACCGAAAAAGACCAGGTATGGTCCGGTCAGATCGAAAGGATTGCAAACTCCTAGGACACCCCGCAGCAAAACGCCTAGGTCCCGAACTCCCGGGAACCAAAATTTCATAAAACTTACTGGATATTCCCACTCTGATGTTGGAGATTATAGAAGACCTGTACGAAAAAGTATTCTCAATAACAAGGATGCAGTATTGCTAGAAAATTCCCGACCAAAATCTTACAAATGGGAAAGTGATAAAACGATCTACAGGATAGAAACCAAGGACTGGGAGGATCAGCGTGACGAAACGACGTGGAGACCGTCCGTGAACAGCCCCACTGATTGGCTGAAAGTGTACGTTGGTGATATACAGATAAGAGAAAAAAGTGCCAAGTCTAAAAAAAGCAGTCACGAAACCGTGGGTCGAAACGTCCGTCCTGGAGCACCTCAGAGAAACAGCAACGAATACATCTTAACCAGAAGGCAGGTGCCCGTGTACAAGAATATGCAATCTGCTTATAACTCGAAGTTAGTAAAAGATAAACAATCGCGTGAAAAAAGATTTTTCCAAAAACTGCAAGAATGTCAAGCGCTGAAAGCAAAAATGCAGATATCAGAACTAGTCGAGCGACAACAGAAACGGGAAATTACGAAACAGCGCCAACAGGGGCAGTTGAAGGAGTTACGGCAACGTTTCGAAGATGCTGCGTGGGTTAGATTCAATACTCAGTATGTGACGTCACGCATTCTGGAGCATGAAAAAATGAATCGCTATGCATACGGACTACCAGAAGAAGTTGATGGAGCACCAGAGTTTGAATCCAAACTGAAAAGAAAGCCTCCCAAAATCAAAGTGGATTTTGGAAAACTAGAAAAGGTTAACAAGAAAAAGTATGGTTCAATGTTCAGTATTTACAAGGGGCCTGAATGGGACCCATTGGCCAAAACACCCCCGATGGAGGGTATAGACACAGTTGAAATAGACTACGAAACGGAGGAAGGTCAGTGTTGTTTTAGTTTGTTCGTTTGTTGAATAAAATGTTCATGAGTATATTATATGAATTAAGATTATTTTCATAATTATATAGGTATAGCAGCTACCTCTGTGTTGTTGATGCCTGCTAAATCGACGCTGTACACAACAAAACATATTTTGTTATTATTATAAATACGTCAATATAAGTAAAAATCAATCTTGAAGATTAAGAACAATGACAACAAGTCTTTGTACTTGAACCGAATTCTGTTTGTACGTCACTAAATGGAAGAATGTTTAGAAGAAATGTTCGTAAAAGGCGATCAATTCACTAAAATGTATCTCTAAAGAATTAAATCTCAATTGCCGTCCTAGATAGAACTTGCATGTAAAGTTCAAATTATCCACTTCAGCACTTCTCAAGTTTCCGCGAGACCTTTCTCACGTAATAAGGAAAGATTGTAAAGATTCAAAAATGTTATTTTATTTCCTTAACCTTTTAATGGCTGATTGACTGTGAATTTTCTTCTTAACAGAGTATAACCAGAATGAAGTAGAGGAAAATGAAGGCGGTATATATATAAAAAAAATCTAGATCTCTTGACTATTTAAATGGCTGTCAGCATGGCAGTGTAGAGTTCTTTTGTAGAGTTTTCATCTAGCTGAACCTGTCTGGAGTCATTCGATAATCTCTTTAATACATTATGACACATCTGTTGTCAAGGACGCACATATACTTTGTTGATATTCTATTTTTAAATTCACTGCCGCTATCTATAATCTTGTTTTTCATTGTATTCTGGTACAGAACGCAGACAAAATTGGTAATGTTGATGTGGATTTTGAATTGTCATGACGTGCACATATTGTTAAATTCGTTTATGAGTTATGTAATTTTAATGACACTTGAAATGATAAATCGTGAGTTGATTTCGGTTTGGTTTTGGATGTTTCGTAACACACCAAACGTCTTTTGAAATGTAGTATCGCTCAACGTTCAACTCGTCAAAGCGTTAACTCAGCCACCTGATTGAGACAAACTTTTGACATTTTTTATGCAACAAAAATCTGCTAAACAATAATTCACTTTTAATCTTCGATAACCACTCTAGATTTTCAATAACCTTCACGATGACATTGTTATTCGTTAACTTTAATTATACGAGCTTCTGTTCATTGTACTCTTTTGGTCTATCATGATCTATACATGTAGGCACGTGACATACTAACACATACACGGATTTCGACCCAACCTCTCTAGTTAGGAGTTTTGTAACCAAAATACTCTCCAAGTGTTTTACCGTGTTACAAAACCCTTTACTACGAAGTTGATTCAGTCATTACGTTCTAGTATGTTGCACCTAAATTGTAGAGCTGTTTTTTCAGCCTTTTTAATAATTAACACACAATTCCAGAAGATATAATCTAAAAATGAAGTTCACATATTGAGGAAAGCAATGTTGTTTTCTTTGGGCTCTAAGAAATTTAAATAAACATTTTTACTGCTCTTCAGGAAACAAAAAGGTCAAAACAAGGAGGGTGAAGGACGTTATTCGTGAAGCAGAGAAAGAAGTGGCGGATTTGAAAGGTATTTCTTACAAACATGAAAACTTGGGACATTTTTCTACTGTTATCATGTAACACTGAATCCATTTATTTGGATACTATACTCTGTCCCAAGATATCCTGGATTCACATTTTGCTTAATTACTCAATATTTATAAATACTTCAGGGTTTAAACGATGTTCATTCAAAAGTATGAAAAATTTCCAAGATTTCTCAGTTGAAACGCCCCCGTTAGCTTATCAGGTTTCAATTCAAGGCTAAAAAATGTGATGTCTACGGGGATTTTGTATTGCATTAAGCCCGGATGATAACGTTGAAAAATTGCGCGAGGTATTCCGAGTGATTCCGAATGGAGAAAAGATGTAAACATTCCCCATTATGAATCTCCGTAAGAAATCTATTTTCGATCCTGTGATTGTTTTCGAGTGAAAAATGATAATGTGTCAATGAAGATATCTTGGAAAATTTCCCTTTCATCGAATTTAATTGCGCTTCTTTCACATGTATGTATATTTTTATTAAAAATCGATCAACTGTGCTGCATAAATATCTTGGGACAGACTATAGTCATTAAATTGCGAAAGTTTTAGACTATATAATCGCCATTTTGTTCCAGACATAGATATTCTTCTGGTCTATTAAGTATTGTATGTTGTATTATATAACTGCACATAGTAAATTAGAGCTTTTTGAATGTAGGTTTTACATGTAGTATCGTTGAATTGTATATCTCTCTCATGCTTTGATCACGGGAATCAAATAAAACGGTTACACATGGGACTAAGGTTTTCTTTATTTAGAAAGATATTGTGCATGCATTTTTAATTGTTGAACACCAATGTCCTTGCTGAATCCATCTACAAAATAAAATGCCCATCGTAATCAATATGTATACACAAGGATTTACTTGTCATAAAGAGATAGGCGTTTACTGAATCTACTAAAATCAAAACCCACGATTTAAATATGTTCAAAATATATTATGTTTGTTTTTATCAAGTAGTTATTTGGGTGCTGTAAATGTGATTTCAAAGTCCTCTTAAATTTTAAATATTAATTAAGTATAATTGTTTTAAAAAAGAATAATTGTTTTTGCAAAAGTATGGACCTGTATTTGTGAAGTTGAAAGTCTAGCATAATATAACAGTTGGTGTAGGTTGCAAGATGAATGATCACTAGTATTTACTTCTTTTATATACCCATAGTACATGTTATATGTAATCTCAACTTTTTATATCAATATCATCTAATCACATACTTTAAAACCGGGTACAACGTTATTCAACTCGTCAATTTATTATTTTTTTTTCTTTCTTAGCCAAGGATACTTCAACAGGGTTTACCCCTAGGGCCTCTGAATCTAACAACAAAACCACGAACGGTATAGACTTGGACAGTGACGATGATGACGACGACATGTCAGATATTTTCGAAAGAGCAAGGAAGAAATACAACTTGGAGATAGACGACGAAACGATGTCGCGCAGCCGGAAGTGATGTCACTGAGTGACAAAAATTATTAAAATTATTGAGCAAAATCGTCGTACTTGTGTAATAATGAGCATTTCTTGTTCCTTTCGATTTCAGTTTTGAAACAAAGGTGTCTCGATTCATCCCATAGTGCTATTTAGGATTTCTTTGTTATTCAATTCATTTTATTTTCTAAGTTATATTTATCATTGTCTTTCATATTTAATGTACATTTATGTTGGGGCACAGCTACCATTGTTTTCTTGTCAAATAAAATCATAATCCTTTCCGAGTCTCTTTCTTACATTTACTATGATTATAAGTTTATTGAAATAATAAGAATGTTTATGTCACAAGACCATTAACTGAATATACTTAAAGTAGAAAAATATATATAATGTAATTGCGTGATCACATGTATGTAAACAGTTTTACGAAGAATATAAGGATGATTAAAGAGAGATCGAGAGAGGGAAGAAAATATAAACAAAACAAAATTATTCATTGTGTATCATACAAGCTATGAATCATTGCAGAACACATTTACATATCCCACTTTGTATTTTTACTTCAATGCTGCTATACATTCATTCCCGCATGAACCACCGAAAAACCCATTCAATTGTTCGAACAATAAGGAAACCTGCTTTAAGATTTTTAATCTCCGTCAAAGACATTAATATTTGAAAATGTAATCAAGATACAATGTGGAATCATTTTTATTCGTGAGGGATGGGGGGGGGGGGGTGAGTGTCAAAGTTCATGGGTGGCTAAAATTTTTCTTGTTCGTGGGGACGTGATTTTGTTGGTAGTGTAATCGGGATAATTTTAATAAATATTAAACTAATATTAGTATATACGTTCGTGTGTATGTAAATTCGTGAGCAGGGGTTACCAAAGAAAGCCACAAACATTGCCCCCCCCCCCCCCAACGAACAATGATGATTCTACAGTATTAAGTGATTAAATCGGTATTGGAAACTATACCTAGAAGTTCATTAAAGCTGAGCACTGAAGTCGAAAGCGCGACTATTCATGATTTAATATATATGCATGTGCTAGAAAAACACTTGTTAACACGCAGCCCTGGCTTAATGTACAATAGTACATGAATGAATAAGAATCTGAAATAATAGATAATGACACAGATGCAAGCTTTTGGATTTAACATTAAACATCCGGGTTTTACTTACTTTAAGAGGGATGAATGGTGGTGGCCATTTTTAACTATATTAATCTCCTAAGAAGAAGTGCTGTGTATAAATATATATATACAATGTACATGTAGCAACGTATTCAACATATTTTGATGTTTTCTTTACAAGATTAAAACTTAACAAATCATATCAAAATGTTTAAGGTAGATCTGATGGTTAATTTGTTGACCAAACAGCCTCCTTGAGCATTATATCATTATGTTTTTGAAAGATGTATTCTCATTATTGCAATGGACGCAATGTACAAGTTGGGAATAATAAAAATCCATGCATTGCGAGGAAAATGATGTTGCTACAGGGTGTATTTATACATGTATAGGAACATTTCCGTAGATTCAATAATGATTTTTTTTTTTTTTTGTCTCCAGCTCATATCTTCCCGATTTCAACTGTTCTGGTGATTTTGCAATTGTTTTCTTCCACTTTTCCTTTTTTCGTGGTTAATTCATCATTTATTTTGACATATTTTGACATGCTTTTTTAATTTCCTTGTCTACATGATAATTGTATAATTCTGTTAATGCCATTAGAAAATGTTCCTTTCTTCTATCGTCTTTGGGAGTTGATTTTAATCAACTCTCCTATGCAGTTACTCTGGCAAACCGGAAGTAAACGGTGCTTGGACCTAAGCACAAATCATTACCGCTGACAAGACTTAGTCCTTGAAAATAATCGATAAATTCGATGTAATGTATGCTGAAGCATTGTTTTGCAAGAAAAAGTAATTATAAATACCTTGAAAATAGTAAGATTTTAAATAGTACGAACAGTTGAGATATGTTTTGTAGTCGTATGCATTGATACGCCAGAGTTCAATATAGTCTCCTTCAACCAGACGCTCGGCTGTCTCCGTAAATCTCCGTCAGGCAGAGAATATTTCTTGCTTGTCGGAGATAAACGGAGACAGCCGAGCGTTTGGTTGAACGAGACTAGAGTTCAATATTGCTTGGATCCATACAATTTTTAGAAATATTTTGATTGCTGATACATAGTTTAATGGAAATAATTCTATCTTTAAAAATTACACAACATGATTGATATGGGGTTTCCTCGAAATTCTTGTCGGAAAAGTCCGAAAATTCATATTAAAAAATGTGCATAATTCAAATACTGATTAGAAACTACTTGCCATGCAAAATAACATATCTCCATAGATCGATCGTTGATATAATCATCGATAAAATCAACTCCCGTCAGTACATCAGTACTTTGTTTTTAATATTGGAGTTGGAACTTTTCTTGAGACAAATATCATCATATTTATTTGATGGCCAATTGAAATTGTAATACAATCAATTTGTCTGGTCGATTTGACAATTTTCATAGGCTTTCTTGTGATGTAATTTTGTCTTGAAAAAAAAATTCCCGGGTCGGACTGATAACAGTTGCAATTACAGCTTTTGAAGAAGGTGCATTGTCATCTGCGAAGGACTATGCCGTATAGAAAAAAATGCATCATTTTAAACGCCTGTAAATAAATAGTAGCTGTTATTCATTCTCAACCTTTTTGTGAATAATGATAATTAACCCAATATATTTGATTAACATTTTTTATATAAAACAATTGTTTTACCTTCTGCCTTATGCAAAAACCGATGGCTATATCGAACCTGATTACGTTGGCCGAATCCCAGCATAATTAGAACAACCCCTGTCACACTGTCACTAATGTAACTACGATGGGGGTACAAATTCAAAAATCGCACGATTAGGCGTTCGCCATATAGAAAGGATATCTTATGTTTTCGGATCAAATCGCAAAATTAGAACTCTAATGTAGAGCAACGTTCATTCAATGGGGACAAAACTCGTGGATTAAGTGAGTCGTATTATCTCATATATTTAGATCCCGCGAATGTATTTGTATAATATGTATATAATCATATAATATATATAATGTATAATCACCAGTGGAAGTGGGAATTCGCACAGGATGAATCTCTGCCATTCAGTCAATTAAAAGGTAACTGAAAGGTAACTGAAAAGTGACTGAATGGCATATTTGCCATTCAGTCACATTTCCAGACCTTTCCGTTAACATTCAGTTGACTGAATGGCAGAGATTCATCCTGTGTCGGAGTGCAAAAGAATTCAAATTATATGATAAATGTTTTGAATTATATTTCATGTTTCATTTATTAATAGAAGTAAATTGTGATTATAATTGAACTTACTCGTTACATGTATATTCAAGCATCCCCTGATTTTATCGCATGGATCACACGCACACTTCTCTCTGCAGAATCTTCCATAGAATTGTGGAGGGCAATCATTCTGACAGTTAACTCCATAAGTACCAGGAAAACATTCTAGTCAAAGAATAAGATATCATTTGGTTAGATCTGTTACTTAAGTACACAAATAACAGTATGATATTTTGAGTTTAAATTTTACAAGAATTACCTGTGCAAACGTTTCCAACAAGTCGATAATTCTTGCAACACGTCAAAGGACTCCTATATTCAATACATGAATGAGACTGTGCATTACAATATTTAAAAATAATAATAAAGAAAATTAACTTTAAAGATACATTTTTGTAAAATACAGTTTAAATGTACGCACCCTGTAAAATCACTGGAACATATTCCTGACTGTTGTTGGGTAAAAACATTTGAAGTGAGGGTCAGAAGTATTACTATGAGCTGGGAACTCATGACATCAACTAGACCATGCAGTCAGTTGTTTTTATTATTATTGACATATTTTTGCATAAATAGCTACAATGTAAATGTATATATAATAAGTAGGGGGGAAAAGATACAATTTGCATCGTATAGATAATTCAAAAACATTTTTTCAATTTAAATGAAATGTATGTTAACTTAACATACATTTCACATCTTTGAGAACAATTCATCCAATAAAAGTATGAATGCATGGATTATACGATGAACCAGTGTATCTAATTAATCGCACTTTGATGTAACCAAGCCTCATACAAATTATATAAAAAGTAGAGAGAAAAAAGATCTATCTGTACGATCAAAAATTGAAAGAAAATACATGTACTGTGAACCAACTTTTATTTGCGACGACTTTATTTCACGATTTACTTCCGTAGACTGGTTCGCGACGACTAATGTTCGCGACCAAGCCATATCCAGACCCGTGTTGATGTAACAAACATATGACAACAACTGAGAAATATTCGCGACGACGGGGCTCTCGCGACCCTCGTGAAAATTTCTCGCACGCGAATAAAAGTTGGTTTACAGTATGTTAGTCAGTGAAGAAAAATTCATAAAAGTTTTCCATTTAACAACAGATCGAGACAAAAATAGGAAGGTTACCATCCAGAATAGATTCCTGAGAAAAATCCTGCTCGTTGATTGCCAGATAGAATGTCAAATGAACAACTTCATCAAAAAACAAAAACAACAAGAGCAGGCGCGAAAAACATTACCCTCAGGAATTGGATCTGGACTGGCCATGTACTAAGGATAGAGAATACCAGGAAATGTACCATTGGCATGGCATACATAAGGAAGGAGTATACATGAAGTAGGCTGATCAAATACAGTGTGGAAGAGACGTACAGTTAATAAGTAGTGCCTATTTAGGGGGGGGGGGTAACAGTTGAAATTGACACCCCGAGAAAACCATTGTGTAACAATTTGTTGTGTTACACGTTGTCAAGTGTGTTGCTAATGCTGATGGTAATAGAACGGATTATTAACTGCGTTTAAACCAATCAGATTTCAGTATTTAACATTAAAGTATAATAAAGCAAATTATTATTATAGCTGGGCGTAAGCAGCAGCCAGGTGACAGGTGAAAGTAGCAACTCGTGTAATCTTTTAACTGCAGCGTGCAGTGTTTGCGTTAAAAAAAATCCCTTAGTGACGCGTGTTATTATGCTTTGTAAAGTTGTTATGGGACAACATCTTATTATTTTAGTTATATTTACATTTAAATCTTCCTGCCTGTCATGTAAATGTGATAAATATATCAAAATCCAAAGTTCAAATTAACGGAGGGTCTCTCCGACAACCGTGAATACCTTTGAGCTGCCCTTCCATGTTATGGTGTTTTGAATTTCACAGCAATTTTCAAACTTTACATACACAAAATATACGGAATGTAAATATTAAATTGTAGATTCGATAGTATATATATACACGTTATAAGAAAATTTGTTAGGCCTATATTTGTTTATTCTACGAAATTTAGTTGCTTCAGATCTTTTTAAAATAAACCGTCAAGATTTTTATAATAAAAATATAAGTGAACATACATGTATAATGTTTTATATTTGAACGTAATATTGTCATAAATTTTATCTCGAATTATAACCACCAAGGTTATTTTAAAGTAGGTTTCGTAAACCACACAATTCTGAACGTTTCCTTGCTGTATAAGGATGGAAGCTATGTACAAATAGGGGGATAATGATAATACAGAACAATCTACGAGGAAATTGATATTTTTCCTACGGGATATATATAAAACATTTCCGTAGCTTACACAAATCATTTATATAATAATTTATGTCTCCAGCTAACACTAGTATCTTCCTGATTTCAACAGATCTGTTTTGGCAATAGTATTGTCCCATTTTTCATTTTTCGCGGTTAATTTATCAATTATTTTGACATACACTTTCCGATATTTTTATTGTTTAATTCTGTAATGGCAGTTAGAACAAAGCAGCGTTTTCCATTATGCTACACTCTCGTCTTTTAATAATTGGAGTTTGGATGTATTTTGTGATACAATATAATATTTTCTGTTGGTTTCAAACTGTTTCAGTAGTACTATCAATCTGTCTTGTCGATTTCACCATTTTAAAAAGTTTTCGAGTGATGTGTTTTTGTAATTGAAATGGAACATATTGATATAATCGTTTGCAAATATATCTTTTGAACAAACTGCATTGAAATTATTTCACATTTACGAATGACTATGTCGCAGGATTTTAAAAGTTTCATTTTTCCGAATGCCTGTAAAATAAATACTAGCTGTTCTTCATTCTCAACTTTTGTGAATAAGCATTATACCATGATAACACAATGTAATTAAGAAACATTTTTATTTGAGAGAGGAGAGTATTGGTATACTTAACAGATAAATAGTATATGTTTCGTGGACTGCTCCCGAGAAAAGCCATTTATACATGTAATAATAATGTAATTGCCCTTCATTTAACTGCAGTTTCAGAATAGTTGTACCTTTATGAAAAAAGAAACAGGAAAGATTGGGTTCAATAGAACAAATTTATGTTCCTAGCTGCAGTGTCTGGATAGGGCAATTGCAAAAGTCAACAGCGCGTTCAGAAAAGTTCTCATTACACAACTCTCCGTCGTGCTAATAACATGAATACATTATACCAAAATATTCGAATAGTGCCCTGTTTTTGGAACTGCAAAGCCAGATTATCTATTCTTATTCGCCCATGCATGTTCTTGCTTGGAATATTTTCTTCTTTAAACAAAAACCAACAACGCAAGATGTTTGGATTAACGTGTGTAAATTTATTCTTACTATATTCATTATTTTTAAAAAATTCAACTCTTCCATCCGATAAATCAATCAAATATTGTTTAATGATTCGCCCACAAATTAACTATTAACTTGTAAATGATGATGTTAACAATTAAAAAATGTCCAGTTGCGCAAAAAAGGCCTTTCTTATTTCACTTTTCTTTTTCTTTTTTCCCCTTTGAAAAAAAAAGTAAAATAAAATTTTCTAATCAAGAAAATGACACATAAAATACCTCTGACACGTCTGTCAGAAATGTTGGCATGCCGTATGCACATATCATTTTTATCGGGTTCGGTATACCAAATGTTGCGTAACTACATCACATGGAACTCGAATTTACTCAGTTGTGTAACTCGCAAATGCCAATAGTAAAGTTTAATGGTTTCATGGAAAGAAGAGTACTTAAAGACTAACGAAAATTTAAAGTTGTTAGAGTAACAACGAGTTATTCAATTGGCGCAGCTTTGACAATGTCTATCTACCGATCAGGTGTTTGGTTTGTGAAAGGCCTTAGGGAATATACAAAGTAAGCACAACTAACGGAGTTTTTTTCTTATAAAAAAAGATAATAATTTCCAGTGTTTTTTAAGTAAGAATAAACCAGGGACGTATATACGTCCCTGAATAAACCAAGATGTGTATATCGAGAGGTTAATTTGTTTTAGTGGAATCGCATAATGAAAAGCTCCACCACAACTAATGACTTGTACCGGTAGATATACAAGGCTTAGTATATTGCGTGTATGTTTTAAATAACATTATCATTATATGTTTTTCAGAAGTGGTTTCCAATCAGCTTCAAAGAATTTCAATAATGCTGACCTTGAGGTCAATGTTAATGGCAGAGCATTCATGATAACTGGAGCAAACAGTGGAATAGGGAAGTGTGCAGCTATTGCTATTGCCCAAAAAGGTAAAAGACCATGATAGCATACACTGTAGGACCCAACTGTGATCAGTTTGCCTATGCATTTTTATATTTGTCTGTCATCCTATGTCACTTGTCCTGAGCATATAATTTTTTTTCTTCATGGCCTAATTGCACAAGGCTAAAGTGTGTGAGTGACCTTGAACCAAGTTTCCAGATCAAAGGTAAAAGTCATAGCAGACCTATCTGAAAAATCCTTCTCCAAACCATCTATTTTCCACTTGTTCCAATATAATTAATATTGTCTTTGGATAAAGGGTATGCAGAAACCTTAAACAAATTTCTTGTTTAAAAGTCAAGGTCATATAAGACATCTGAATCCTTGTCTTCTCTACCCTTGGCCTTATCTAGCTCATGCTTTACATAAAGAGTGCTTGTGGGTAAAGGGTGTGCATTTGACCTTGAACCAAGTTTTTAGGAAGGTGAAGGTCCAAGCAGATCTCTTTGAAATATGCCGGTAGTTTTGGACTATAATTTCTATCCCCTTGGCCTAATCATCCTTAGACTTTATCAAAATACTGTTAGTTGCTAAGCACTGTGCAGTTACTTTGAACAAAGTAGCTAGGTCAACGGTCAAGGTCATAGCTGAAAAATCCTTGTCTGGAAAGTGCTTAGTTTTCCTTGGCCCAGTCATACTTGGACTTTATTGAAATATTAAGTCTGCCATAGGTAAAGGGTCTGTAATGATATTGAATCAAGTTTCTATGTCAAATGTTAATGCCATAGCAGACTGCTGTGAAAAATCTTTGTTTGGATTCTATTTTTTCTCGCCCGGCCCTATTTGCCAGATACTGCATCCAAAGAGTTGTTAAATAAAAGATGTGTAATTATCTTGTCTGAGATGAATTTCCTTGTCAGAGGTTAAGATCAAAGCAAAGTCCTCTAAAATACTATTAATGTCCTTTCACAAAGTGGGTCCTTTTGAAATGGTCACTATCTCAAGAATGCTTAATTCTTAATTCTCTTCTTATAAGACCACAATCAATAAAAGCAAAGCCCAAGTAGCGTAGTGGACAATGCACTCGCTTATCACCGCTGCGACCCAAGTTTGATCCCCATGATTGACGGTTGTATGTGATAGGGTATGGTGGTCACCCGCTTGGACATGAGGGTTTTCTCTGGGCACTCCTGCTTCCTCCCACATTAATGACCCCCTCACGCTAACATCCATACCAATGAAAGATATTAATATAAGTTGTAGTACTTGTTTCTCAATCGTTGTAAAATAAATAAAGTTCAGTGTTTTGGGTTGTTTTTTTTTAAAAGCAACGCCAATTTAGAAGAAGATGGTTAGTAGCTACAGATTTTTAGCTCTGTTGAAGCATTTGAGTTGACTTTTTTTAGAGCTACAGTTCCTCACATACAAAAATCTTGCAATTCACCATGCACAAAAACTTAAATTATTAAAGTGTTTGACTGTAAATACGGTTTTAGGTGGTACTGTACACATGGTGTGTAGAGATGTAACTCGTGGAGAGGAAGCCAGACAGGAAATCATCACACAGACAGGCAACCAGGTCAGTGTGTGTCATTGCAGTCTTCAGGCTTAACAAGAAACAGACTTATATTTAGTGACATTACAAGCAGGGTAAAGAAGATTTACATTTACATGTGACTGAAATTTTACTTCTGATATTGTCTCTTCTACAACATTTGTGTTTGCCTTTTCCAGCCTTCCGTCTCTGAGAGGTTTCCTCTTTTACTTTTCACCCCATGTGCCAATGGTACTCTTGCTAGCGCCTCCTCTTTCCTCCACTGCTCTGTCTTCTACCTCCTTAGGTTTTTGGGGTTTTTTGGTGTTTTTTTTTAAGTGTGTGTGGGGGGGGGGGGGGGGGTGTCTCGTATTTTTCCTTTTTGTTTGAGGATATATAGTTGAATTTGTGTTACTTTTTCTTCCTTTTGATTTTTCTAAAAACATTATTAACATTTGGAAATTATATAAGCTGAGATTCATGGATCATTGAATTGTAGTAATTAATTTACATTGATTATGTTTTCACAGGATGTGCACTTGCATCAACTTGATATGTCCAAGCCTAGAGATATATTTAAGTTTGCCAAGAACTTCAGAGAATCAGGAAAAGTCCTTGATGTCTTGGTAGGCTTTTAAGATACACATATTTTGGCTCATTTTCATCAGGATATAGTTTGCGTAAGTGAAATTCATTCATTAAATTTTCAGATTAACAATGCTGGTTGTATGGTTAATACAAGGGAGGTTACTGAGGATGGTTTGGAAAAGAATTTTGCTACAAATACACTAGGTATGAAGATTTCATATTCATTTCTACAGCATTATATAAATCATTATCTTATAAGTTACACATGCAATGATTTTGCAAAAGTGATTTTGATGAAGTTAAAACATGCACAATTTCAGCATTCATACCTAGCTTGGCAAAATATGACAGAAACTGCTTTTAAAGTAAACATGTCCATTCAGTAAGAGTTTTCTCTCTTTGGAGAGGGCCAAAGTACATTAAGGTTCTCTGATCCTCAGCCTCAAAGTATTTTTTTCATCATAAGAATGAAAAAAATATGAAATGATAGTTTTAGAGGGTATCCATGCATTTTACAAAGTTATTGCAAATTTGCCTACGATGGATATAAATGGAATAAAGAAACAGGTTGATTTTATAAAAAAAAGTTCCGGTGCATCGATGGCTCGAACTCTATACCAAGATGTATATAAGTGGGAGAGCTCCATGGATCCACTACGCCAAGCATGTAGTTGTGTGACTGATGGTTATACTAGCAGCAGAATACTAAATTAAAATTGTCTGTACAAAAGTCAGATTTATGGTACGAATAAAAGAAATCTGAATAATTTAGAGTTATCGAACTTTGCTGAGGATCGGAGATCGTTAAGGACAGTTTTTTCTTCCTGATTAGGAACTCATGTCCTGACTACTGAACTGATTTCTCTGTTGTCTGAGAGAGAAAAACCTAGAGTGGTGAGTTAAATTAATATTCTGAATTGATCATGATGTTTAAAAAGATTCAACATGTTCAACTTATGGACTATAAAGAAAGATTTGTACACATTTTTTAACAGTAAAGAAAAGGGCAAGCTAGAATAGATCTGTGAATCATAGTAAGAATTCTTGAAGTATAGTTAAAAGGTAAATAAATGAGAGAGACTTTATAACTGAATTATTACCACGACCAATTTCTAGGCTTTTATAATCAAAACTGTAATCACTAGAGTTCTCACGTAGCTGATATTTTATTGTCAAAATAGCTGAACGATACAACAAAGAAAAGTGCACATTAGAATAATCACAGTTAAAGAAACACATATAAGAAATGAATGCTGTAAGACCATAAAAAATAATGTATAAAAAATTAATCATTCTTAAATAGATAACTGTTTCCTCTGGAGGAATGCTGACACAGAAACTGGACATCAAAGATCTACAGTTTGAGAAGATGCAGCCCTTTGATGGCACCATGGCCTATGCTCAAAACAAGCGTCAACAGGTTGTCATGACAGCGGAGTATGCCAAACAGTATCCCAAGGTGCACTTCTCCAGTATGCACCCAGGATGGGCAGACACACCAGGTGAACATGAATTTGGATACTTTCTAAATAAATCTAACAGGTGACTTAAAATCCACGAGGGGGTGGGGGACTATGATGTAACAACAACTATAGCCTTGCATGTTTTATGCATCAGGTAGGCTAAATAGTTATTATATCCCACACAAGTTGCTGTGGGAGGATAAGATATACCAGTTACGTTTTTACCTGTCAGTCAGCCAGTCCTCTCTTTTTTGTAAGTGCAATTCCTCTTAAACTGCTGCACAGAATTTCCCAAACCTTTGTAGGGAATAAGTACACAATGTGAAGATGTGCATATTACCAAGAAATTTCATTTTTGCACTTGGACTGTGGCCATTTATTGCATGTTGTAATGAATAAACAGCTTGTAAGTGCATCTCTTCTTAAATCACTGCACAGAATTTCCTGAAACTTCATTACCAGGGAAATTCCAGTTCCATTTTTTTCTGGAATTTTAGCACTTTTTAATTTGTATTTTGTAAATATTAAGAACAAGGCAAAAGTATAGATGTGCATACTTGCTGGAAATATTGATGTGGTGATGTTTTTGGGAGTTATGCCACTTTGTTAAAATATTTTGTGTATTATAAATGCATAGCGTGTCATTCATTTTGTGTAGCATTGTCAAGTAATTGGGGGTGGGGGGGGAGCGTTGGGATATATATTTCTTTACAATATGGTGGCTAAACTTAAGTTATACTGATTCTACAATAATAATTGTACCGGTACAGGTTGGGTGCAAAAGTTATCAATACAGCAATGCAAGGGTCCTTGATATTCTTAAAATTTAGACTTTGTGACATCCTTGTTGATAAATATCTTCCAGTATACTGACTTCTATTTTGTATTCATTTATTTGGACTTTGTGACGCCCTTGTCAAGAAATTTACATTTATTTACCACCTTCTATTTTGAGCAGCGGTGCGGTCAGCTATGCCAAGTTTTTACGAGAAGATGAAGACGCGCCTGCGTTCGGCGGATGAGGGTGCAGACACCGTCGTCTGGCTGGCCATGTCTGATGCAGCGCTGTCACACCCAAGTGGGCTGTTTTATCAAGGTATTAACTTGTCCTCCAACACATTACAGCTTCTATGTGCTCAATCCTTTGGTCAGCAACATTTTAGATCCTTTATCATTGGGAAAGTTACAAAGTATAACAGAAGTTCAACTGAGAAACCAGTGATCACCTGACCATGAATGATTCACCACAAAATTATAGATACATATATACTTACAGTACTATATTTATATAATTATAAATTAATTTAATCATGTGACGAGTTTTACACTATTTCATCATACAACATGTATAGATATCTTTATAAGTGGCAGTTATAACCACAGCACTACAAGGTTATCTCATAATGTGGATAAAGCTGCACTGTAGTAGTAGTGTGCTATAAATAAACCAATGTACACGTAATATCTGTTAACAAGCAGCCACTGATCAAGTTTAAAGGACAATTTTAACATAATCATCTTTCTGTTTACACATTCCAACACTCAAGATAAACAACCATCACATGGACTGTGACCCTGGCAATGACTCATTGAATGAGGTTGAATGCCCACATGATGGTTAACTCATGTGACTAGCTGTCTCTGTATTTAAAAACATTGACTCTAGACAAGTGACCTTTAATGCTTATTTGATTTTATATAGAGGAAAATAAAATGCCTGTATTTTCTACTCTGTAGATCGGACCCCAGTAGCAACACACCTGCCTCTGGCCTGGTCCAAGTCCACCCCCCAGGAATGTGCCCAGCTGATGACCCAGCTAGACCAAATCGCCCAACAGTTCAAGGAATGAACTTTCATGTTAAAACAATAGTCCCCTAGTCTATAGCAGCCGTATCAGTGCCTCAGATGTGTTCAGTTCAAACCTAATCACGCATAACTGTGTACACGTTTCTGTATCCTGGTGCATTGAAATGTTATGGAGCAATTGGCTTTTACTTACGGGTACAAACAGATTGACAGCACATTTTTATGAACAGAGATAAATGGTTGTACAAATGGTTTATCTTAATATCTTTAAATACTTGTGGTTAGAGAGGTGCATTCACATTCCCCACTATTTAATATTTATTTATTGATTAATGTTGTACATAACGAGAGATATAAGACCTTACACTATTTAACGTACGGATGTACCTGTAAGTGCAATATCTACTTGATTTATAAAAATAAAGTGTTTCTAATCATGCATGTATTGATTATAGTGTTAATGTATGTCAACAGAATCCATTATGTTATATTGTAAAGTTTAAGATATATTATATTCATTAAAAGTACCTGATTTTGTCTTTGATCAGTCATCGACCTACTAGTATTAAATTAAATACTTGTTATTAGAGATCAAAATATTTACACTGCATAAGCTAACTAAGAACCACTGGATTAAATAACATGACATTAAGTTACACATGACAACAACGAAGTGAACCTTGACACATTGTCATATAAATTGACTCTTAAGATGGTATGGGGACATCTATAGATATTTATGTGGATTAAAGTACATTTTATTATAATTAAGATACTTTCATCGGTTTAGAATTTTTAAATTTTTACAATATTATACAATATTATATTGAACAATAAAATACCATTTAAAAATTTTTGGAAAAATAAAAATATAAAATCCCCAGTGGGATTCGAACTCATGACTAACAGATTCGTAGCGATTCCTCTAATCCACTGCGCCATGCTGTTAGGTAACAATTTTGGGAAAGAAACTATAAAATTACTCGATTTTATTGTTCACTTCAATAAATAATACATCACAACATGGAGGTTTCCAATACCACCTTAATGTACATTGTGATGTTCATAATTGCACAGAAAGCATGAAATAGCTATTTAAGGACCTGTATGACATGATTTAAAGCCCTCAAGTCATATTCCGATCAAATCCTTCATCTCTTACTTCAAGGTGTTAATATCACCTAAAGTTTTCAGTCTCTAGCTGTCTTAGACCAGAGCTATTGCGTATCACAGACTGGTCATTAAAGATTGATCCATGTTTTTTGAAGAAAAAAAACGCAAGTTCTCATCTCTCCTTCAGAATCGTGCAGTATTTTAGGTTTTTATAAAAACTCCCAGGATTGCATTGTGTATATTAAATAAAAAAGTGTTTTCTGTGAGTTTGCTCAATCCTGAATCTCTGTTTAGGTGCGCTACCAACTGAGCTACATGTATCTTGCGCCGTTATTTGACAGGACTGACCGTCACATTACTCCCCTCTTTTAAAGATCACCCCCAAGGCTCTTTCCCCTGGCAGGAGTTAATCTGTCAGTTCCAGGGGTAGGTATGGCACCAAATGTAGTGGAATTGGAGAAATAATGACAGACCAAGATTCAAACTCAAGCCCCTAATTCTTTAATCATGCAGCTATGTGCTTTACCGATATCTGACACAGATCTCTAGCACATATCAAACACTTTGGGAATTGAAATTTTGCATTTTTGATGTACAACATATATCATTAAATAATACTGACTATAAACAAAATGTTCATCAAAAATATTTTATTTCAAATGACTTAATCAGAATTTCTACAAAAAGATCACAGAAAAGAAAAAAAAAAACACAAGATGATGAATAGCACTTATTATTTGCAAATTGACAAATGAATGAAATCTAGAAAGAATGCACCATTGTTATCCCAAATACAGGTGCACCAGTCCCAGGTATTATTTGTTTACTTATACACTGTATGTAAAAGAACAGTAAAATATTTCAAGCAACAAAATTGTTTTTAACAAAAAATTATATCAGTTCTCTAAGCTAAATAATATAATGCTGTTGAGTTTCTATTAATTATCTCAACTATAATATGTTATAATAGTGAATGGATTCACACCATTCACACATAGTTAGACAATAAAAAAATTGGCGTCAATTTACCGTAATATGTGCGAGTAAGAATTTAATTCTGCGATAGAACTGGAGACTCTTCAGTATGTCTGAAATAAACACACAGGTATTGTGAAAAGATGCAATCCTATCAAGTTCATTCGTTCAAAGAATTAATATGTTAAAGAAATTCAAACAGTGACTATATATCAAACATAAAACTAGATGAAATCTCTCACATGATTAAATTACGAATATATGTGTAGCTCACAACATCCAACAACTCTCAAGCACACACACAAAAAGACGAGAGTCTTGCAGCCATAAAACAATCACATCTTTAAATCTTAATAAAAGCTAATTAACCCATTACACTACTGATTTTGAATTAACAGTGTTTGTTGCTGGATAAGTAGAGGAGTATCCAAAGCAATTATTTGTCCATAAAATTGTATTGCTTACTTCACAAAACAACAGACTCTTACAACTTTCTTGCTCAACAATAGATAAGTAGTCACACATCTACACAAATGCTGTGGAATCATTAAAATTCGTGCGAGTCAGTTTTCGTGGATTGCTTAAATTGTACATGTTCATGGGGACGTTATTTCGTGTATTCTCATACTTATAAAATGAAATACGACTTTATAACTCTAATTTATTTATTTGTGGAAGATGTTATTTCGTGGATGAGAGGTACCCACGATTTCATGAAAGTTGAGCCACCACGAAATCTAATGATTCCACAGTATATATCAATTCACTGTATAAGACATTTATATGAAGAAATAGAACATTAGGTACTTAAGTGAATCAATGGAGATTTGATCCATGTACCTTGTATTACATTTACTTAGCATCCTGCCATAGTCCTGATGTCTACATCATTTAAAAAAAAAAGTCTTTGCTTCTACCAAAATAATCCACGAAAGCAACCAGGTCAAAGAATTCTTAAGAAAATATTTACAAATCATTCAAGCGTGAACATGGTTATTCTCTGTTGTAATTTTCTTTTTTCTTGAAAAATATGTACAGATTCATATGAAATCAATAAATAATTTAACCTTTAACTTTGACATCCAATAGTTACATTCTATTGATGGAATGTTTTCATTGTGCATTAGCATATTATACAGTAAAATCTCACTCCAAGATATTCATGACTACAGTGTTTTTAACATATTCTCCACTTTGGGTGTAATTACTTTAATTAACACTGATTGGATTTATAATTTTAAAGAAACATTCATTTGTCCATGGAAAGTCTTGAGAATTAGTTTACATAATATCAGTCCTAGACCTGTTCGTAGCCCGCGCGGCTCCTCTTTCGTCCAATCAAATACGCAATTAGTACGATAATGACTAATCCAGCAAGGGCTGCTCCCACTGCAATTGGTACGATGCTATTTGTCTCCTCATCTGCTGCACACTCACTGGCGTCTGTTGAACATAAAATATACTCCCATGATTCAAAGACAGTCTCGTTTACCATGTCTTGCATGACACTATATGCATTTGGAATTTCTTTTGTCATAAAAATTCAGAACAAATGAAGAAAAAAAATTCAAAAAATCTCAAAATTAAAAAATCTCATAAATTATATATACATTCGTATAATCTGGAAATAAAAACTATCAAAGTACCTCCAAAGTCAGTGGATGTTTCAGTTTTGAAGGCTTGGTATTGAACCTTACTGACAGTCAGCTCCATTCCACCATTGTTTATTGTTGTTTCTTTGTTACACATGTAACTCTTGCCTTTGCCTGTTTCCCACAGAGTGAGGTTGCCAGCAAGAAACTTAGCTTTTGTTCCCAGAACTAAAAAAAAGTTTGCTTTTGTCAAATCAAAACATCAAGGTATTAATCAAGATTACAAAACTTAATCTGACCATGATTTAAAAACAAGAGGCCCATGGGCCACATCGCTCACCTGAACAACAGTTTCTTGTAACATTCTATTTCGTAGCATATGCTATTTCTAACTTTGAACCCCCCTTCTGGGGCCCCAGTATTGGTCCGAGGTTTATGGTTGGCTTTAACAATTTAGAATTTACACTATTTGAGGATCCTTGCATAGTAATCTCACAAACTGTAACATAATAGTTCTCGAGAAAAACTTTTTGAAAACATTTCCCATATATATTTCTATGTTAAACTTTGAACCCCTCTTGTGGCCCCAGTATTAGTCCAGTGGTCACAGCTTTATTAATTTAGCATCTACATTATTCAAGGATGCTTGCATAGTAATCTCACAAGTTGAAGCATTGTAGTTCTCTAGAAAAAGATTTTTAAACATTTTCCCTCTCTATTTCTATGTTAAACTTTGAACCCCTCTTGGGGCCCCAGTATTAGATTGAGGGTCACAGCTTCTACACTATTTAAGGATGCTTACATAGTAATCTGACAAATTGAAGCATTGTAGTTCTCGTGAAAAAGGTTTTTAAACATTTTCCATATATACTTCTACATTAAATTTTGAACCCATCTTGGGTCCCCAGTATTAGTTCAGGGGTCACTAATTTAAAACTATCGAATCTACATTATCCAAGGTTGCATGCATAGTAATCTCACAACTTGTAGCATTGTAGTTCTCAAGAAGAAGATTTTTTAACATGTTACCTATATATTTCTATATTAAACTTTGACCCCTTTTGGGGCCCCAGTATTAGTCCGGGGGTCACGATTTTACCAATTAAGAATCTACATAAGCCAGGGATGCATGTATAGGAATTCCACAAACTGTAACATTGTAGTTCTCAAGAAGGACATTTTTAAAATTTTCTATATATTTTTTAAAATGTTAAATTTTGAACCCCTCTTGGTGCCCCAGTATTAGTCCGGGAGTCACGATTTTTACAAATTAGAATCTACATTATTTAAGGATGTATGCATAGTAATATTCCAAACTGTTGCATTATAGGTCTTGAGAAGAAGATTTTTAAACATTTTCCTATATACATGTATGTTAAAATTTGAACCCCGCCTAGGGCCCCACTTTTTGTCCGGGGCTCACAATTTTTACAATTTAGAATCTTCATTATATATACAAGCTTTTTTGTAAATATTGGCATTTCTGGTGTAATGGTTCTTGAGAAGAAGATTTTTATACATTTTTCCTATGTATTTCTATGTTAAACTTTGAACCCTGCCTGGGGTCCCAGTTTTGGTCCGAGGGTCACGATTTTTACAATTTAGAATCTTCCCTATACATATCAACGGCCGGAACGGCCACAAAGGCGTCAAGCTGACATTTTCTTTAATATAGATATCATTAATTTAATTTTCTGTACCAATAGTCGTATATCAAATATTATCAGTATATAAAAATGGTTTGTGTAACTAAATTCGCACATATGCAACTATATTTTTATTTGCAATTTTAACATCACCATGTGATTGTATACTCAGTATATTTCCTTATAAAATACATAGTGATGCATTTGTAATACAATGAATCATAACTCATCATGGTTACAAAAATCGAAGAAATTTCAAAGTTTAAAAATAAATTAACTTCTTTCTGCTTTAAACAGTCTTTGAACAAATTTCACGGGTTCATCATTAGTATACGAGTGTAACACATTAACAGTGTTTCCCTAATAATAATAAAACATACTTTTATTTATTTCAATTTCCGTGT
The DNA here is from genome assembly GCA_020458035.1 of Magallana ariakensis. NCBI lineage: Eukaryota > Metazoa > Mollusca > Bivalvia > Ostreida > Ostreidae > Magallana > Magallana ariakensis. Next base: position 38,197,920 of record CM035819.1, read on the forward strand.
GAAACAAGATTACCTATGGTAGTAAATCTACACCACGTGCGTAGATCTGCCGTATCTTAGACTGGATAGCCTGCCCTTGATCCCAAACGCTGCCGCTAGGAAATTCAAGGACAGGTAAACAGTGGGAAAACTCACTGCAGCTTCGCGCACAGCAAATGCGCACACTTAAAATAAATCGGAAAGAAGATTGAGGCGGATCAAAGAAAGAAGGTTTAAGAAGAACTAAACATGAATTTGACAATAAATATCAAATTAACAAGAACAAATTAATTGACACCGTTGACAATACATTGTTTATGTGGGTATTGTAAATATTAATTTACATCGGAAATGTATAACGTTAAATATTTTCATTGTTGAGTAAGTTATAATTGGCACTAGACTACTCGTAGCATTCCAATCCATGCCCATTATAACTTGATTTATGAGGCTGCTGAGGATGGTAACGATCTGATTTAGCTCCGTTTTCTCGTAAAGGTCCGATAACATATAAATTGAATGCACACAGGCTACACACAATTAGCACATGGTCTGTACATATTATCTTATGTGTTTATAAAATATGGAGTTATTAACTTAGAGAGTGGGATCGTGTCAGTGTAGAAATTGTTTTTTTTGCAAAGCTAAGGACTTTCCATAACCAGTAGGTAAAATAAATATACAGTTGCCTGGCTTCCAGAGATTTTTTCAGGCTAACACTTTGTAGGGGTTTTACTTAATCGAAAGATGTTTCTCTTTCTTTGTTTATAACTATTAAAGCCGTTTTACTTTTAAAATAAATCTATTGACTCTCCGAAAGATTTTTTCGGCATTCCATCGCAAGCGTGTGAAGATAACTTGTGGGCCTAAAAATAAATTTTTCTCGTCACTGCTATTTCCTATAAGCTGGCGAACCAGTCTATGCCGTATCTATAATGCTTAACCAATATACAACAAAATCACAAGATACATTTATCGCTTACATTCATTTTGGAGACCGTGCCCGACAACAAATAAATTTACATATTAATTTTTATTTTTATCGGGCACGGTCTCCAAATAAACTATAAGCGATAAACTAAAATAATGTTTAGTGAATTTTTACACCTTATCGTATTCATCCGTCATTTCTTGATTAAACAAACTTATATACTTATGCCATGAGTTGTCAATAATCAGGGAGACACAGTTGGGTTTTTTGGTGCACAATTTAGTTGAATAAATGGAACAAAAATCTTGTAAATCTTGTAAACATGTTTCTATGTTTATTTCTATGCTAAACTTTGAACCCCGCCTAGGGCCCCAGTTTTGGTCCGAGGGTCACGATTTTTACAATTTAGAATCTTCACTATATACACTAGCTTTTGTATAAATATTGGCATTTGTGGTGAAGTGGTTCTTGAGAAGAAGATTTTTAAAGACACACACCCTATACTCACTGTTTCGCAATTATCTCCCTTTTAAAAAGGGCTGTGTCCTTTATTTAACAATTTATAATCCCCTTTCCATTAGGATGCTTTGTACCAAATTTGGTTAAATTTGGCCCAGTGGTTTTAGAGAAGAAGTCGAAAATGTGAAAAGTTTACAGACGGACAGACGGACGGACGGACGGACGACGGACAACGGGTGATCAGAAAAGCTCACTTGACCCTTCGGTTCAGGTGAGCTAAACAAGAGGCCCATGGGGCCACATCGCTCACCTGAGCAACAATGGGCGTTCAAAAGATATTGTGCCATATGGCCCCTCAGTAGAATAACAAAACATAAATATTGTAAAGTATTCGAATTTTACACTTATTTTTGCATACACGTTATCTTTGACATTGTATCTTTATGGAATACTATTTTTACCCAGAGTAAGAAAATCCTACGCAAGATATAAAACTAAACATTTGGTAGGGGTACACCTCCCTCCAATTCCAATTCCAATTTCGTTCTGCCCCCCTCCCCTTCCCCCACTTTATAAAGCGATCAAAATATATGAGAGCATATAGGTACATTTTCTTCCTTAACTACTTACTAGTTATTGTATTTTTTTTTAAATATCATATAATAGTTATTGCATTTTATTAAAAAAAAATCTTTAAAAAAATCCTATAGATGTGAAGAAGAAAATTGTACCCCAATCCGCTCAATTCCTCAAATTAAAAACATTCAAAAATTTAATTTGTCTTCTCCATTATAATTAAATGACTGTTGTTTACCTGGCGTAAACTCGTGTGACTTTTATAACTTTACTCACATTTGATTGATGAATACACTGGAATGAAAATTGTTGTCACGTGACATGTTAAAGAGCTATAAAAATCAATGTTGGCACATCACTCTATTTTACTAAGGCCCACCCATTATTTTCATCTTTATTCAAAAATAAAAAATGGCTACAGACCAGGATAATTTTCTGCTGTAATATTTTCTTAGGAATAGCGATAATTCCTTTATCCCCGCAACAGAAATGTGTCAGAACTATGGAAATTGTTTAACGATGTCGTTTTTATTTACTCGTGTCTGAAAAACTATCAAAATTGATGTAGATTTCACATTATCCATTGTATAAAGAGGGGCCTGAGAGTAGTTATATACAGTATATCATCCTTTAATTTTTTTGTACAAGTATTTAATATTTAGCGAGACATTTCTAATGATCAACCAAAATTTCAGCGTCAATCGTAGAATTATAAGCAAGATACAGAGCTCACAATTCTGCTTGGTTTGAGTCATATATTTTGTTCACATGAGTTTATTACATTCAGCTTAAGAATTTTAACTTTGTATTTCCTATTCAGCATTTAAAGTGGAAAAAAAGAATGGCCTCAGATCTGTGTACATAGAATTGTGAGCAAATCTCTGTATCTTGCTTATAATTCGAAGCTTAACACTCAAATATGGTTAGTAAATAGAAATTGTAAACAATTAAACACAAGAAACATATGCACTATAACAAATAAAGTGCACAATTTATTTTTCAAAATATATACCTACATATTTCCGTCAGCGATATTAAACTCCATTTAAACTTATGAATAAATTCGAGAAAATGCTAAGCATCTCAACAAAACACATTGCATTAATCTAATAGGCCTATTACGCAAAAGATCATACCGAATTACCGATAGAATGAATAGTATTTTAGTACTCTTTTAATACATCAGATTTTGCTTAATTTGCGCAGGTTAACAGTTAACTGTCTGATTTACCGAAGTCTCCGTTTGATTTGATACGTAAAAATTTCAAAATACAGGCGATAGTTACAAAGCATAGATAATGAAAACGAAACGAAAATAAAAACAAGCTAACACCACCGTCATATGTGAAAACTGTCAACGCATTGAAATATTTAACCTCAATTTACTTCACAAAATCGGCACCAATGTATTCTGCATGTTTCAAAGATCCCCTTCGTTCGCGAACTGTTGCACAACAAACTAATTCATCATTGTCAGATCGATAAACAAAGAACCTCGTGAGTCTTGGTAAAATGGGTGGGCAAACCCGGGCCGGGGCAAAATAAAAGCCGGGGCAGATCGGCAATCGTCAATTCCAAAGTATGCATTGTTTTGCAGCAATATTTACAGCGAATACAAATATACTGGTCCGTAACATATCCTCAAAATTTTAATGAGATCGGCATATTAATAACTGCCAAACTTTTGTTTTGCCCCGGCCCGGGTTTGCCTACCCATTTTACCATGACTCATGGAATACCGAACCCGAAGCTATAAACTGATTGAAACACGCATTTCTTTTATTATTATTTTCGTAATAACTCAGATTTGAAACAGAATTAGCCCATAATTTTTGCAATTTATATTTTCCTTTCCATAAGGATTATTTATGCTAAATTACATTGAATTTGACTCAGTAGTTCTTGAGAAGAAGATTTTTAAAAATGCACCCCCCTTTTTCTACAGTTTCGAGGTTTTCTCCGCTTTGAATAAAGATCGGTCTTTCATTTTTGCAATTTATATTAACCTTCCCATAAGAATGCTTTGTGCAAAATTTGGTTGAAATTGGCCGAGCGGTTTTAGAGAAGAAGATCAAAATGTATAAAAGTTTACAGACGGACAGACGGACAGACGGACGGACGGACAGACGGACAGACGGACGACGGACAAAATGTGATCAGAATAGCTCACTTGAGCTTTCAGCTCAGGTGAGCTAAAAACCAATACTTTCTTTCTATCAGTTTTTTCTCTCATTCAAGTTATAAAAAATATTCTGTTGTAGTCCATAGCTAGATTAACCACAGTCAAATACTTATATTGACAAGTTTCAACATATAACTATTGTTTACCGTGTTTGAAAACTCTGGTTCTAAAGAATGATGTGAAATGCCGACCCCAGTAAATTGGCAAGAAAATAAATTTCGAAATTTCTTTTTTTATTTTGCATTTACCTAATCTTTGATATGCTCTCTTATAGAATCACTTTCTTACCCCAAAAAACCCAACTATATAGGAGATATAAATTGTTATTCATGGTAGGGGTACACTGCTTACATGTACATTCAATCTCCATAGACTTCAGCTCCGCCCCACATTTTAAAACCTTTTTAATACACAAGCACATAGGTACATTTTTCTCCTTCAGCTGGTCAATGTATTTTATCAAAATCTATATGTGAAAGGAGAAAATTGTACCTCACTGTGCTCATATGTAACTTCTAAAAATTGCAATAGTTTAGTGAGTCCTCCCCATTATAAGCTGATGTTTATCTGGTGTGAACTTGCTTAACCTTTCATAATGTTATTCGTCTGTGTCACGAGTGTCACAGATTTTGGTAAGCGCGTTCGATGTGACTTTATATGCCATTTACCTTTATTTATGAGAAAACATTATATGTAAGTTGTATTATCAACAGATTTCATTTCTGATTGCTAAGTTTACCCCATCTGGTGAGAATTTGGCAATAAATAAACATGATATGTAAATAAGTCTTCTCTAATCTGCTTAGTTCCTTCAGATACATTTTGTCTATTGTACCAAGGTCAACCTATGCTATTCATTTTTATTCACTGAAAGAATAGGGTCACAAACCAGAAAGAAATTCCCTGTTACAGGGTGTATAAAATCATCAATAATGCATCAATCATTACAATAAGCAAACGACCAAAGCGTCTCATCAGGATGTGTCATATTTATTTCCTTTTGTTTTAAAATTATAAAATGCATGGTAGATTTTCTAAAATTCATTGTATAAAAAGGGACCATTCATATGGTTAGGGATATCATCCTTTCCATTCTAAATATTTTAAAAATGAATTTTTAAAAACTCTGGCAATATGTTTGAAAATCCCTATTGGTTTAGCCTTCTACATGCTTCTACATGCTTCTTATGCTTTATTAAGTCAAAGAGAGAACTTTCTTTGATAAAACTAAGGAGTAAGCCAAATTTTAATCAAACAATCAAATTTCTAATATTTTTGCATCTTCTTTGATTTAACTATTCCTTATTGTACATGTTTGTTCACCATTTTAAAGTAGCACTTTCTGAGAGTAAATGGCATTGTTGTTCATGTGATACTGTAAACCAACTTTTATTCGCGTGCGAGAAATTTTCGCAAGAGCCTTGACGTCGCGAATATTTCTCACCATGTACCAGCCCTTGCTATATGCTGGTTATAGCAACACAGGTCTGGACAAAGTTTGGTCGTGAACATTAGTTGCCACAAATGAGTTTTTCGGATGTAAATCGAGAAATAAAGTCGTCGTGAATAAAAGTTGGTTTATAGTACACAGTGTTAGATAAAGAAATCTTGCACTGCTATCTCACACAGGACTAGTCAATCTAACACAAGCCAAAATACAAGGAGATGAAGGTGTTCTAACTTACTGCTATCATCAGCATCTTTAAAAATGTTGTTGTTGAATTCATACTCTAACTCAATCTGAGAGATGTAGTACTTTCCGGAACCATCTGCTGTCAACTGGTTCTGGTCGTTATCTGTTTTATTGTCATCATCAGTAAAGTAAATGGTTAAATTCCAGTCGTCATAGAACTTTACTTCCATTTTCTGAGACACTAATCCATTCAAAATAGTATTGCAGCTTCCGGAAACTGTGAATTTTTCAGGCAGACCCACAGGTATTGAGGTATTCTAAATTTAATATAAGAAAAAGATGCATATTAAACAAAGTTAAAAAATTTTTTACCCTTTAAATCTGCCATATCCAATTTTATTTTAGCAACACGCCCAACAGTTGTGGAGTAAAGTACCAAATATTTTTTTAATAAAAACCCATTTCTCATGATACCTAAAATTTAAACATCATTAGTTGGTAGTAGCCAACAGACCCATTCAAAATCAAACAGCCCCCCCCCACCCCCAAATTTATTTTCAACTAATCATTAACAAGCATTTTTGTGGTTAAATCTTTCAGAAACCAAATAATTTTCTATGTCTTTCAATTAGGCAGTAAAGTGTTTCATACTTGTAATAAACCCTCTAGTAACCCAAGATTTTTTATATACAGGTAATGTCCTTAAAATTCTTTTTAAAATCATTCAATAAGAGCTCATGACATTACACTCACCTCACAGGCACCTGACGTTATATATTTTTCTCATAATAAAAATAAATACCCTATATCTAATAATACACAAGGTACCCATCCCCGCCATCTCGGATTTATTTTAAGCTGTCACATCAGCTGAAAGTTTTTCTTGAAACTCATCGGTAAAATTTTTTTGCGATCCTCTCCGTCTCCCGATCGGTCATTCAACATCTAAGCTTACAGTCAATTCAATCAAAACGGTGCATTACACCTGTCATTAACAAAAATCACCCCTCGATCTGCATCTACTGCCTTGGATTTGCGATAAATGTCTAAAGGGTGGACGGAAGTTGTCACCTATATTTAAATGAGATTTCCTTGCACCGTGTGTTTGTTTCAATATTTCAAAATATATGCATTTATAAACATGTTTATATAAACTTTGTGTAACAAAAGTTATAATTGACTGTTTATAGTATCCCTTTTCTTAGTTTTAACTTGTATGTTGATCGAATTCAAAATTGACACCTTTTGAATATTCGTATCAGTGCTATATTTGGAAGGAATTACCCAAAGTATGACGCAATTTATGTCAACTTCCGTCCACCCTTTAACCTTTTGTCGCATATTTAAGGCAGTAGATGCAGATTGAGGGGTGATTTTTATTAATGACAAGTGTAATGCACCGTTTTGGTTGAATTGGTTGTAAGCTTAGATGTTGAATGACCGATCGGGAGACGGAGAGGATCGCAAAATAATTTTACCGATGAGTTTCAAGCAAAACTTCCAGCTGATGTGACAGTTTGTAATAAATTCGAGATGGCGGGGATGGGTACCTTGTGTATTATTAGATACAGGGTATTTATTTTTATTTTGAGAAAAATATATAACGTCAGGTGCCTGTGACTCACCTGCAATTAACAGTGTCCTGATATAAATTAGGCAAAAAAAGAAATAATGCATTGGTTCTCGAGCCAACAATTTAAAAATATATTGCGACAGATAAAGATTTTATTTTTATTGCAAGATCAGAAAATGGGGTTAACTCAGTTTGATATTTTTACTTAAAAAATGAAAATTAAGCTATTCCTCTTTTCAATATATCAATAAAATTCATCAATGCAGATCTGACCTTATCAGTGGTGCCAACTAATTTTTTCTCTTGACCTACAGTTTTAATGTTTGAGCAATGATGCACTATCCTAATTAGCTGCAATAATGTAGCCCTCTCCCAATTTTTTTTTTTTTTTTTGGGGGGGGGGGGGGAGAGGGCTGCAACTCCATAGGATCTCCGTAATGGTGCAAGTGCGGGAGTGATTCACTCCCGCAACGATTTCGTCTCAAATCGTATATAAATGACAATAACATTTGCATTTCTTACCTGAACTCAAACATTGTAGATGTGTATGGCATAAATTAATCCAAAAATGTCAAGTATAGTCCATATATCGGCTATTTTTTGTGTATGTCAACAGCGCAAGTTGAATTTGTCCGCCATGTTTACTGACCTTGACCGGTTTTATTTTGGGACAGCCAATGAGAATTTAGGAGCGGATCTTGAACTGAATATAGGAATTCCCCTATTTTAAACATAATTAACGCGGTAAATATGAATTTTTCATTATATACCATTTCCTTAAATGATGTTTTAGTGATAGAACGAGGTAAGATCGCTTATTTACACTGAATTTCACTTTATCAAGCCCATCAAAACTCCAAGCGTAAATCCCACAAAATCACGCGAGAACTGTCATGGCTGCTGAAAAGGACGACTGGTAAACATGCTCATGTGTTTTATCTGGTTTTGATTTATATATGGTTAATTTGTTCAACCTGAATTAAGAAAATCATTTTATCTAAAGGAAGTCAATTATAAAAACGATCTTTTCAGACCGAAGTCAGACGCATTAAAAAATTAATCTTGCACCATTACGGAGATCCTATGGAATTGTAGCCCTCTCCAGTAAACATCAGATATAAAAAATCGGAGAGGGCTACATTATTGCAGCTATATCCTAATCAGCGGTGCCAGAGAACCAACAAGATATCTGTGACCCAATGCTCACTAGTAATACCCCCGCTCTGATGTGAATATACAAAATAAGCAAAGTCGACATTTAACAGAAAGGTGCACCTGATTGGTACAAAAATAGATCCCAATGTATGGCATGCCTAAACAAAAGTGTGTTAAAATTTCAAGCATCTGTGATAAATAGTTGCTTAGAAATTTTTGACGAAATTTTTTTTACAAATTTAGGCAAAAAATAAACAAAGTCATCATTTAACAGGAAGTTGCTGAGAAAAATGCAACAGAAATTTTTGTTATGGACAGACAGAAGGATGGACAGACAGACAGACGGACACACAAGGGTAAAACAGTATACCCTCTTCTTCTTCGGATCAGGGGTTTAATTAATTAATTTTATTTTACCTTAAGTTTTAATGTTTGAGCAATGGATCAATGCACTTATCATATAAACTGATGTTTATGTATCGGTAATTCAACAACCAGTTTGCATGTAATAACATTTTGGATTTTTGTACCGTAGTCACTCTAAAAAAAAAAAATTATGTCCACGCATTGTATGGGGAACTAGAGGGATATTGCAAATAGTTAAGGAGGCAGGTAAGTGGAAATATTGAAATGAACTTACCAGTACTTTTTGAATGAATAGCCGATGTAAATTTGAATAAAGTGTAAAGAACCTGTGTGAAAGGGATGTTCAGATACAGTAAAATCTGTCACCGAGGGCAGGGGCACCATAAGATAAGGGGAACTAACTCGTATAGGCCCAACCCAAGAGAAAGGGGGTCAGCCTTTAGTTCATTGACTAATTGGGGATAATTAGCAGAGCAGACTGACCCTCACTAATTACTTGTCATCTGGAGCGTGTTAACTCTAAAACATGTCATATTACACAAAATGACACACCATGACATTTCCATAGTCACAATTTGCAATCCAAAAACTTGCTGCAATCTAATTCAACTGAAATATGGAAACTCTTGATGCATTTTTTTTGTGTCTCTGGTTCATATAAGGAATATTATTATAGCTCATAGTAATAAGTCTATATAGTGCGTTATCCAATTGGTTCTGGACAATCACATGTCAGGGCAATAAAACTTCATATTTCCCTGTCGTCATTATTTTTTAAAAATCATATATCCTTCCCCTTCAGGGCCAACATAAATTTTCATTCCATGCATATGAAAAATCCTGAAGATGGGCATACAATGTAAACAAATGGTTAATTCTAAATTTGATTGGATTTTATTTTAATCTTTTAATATCAGAAAACTGATAAATTTGAATTATTGAAAAATGAGAAATTAAAATAGAAAGAAACAAGAGAAAAGCTGTCAATGTCACAGCAAACCGGGTTTTCTTTTGTGTGAACAGTATCCATAATCCATTTGTCAACCCATAATTGATGAACACTACCTAACCGGATTTTTCCTTTGGAAAAGCTGGTTAAAAACGGTAATCATTCATGATGTTTTTGCTTTACAAGAATTGAAAAACGGTAACAACATACTAGATGTACGCATGATATATTTTCATCAGTCATTTGGCATGATAAACAAGTATGATTTTCCCTTGAGAATAAATCTTGATTTTTCCCTCACCATCATGCAATAAATGTATATTGCGACTTAGAAATATAACTGATCCACTAACATGTATTGGTGATGCTGATGGGATAGCGTAAGCTATCCCACTTTGTGGAGGTGAACTAAATATCAAACAAATAGTAGACTACATTAAACTTACCCCAGTTTTTGAAACATAGGAAATTTGGAACTTCATTGACCCTTTAAATACAATACAAGTTTTGTTTCCCTCTGTTACAGAGTACTTGTTGACTGGGGGACTTCCTGATGCAGGGATAGGACCTACATCTTGTGAGCAGTCTTCTCCTGAAAATATTTATGCATATACATATATCTTAGAATGAATTGAAAGAAAGAGCATCACAGTATATAAAGAATGCATTTTAATGCAAAAAACTAGAGGCCATGTGTTATGGTTTATGCGATAACCCTTTAAAATTATATTCTTTCAAAGAAACTAATTTTGCCCAATTCTGCCTTTGAATCATGATCAAACATAAAAGCATACTTTGTATTTAAGCTTCAACAAGTGTGTTCATTATTTGAACTATATGAATGTGCTTCAAAATCCACCATAATGATTAGTTACCACATGAATTGCAAATGAATTGCATTATTACATTCAATTTTACAAATTTCTTTTAGAATAATTTCTTTTTTATATATCCACCCCTCCCTTTGATAGTTTAACACATTTAACATGTATTGGTCACAATATTAGTCAACTTGAAATTTCTAAATATTAACAAGTTAAATATAGCCTTCATTTTTCAAAGTTTTTTTTTCTTTTAATTTCTATGATGAATTTGAATCTCCTCCAATCCCATGGGTCCTTTAGAAAAAAATAGCTACAATATGACTACCTATTTTCATTTATGTTTTCTTGAAAGAAGGCCTATTCTTTCATTTGATCAAACTTGAAAGTGCTTTCCCTATGATGTGGATATTTTGGTAGAGTGTTTCTTTAAAAATTACATAAAATAAAAGTTAATACAGATGAACTGGCAGACAGATGCTTGAAAAATAGAATCACGTTTAAACTCATTAATTTTATGTTTTCAGCTCTAGTGAGCTATAACAGAGAGAGAAGAGAAGACACCGGAAAAATATTCTGATGAAATAAGAACAAATTTAGAAAAAGTTACCATTTTCAGCAAATTTTTCATCTTCCACATTAAAAGCTTGAACTTTCAGTTGTTCATATTTGAAGGTCACTATGTCGGCTGAGATATTACCTCCAACATCACATTTGTAAAACAACTTGGGGTTGGACAATATTAGTAGAGTTTTATTCACTGATATTGGTACAACTGAAAATAAAGAAATATGTAAGATTTTTTCTAGAAATTTTGAAAATCTTTAATAAACATAGGTAATCACAGATTACAAAACTCACTGAGACATGGCATCACCTTTATGAGGCATCACCTTTATGAGACCACCTTTATCATATCATATGAAAATCATAGTGAATGCAGATCTTGGATATTCATGGATACTGTTTTGACACAATATCGTATATTATATGTTATAAAATTCTATGATAATCATATGTTCATTTCATACGGTATTATAAGATACAATGTTTATCAATACAATAATATAAAATATGATAGTGCATCCTATGATACTTACAATATATATCATATTAATAATACTGTTATAAATAATGATGCAATATGATATTGTAACATATGATATTGTTATACATTATTGTATTTGACCCGTAATACAATATCATAATATATAATATACATAGGATACAATATACTAGTGTTATATGATACAATATCATATCACATAATACATCACAATATTGTAACATATGATATTATATTGTATAATATAGTATGATATTGTATTGAGTGATACTGTATTATATTTGATTCATAATATGATATTGTATCATGATACAATAAAATTTTGATACATTATATCATATCATATTATATGATACAATATTATGTGATGTGATATAGTAATATATATATATATATATATATATATATATATATATATATATATATATATATATTATACAATATCATAGTATACAATATCTTATCATATGATGCAAAATTATATATTACAATATCATATAATACAATTTAATGTGATATATTAAAATATAAATAAATATCATATTAAACAATATTGTATCATGATACAATATTCTATATTATAAAATATTGTATCATATGATACAATATTATATATTGCAATATCATATGAAACAATATCCTGTGATAAAATAATATATAATACAAAATCATATTATACAGAATTGTATTATAATATACAATACTATACATAACAATGTCATGATACAATATCATATCATAATGTACAAAGAATTTGATACAATATCATATTGATTTTTTAGCATCCTTGATAATGGAGATCAGGCTCTGCATCTGAAACTACCTCTGCGATTCATTTATATTATTGTTAAATCAACTATGCAAGCTATTATCTATAAAACATGTTACCTGTTCTATAAAAAACTAAACTTCCTCCAGCATCCAAAACCTATGGCTCAGATTCAGCATTAAAACCTGTCTGGTGCATCAGTATCATAAGACACACCATCCATGCAAGTTTGGTGAAGTTAGAATCACTAATAACAAAGATATATTTTTAAGCATCCTTGATAATGGAGATCAGGCTCTGCATCTGAAGCTACCTCCGTGATTCATTTATATTATAGTTAAATACACTATGAAAGTTTGAAATAATAGTACTATTATCTATTAAACATGTGACCTATTCCAAAAAACTAAACCTCCTCCAGCATCTGAAACCTATGGCTCAGATTCAGCATTCATGCCTGTCATGTGCATCAGTATCATAACATGCATCACCCATTCAAGTTTGGTAAAGTTTGAACCAGTAATAACTAAGATATAATCATCAGAGGGCACCTGCTCCAAAAACTTTAACCAGCTCTAAAAACCTTAACCTCCTCAAGCATCTGAAACCTATGGCTCAGATTCAGCATTCATGCCTGTCAGGTGCATCAGTAACATAAGACGCACCATCCATGAACGTTTGGTGAAGTTAGGACCAGTAATAACTAAGATAAAATCATCAAGGGACACCTGCTCCAAAAACTTTAACCAGCTCTAAAAACCTTAACCTCCTCCAGCATCTGAAACCTATGGCTGAGATTCAGCATTCAAGCCAGTCTGGTGCATCAGTATCATAAGCCGCACCATCCATGCAAGTTTGGTGAAGTTAGGACCAGTAATAACTAAGATATAATCATCAGAGGGCACCTGCTCCATAACTTTAACCAGCACTAAAAACCTTAACCTCCTCCAGCATCCGAAACCTAAGACTCAGATTCAGCATTCAAGCCAGTCTGTGCATCAGTATCATGCAAGTCTGGTAAAGTTAGGACCAGTAGTAACTTAGAAATTGCTATCAAAGTGCACCAAAGATTTTAACCTGAGCTCTAAAAACCTTAACCTCCTCCAGCATCTGAAATTCATGCCCAGATTCAGCATCTAAGTCTTTCTAGTCCATAAGTGGGTCGAGATGCATCATCCATGCAAGTTTGGTGAAGATAGGACAAGTAATAACTTAGATACAGGACCTGCAACAAAAACTTAAACCAGGTCCGGACGCCAATGCCGAGCAGAGTTGGCAAAAAAGCAGGAAATACTCATATTTCCCAGGAAGGTGGGAAATACTGGTAATTCCCGGGAATTACTGGTATTTCTTGGGAAATACTGGGAAATAAAGTACAACTACATAGTAGTACTTCATACTTAGTCTTAATCAAACCTATTGTGATGTAGACAATAGTACATCTTGTTAGCTATGGCATTTTATCATTGTCTTTGGTTTTAACTACTTTTGACTAGCCAATAATGCATTGGACATCTACATGTACTTATAAATACTCCAAACATTTTAGATTCATTTTACCCCGTGCAATTATGTTCCTAAACCCCTGAAACTGGTTCTCTAACCAGTTTAAATGATGTATATTTCTGCTCATAGGGGGCGGTTATTCGATGCAGCAGAAGTAGAAGTCTTACGACAATAAAGCGCTGAGCTATGCTTAGCACTTTAAAAAGGTAAATTTACATTTTTTTCTTTGTTGCTTCATATTAGAGAAGGGCCTGCCTCTTCATTTGAACAAACACAAGATACCTTCCCCAGAGAATATTCTGAGCAAATATATGTTGAAATTGCCTTGGCAGTGTCAAAAGATGTCAGACTTAACAACTTTAAATTAAACTATACACTATTTAAATATACACTAGGGAGCTTACCATGTTCTCTAGATAAAATTGATACTTAATTCATAATAGCAGAGAAATGTAAGAAAATTGAATATTTAACCATGGAATTTTCATGAGGGTCATCTCAGTACAAACATTTTTTATTACAAAAAAAAATGCATGCAAAGTCAAATTTTCACTTAATTAGGACATTAAGAACATCTGATTTTAAATAATTGAAATACGCATTGACATTTCAAATTTGCTTCTCAACTGGACTAAGTATCACTTAAATGGGCATTAGGATTTTGTTTTTCTCTGCATATGTATGTAATAGTATCTATATACACATTTCGTAATTGTTTGGTTTAATATGCATATAATGGTTTAAAAGAAATCTAAACACCTAAAATGACTTACTTTGACCATCGACCATGACCTCTGCACTCATTGACACCAACTCTGATTTTTCAGTATTCATGTCCTTGCTCTGGTTCATGATCTTAAAGTCAAAGGTTAATGACTTGAGTGGGCCTGTTTCGGGTGTGATGGTAATACTAGACTCTGTTTTGTTTCCACTGGCACACATTCCTGTGACATTAACTTCCTTACTCGATGGTACATCAATTATGGTCTGAAATGGACAAGTAAATGTCTTAATTTATTTCAATAATTGCTGGCAGTTTCATTGCTCTTTAACTATAAATCAATCATAATAAAATGGGTAAAATCTACTACATTAACTTATTTTACAAATAACATTTCAAGTGCAAAGATAGCACATTCAGAATTATAGAATTTATTTATATAGATACAGTAAATAGTTTTCCTCAATACTGATAAGCATTTCAAAATATGACTGATTGTGAATTAAATGTCCATCAATATCACAGGAGATTCTACGTTTTGATCTTAGAAAATTTCAACAACAAAAATATTTCCTTAGCTGTCTATTGTTATTAAAATCAAACTAACACTTTGACCTTCATATGCTACACACACATAAAAAGAAAAATTAAATCTGGTCTAAAAGGAGAATAAAAAAAATCCTCTTTTTAAAAGTAACTTCTTACCGTTTTATTAACCATCAGCTGAAAGCTACCCTCCATGATGAGACACGCCTTACCACCCACCTTCACCTCATATGTGGACGCGGGCGGCATCGGTGGTGTTGGTGCCACTGTGGTTGGGGCTGTAGTGGGAGCAGTGGTAGGACCCTCCATCGTGGTTTTTGCCATGGTAGTAGTTTCCTCTGTGGTGTTCGTGGTAGTAGTTTCCATCGTGGCGTTTGTTGTGGTAGGCGTTGTCTGAGCGGTCACATTTGGACTGGTCATTGTTACTTCAGTGGTGGCATTAGTACTTGGTGCGGTGGTGTCTGGTTCTGTTGATGTAGTCTGTGCCGATGTTGTCATCTGGTCAGCACTACACACAAACACTGTAAACAAAAGATGGATATTATAATTTCATAGCTGCATTTCCCTGGCTTGTTGGGTACTATAATAAAGGATTTTTTATACACAGCCTATGTAAGGCAACTACCAGTAAATAGTCAAACAGATGAGTTTTTTAAAACATCTTTAATCTACACATCCTGCAATAAGTTTAATATGAAATTCAAATATCAAATACATAGTATGTGAAGAAAACAATATTTCAAGAAGTCCATTCAATTTATTAACATTGATAATTCCTGCAATTTAAAACCATCCAACAAAAATGTACAGTATTGCCATTTTAAAATATGCATGAACAATATGTTCTATTCAATAAGATCCGCATTTTGTATAATTGTATACATCATATAAAAGAGTACTACATGTATATATATAACATTCATACCGGTAATTTCTGGGATTGACTGGGAGCAAAATGAATTTAATAAATCAAAGATGTAGTAGTGGGATGCCAAATGAATTCAGTATCAATAGGTCCTCTTACACTTGGCAAAACAATTCTATCTCTGAAAACAACTGACTGTGCAGTACAAACATAAATGCTGCTTGCTCAAAGAATATCTCTATTAGGGATGGCAATCGATTGCAGAATTGCTAATCGGTTATTAGCAATTCATTCCAACCAATTAATTGGTTACCCGTATCAAAATATGCATATTTTTGATATGTTATTACTATCTTTAATAATTGTACCAATATTTAAACACAAAAAACACGATAGGAATATTTTGTTTATGTGTAAATCAAAATATGATTATATCCAGTACAGGACACCACATCGAATCTGACAACTCATCGAAAGTCAAATTAACAAAAGTAAAACTTGCTGACGCGACATGTCACAGAATGATAACTCGTGGATGGTGACAACTCATCGATATACTCTGAAATAAAAATCGGTTAACACTTTTCAGATATTTTTTTCATACTCAGCTATGACATGACTGAGAGAGGTAGCGATAACCTTTATTCTGTCTCAAAGAAATAAAAAAAAAATTAGCATACAATGGTTTTATACACCTAGATGCGATAGGAAAAATGAAAAAAAAAAAACTTATTGGAAATGTACACCAAGCAGTTGTAATTCAAAGTGGCCGCACAAAAAGGAAATTAAAAAAACCCAATTACAATCGAGTTATCTGTGATTTGTCGATCGATGATTTTTCTAGACAAGTTGTCTTTCTATGAGATGTCATTATATTATATTTTATCTCATGATACAGTGTTTTTAAATTCCAAAATGAAATCTTAAAACAAGGAGCAAACGGTCATGTCACAGTTTCACAGACTTCTCAAAACTGACTGTCTGACTATGATAAGTAATGGATCTACGTTTGAAATGATTATCCTTTCCAATAGTAGTAACGTAAATTATAGTAGATAGTACCCCTTTAGGCAATTACATTTTTTAAAGCATTTACAGCATTTATATTCATTATTGGTTAACAAAAAGCTGAACAGAAAAAAAAAATTTAAAATTGCATTATACCGTTACCTTATTATTGTTTAAAACGATTAACTGATTATTGAATTTATAACAGGTTACCATCGTTTTGACCGAGTAATCGGTTTATACCAGTTAGAGATTGCCATACCTAATCTATATTCCAGTTTATAAAATAAACCAGTTGCTTGTAGACTGAGGTCTCAAAACGCAGTACTTATTTTGCTTGGTCAACCTTCAGATTACTGTGAACCAAAATTTCCAAAGGTTCACAAAATTTCTTCATGTACAGTCTCTTTATGTTTTTCATAATATGTTTTTGTATTATCTACATAGGCTTTGTCTTAAAAAAAAATGTAGTTGCCATTTGCCTCCTTTAAACGAGTTATTTGCAAAATAAAATAAAGTCATTGTGAATAAAAGTTGGTTTACACTATATTTAATACCATATATTTTGCCAAGTGAGCTCTCAGTCTAAACCTGATGAATACAGTATAGAAAAGTGCACTGCATGGGATTTAAGCTCTGTTTGTGACAATTTCAAGTATGTGATGGAGAATTGCTGGTGTTGGCAAATCACAGAAGTTGGAATAGCATGGGAACAGCACTGGATTAAAACAGCTAACCATCTGAGCTCAGCTTTCCATTCTTTATATTAAAGGCTTGTATCTGGGTGTTGGTCATGTCCATGTACATGGAGTACATTATTCCAGTATCCTGCAGTGTCCCATTCAGTGTGATTCTCTGTGGAGAATTACACTGAAACAACCGTGTGTTACCCCCTAAAATCAGGTCTCCAGTATCTATCAAACTGATGGCAGCTACAAAAAGCAAATTATATTTAGGAAAATGTTGCAAACAAATGTATTTCATGAATATAACACAACCTTTGTCAGATTTAAAAGAAATATATCATTAGTTATGATTTTGAAATACAATATGTTACAATAAAATTATGAATGACATCCATAAGAAAAACAAGCAAACAAATCTAGAGCTGCTATTATGATAATCAAGAATTCAAAAAGTAAATTTTGGTTCTAAAAAAGCTCCTGCAGAAATTATAGGTAGATCACACTAAACAAGAGGCCCATGGGCCACATTGCTCACCTGAGGAGCAATAGGTATGATAAAATCTGCTTAATGGAGTCATAATACAAACTTTCTGGACAATGTAGTATAATACATGTAGATCCTGTATAAATAAAAATCCATTTTTTTTCGCCCTGGATATTCTAATGTAATCAAGTTCCTTTTCTAACAGGATGATTTTATAGTTATATTACCTGTTGGGCATAGCAGTTCTCAAAAAAGATCCTAAACAATTGTTTATCTATGGAATATAAACCTACATCAAACTCTGAACCCCTTTGTGAGGCCTAAGAATCGTCCTGGGGCCATAGTCTAAACAATTTTAAGGAATCAGCAATATCTCAAAATGCTTGCATATACCATAATCCGGTGAACATAATATGCAGTAGTGTACAATACCCACCCGCCACTTTGGGACTGAAAGTTTCCTAAGGGTTAAATAATGTTACGATGTATAGCGGGGTATCAGTTTTGTCTGTGATCAGCGGATAAAATGGCAGTATGATACCCCGTGCTTCACCTAGAGAAAAAATATGTCAAAATCCTATAGGGAAGTATAATACGCACCCCTTTCTCTAAAAAAAGTGTGTATTATATTCACCGGATTACGGTAAGTAAAACCATATAATTATGATAACATTTCAGTTTTTTGTGAATAATTAAAATATTTTCCTTTGTAAAATTGGATCCCCAATGTGGCCCAACCCTACTCCTCAAGATTTTGATTTGAAAGAATTTGAATCTACATTATCTTAGGTTGCTTTCAGTAAAGTTAAAGCTTTTCTATGCAAATGTTTTTTAGAAATTGATTTTTTAAAGATTTTTCTCTTTATCATACACATGTTAACTCTACCGATTTAGGCGAAAGGCTACCGCTTTTTAGCTTTGTCTTCCGCCTACCGCTTTTATTTAAAAATCACCACTTTTCTTCAAAATACGTTCCTTGTTTTGATAGATAGCTATTTTGGAAGCCATTGTGGTCAAAAAATTTTGTCGGGTTTGAAATTGGCACGTGACTTTAAATGGGAGGCACACAAACGCTTTTTTAAGTCTGGTGAATGACAAGTTTTCAAGCATGTGTTTTACATTGAATGATGAAAGAAGTCACTTCTTGTGATTACATTAGTTACAAGACATGTCGATATTAACGATGACTGAATATATCTTTTAACTTGGCCATTACAGTAAACTTGAATTGTAGTTTATTGCAATGCTGCATGATTTGTGATAAGCATGTTAACATTGTTTTAATATTGAAAAAGAATATACGATTTCCTACTAGCTCTTATGTCTCTTATATGTTAAATTTTGGCAACTTAACCTATTTTTTCTGAACAAAGACAATTGTTAAAGTCTATGCACTCAAATATCTTTTCCTCCAAAAAAAAAGCTTTGATACCAGTAATCAATATGATGGTAAATACATGTAAACATTTTTATTGCATGTGTTGATATTACTAAATTTAAAAAGTCTTTTATATTTTAGTTGATATCATTAATTACTAATCAGAATCCTTTACTACATATGTAGTACATATAAATCTGTGCTTTGAAATATAAGCGAAAAAGGCCGCGCAATGCTACCCCTTTTCGATTCAAAATCTACCTCTTTTTCATCACTGGAGGTTAACATGTATGTCTTTATATTCCTATGTAAATTTTTGACCCCACCCCACCCCACGTTGTGACCCCATCCTTGATTTTCACAACTTTGAATCTACACTACCTGAGGATACTTCCACACAAGTTTCAGCTTTCCTGGCCAAATGGTTCTTGAGAAGAAGATTTTTAAAGATTTACACTATATATTCCTATGTAAAACTTCAACCCTCCCCATTGTGACCCTACCATACACCCCAGGGTCATGATTTTCACAACGTTGAATCCACACTACCTGAAGATGCTTTTACATAAGTTTCAGCTTTCCCGCCTGATTAGTTTCTGAG
Organism: Magallana ariakensis; assembly: GCA_020458035.1. Classification (NCBI taxonomy): domain Eukaryota; kingdom Metazoa; phylum Mollusca; class Bivalvia; order Ostreida; family Ostreidae; genus Magallana; species Magallana ariakensis. The sequence goes on from CM035819.1 coordinate 38,218,174, forward strand.
AAGATTAACTTAGACTATATATTCCTATGTAAAAGTTTGACCCCCCCATTGTGGCCCCATCCTATCCCGGGGTCATGATTTTCACAACTTTGAATCCACACTACCTGAGGATGCTTTTACATAAGTTTAAGCTTTCCTGGCTGATAAGTTTCTGAAAAGAAGATTTTTTAAAGATTTACTCTATATATTCCTATGTAAAACTTTGACCCCCCCATTGTGGCCCCACCCTACCCCAGAAGGTCATGAATTTCACAACTTTAAATCAACACTTTCTGAAGACGCTTTTACATAAGTTTAAGCTTTCCCAGCTGATTAGTTTCTGAAAAGAAGATTTTAAAAAATTTACTCTATATATTTCAATGTAAAAGTTTGACCCCCCATTTGGGCCCCACCCTACCCCCAGGGGTCATGATTTTCACAACTTTGCATCTACACTACCTGAGGATGCTTTCACTCGAGTTTCAGCTCTCCTGGCTGATTAGTTTCTGAAAAGAAGATTTTTAAAGATTTACTCTATATATTCCTATGTAAAACTTTGACCCCCCCCCCCCATTGTGGCCCAAAACAACCCCTGAGAGTCATGATTTTCACAACTGTAAATCTATACTACCTGAGGATGCTTTAAATAAGTTTCAGCTCTCCCGGCTGATTAGTTTCTGAGAAGAATATTTTTAAAGATTAACTCTATATATTTCTTTGTAAAAGTTCAACCCCCATTGTGGCCCCACCCTACCCCTAGTGGTCATGATTTTCACAACTTTGAATCCACACTACCTGAGGATGCTTCAACACAAGTTTCAGCTTTCCTGGCCGAATGGTTCTTGAGAAGAAGATTTTTGATTCCTAATTATCTCCCCTTGAAACGGGTCATGGTGCTTAATTTTCAAATTTGAATCCCCTATACCTAAGGGTGCTTTGTGCCAAGTTTGGCTGAATTGGCCCAGTAGTTCAGGAGAAGATGTCAAAAATGTGTAAAGTTTACAGAAAGACAGACAAATGGCCGGATCACAGACAAAATTTGATCAGAAAAGCTCACTTGAGCTTTCAGCTCAGGTGAGCTAAAAAGTGTAATTAACACATATTTACATCATTCTTTACACTGGTGTATGGTAACAGCATATTATTAAACATTTTAATTTTAACAGTTTCATATGACACCTTCCATAAAGGCACATTTATCAGCCACTATAAAGTACAGTGTAGCTCTAAAATTTGTGACGTCCTGCATAAAACCTTTGATAGCTGGATTCCATTTAATATTCATACAGTATACAGGCCTACATATATAAAATCAGAATACTCACTTGCACTAGGTGATCCTGTGAAGTACTCGTGAGGAGAAAATGTAAACCTTGCACCCATAGAAGCTTCATTTTGTGCATCAGTTTTAAACTCTAGAGATAGGAGGTCTTCTTTGGCTGTAGTTAGGGTCAATGTAGCGACAGACTCAGAAGGCGATGCACAATCCCCACTTTTAACTGTGAAATCTGATCCATCAAACTTGACTGATTCAGTCCCATTGGTCAGGGTAAACTTTACATCTGTCTTGACCTCAATACATGTTTTGTTGTTGTCATACTGGTACTGATATTCTGATCCAAGTGTCAGTGATATCACAGCTTTGTTAGAATGAAAAGTGTTAGATAAACAATATACATATTGCATAATACCGTTAGTTTTTTTTTCTAAAAAATCATTTCTAAAATAAAACATATACCAGTTCCTGATACCTGTCTCTTGAAATGGTCCAATGCTACTTCTAAAAGCAATTATTCATCAATCTGAATTTAAAGTTTCAAATACATTTGTATTCCAAAATTGTACATGTTAGCTAAATGGTGATGATTCAATTCCTGTAACATACTGCATCATAATATTGCATATAATGCTCAAATCACTTTCTATCTATGACCTTGGCAATCTGAAACATTCCAGTATATATATAGTCAATATATAACATCAAAAATTCTGTCAAAATAATCACACAATCATACAGACTGAGGTATTCGTGTCATATATGTATTAACATTTTTTGTTAAACTGCAAAATAAACTGCATAAATTCAAAGGGATATGGTGGTGTTATTTCTTTGAAACACAAATAATAAAAAACTCTCACTGGTTATGATATGTGTTAAGGTGAAACAGAAGTTTAAATCCTGTAAAAAATAAATGGGTAACCAAAACAACAGACACATTTCAAAAATTCAATTTCAGGGTCAGATCGGGTCACAATCAATTGATAGTGTGCTACCAATTTCATTCAATTTAATTTTCTCTGACTTTGTGACTCTATAGTGTTTACTAATCATGCTAATAAAAGAACAAATCTATTTTTTAAGGTATCATTAGCCAAACAGTGTGAATGCAACATAAATGTTAGAAAAATAAGTATAACTAGATGATAACCCGCGCAAGCGCGGGAATTACCACTTAACAAATGAATGACATAATGCAATCATATTTTTTTCCGTATATATTGTGTCCGAATTATTTCTTTATAGTTTTCTTAACCTATTCTTTAAAATTGAAATAAAAAAACTGCATAGCTGGATATTTAGAAAAGGGATGAAAAATTTAAACTGAATTGGATGATATATACATGAACTCGGCCTTCAATTCTGAGTTGAAAATAGAGATTCAACTCTATTTTCACATAGAAAATATTTTTCTAATTTTTCACAAAAAATTCACAAAATTTTTTATCCCTGTCCCAAGTTCAGATAAAAGACTGTTGCGAAAAAAAAAATTAGGTAGGGTAACCCCCCCACCAAATTTACCTTCCCCGTTTGATGACACAATCAATGTATTAAGTTCACTACCAATCTGTCATGGTATTAAAATGTATGAAACTAAAAAAAAACCGCTAGTGTATGCATATTTATTTGCATTTTTTTAAACCAAAGTTGCCATTTTCAAGCATCTCGCTCTACATTTTCCGCCATAGTGTAAATTAGTCAAACCGCATTCCTGGGCACCCCGTTCTGGGAAAAAATTCTTTTGATCAAAACTAAAAATCGCATCAAATTTTTCCAATTCATTTATTAACTTTTTTGTATTAACCAAAAATGTCCCATTCAAGGTATGAATATCTACCCGCGATGCATGATGAACCTGTCCTACACTTTTTGCCAAGATGTTAATTAGTCAAACTGCGTTCTTTGTTACCCCGTTCTGGAAAGTTCTATTCCATTCTTTCGGTAGAGGTCGCGCTTCGCTAGCTTCTATCTATCAAAACTAAAATCACTCACTCAAGAAACGAATTGCCTTGTTTCATTTATTCAACATTTGTCAAATCTGAACTTCTATGTATAATCCAGGTAAGTTCCTAATAAATATATTCACTGTTTACGTAATCATTCAATATTATTTTATTGCAAGCGTATATTTTGATGCAAACAATCCCTGTCTTGGATCCGCCAAAGCGTGTCCACCACCTTACTCTCATTTTTGCTATTTCGGGCTTGTTTATCGAAAATGAAAGTAGGTTTTTGATTAATTTCACAATAATAACTTATCAGTTAAAATTCAATTATACCTAATACGGACATCATCACGCATGTGTTGAAATACCAAAGGTGTAAGCAAGTACTCTGGTGCAGGCATTTTGTAGTTTATTTGCAAAATGCCTTAATTTATAAGTATAGATATTAAGTACTCAGAATCAACATCTAGGTGCCAAAAGGAAAACTTTTCTGCTTCAACTTCCACATTCTTGAGAGTAATTTCCCTTTGTAAGCATTTCCATATCTTCCTACCCATGCATCAGCCATCGTCAGAAACCCACGGTCGGTCGATCTCGCTAGGTAAGAGAAGTGAGACCGGTCGTGGGTTTCCGACCATGTGCATCAGCATAAAACATCAATTTTAAGCCAGAGTGCCAAAGGTCCTTGGGCTTGTAGTGGTGTTTTTGGCTGATACTGGGAGTGATAATTAAGGAAAAATATATAATTAAAGTTTTACACACTATAATTTGTGTCTTTTTTAAATGACGGGGAAAATACATGTGCTTGATTCCTTACAAAAGTTACCTTTATGCTGTTAATTATAATGCCCAATTCTATCACATAATAAAGATATCAAATTCTAAACAATAAAAAATATTTATTTTCCTGTCAGGAAAGTAATGCCTTCTCATGAATATTAATCTATCACATGATATCGACAGCTAATTTTAGACTATCGCACAAAACTAGGTGGGGGTCAACACATTCAAGTTGTAGTTTCAGGAAGAAAACAATATAATTTTTTTTCAGTAAAGCATAGATTTGTCCTATATACGAGTACGAAAGCAAACACACAAGCGTGTGAGCATGTTCATGTATATAGAACAATGAAGTAGGCTTATGTGTTTTCCCCTAAGGGATATTTTTAGTTCGTGAGAGTGTTATCCTATTTAAACATTCAAAAATTATGGTACCGAGAATGACAAACATATTACACTCATTATACATGTATAGATTTCAAAGTAACAACTCTTAAGGTCTTTCGATTGTCGCATGACGTCATTGTGAGCATTCCGGAATATTTTACTGTTATCGGTTATAATATTAGTGTTATGTGATGCATGGTTTTGCCAATATTTCTTGATTTATACTAGTGTTTAACACATTTAAGCTATGTAAAGTGATATGACACTAATGTTTAACAATTTATAGAGAGTAGTATGAGTTGAAATCGCTGAATTCAATGAAAAACTGATAAAACCGTACATAGGCAAACTTGACAGAGACTACAATTCATAATTTTTTACCTGGCAAGGTAAACATTTCTTTGCAGATTTCGATAGGATATATAATGAATTACAAATGTACCAATTTTCAGTGAGTTTGAACCATTATTTCAAAAGTTATAGACTGTTTATGTTGCTAAACTGTACTTATTCATGGTTGGAAAATTGTAGTAAAATGTACTGTAAATGTGACAGCTTTCATACTGGGAGGTTTAAATGGCCTTAAAATGTTAAAATACATAAAATAAAGGATTGTGATTAATTTCTTTAAAAAAATTGGTTTATTATATAGAAATCAGTAAAAAAAAAATGTGATGTTGGAATGGAGAGCAGTCGTCGCTATAATTGCCATGATAGTGTACCTGTGTTAGCTCCTACAGCATGAACAAAATATTTGCAACATACCAATATTTAAGTTCAATTTGAATGTTTACATATTAATCTTCAAATTAAAACAAAAATTACACGGATTAAACCATAAAAACATCGAGGGTGGAGAAACCTTAAAACTGTATGTAAAATCGAGAAAATTATGTAATTAAGCAAAGATAACGGCTAATGCGCAATGAGGTCGGTTTCGCTCTTTCTTCATCAATATTCATGAAAATTAAGGCATTACCGTTCATGTCAGGAAAACAAACAAGTAAATTTCTATATCTTGTAAATAGAAGGAATTAACCACAGTAATTTACAGAATATAGTTAACTTTTAAAAGTAAACAAACACATGCGTTTTTACTGTCATTCAAAATTGATGCAAATTATAGCGTGTATAGCTTTAAGGGTTATGCATTACAGGTACATGTAATTTTTTTCTATACAGATAAACACAGTTTTTTAAATACTGATTGACCCCTGAAAAGGAAAATATCTTACCCATTGTACAAGTAATCTATCCATCTGTCTTGTTTTTAATTTGCATAAATAATAAAATACATGTAAAAATTAATGCTCTTGTAGTCATTGGGGCTTTATTGACTACATGTGGACATCGATCAGCCTGGGTAGTTTAGAGGTGGCAATCAGCCCATGTGACTAAGAGTTGCATAGATTCAAGGTTCTATTTCTGGTCATGCAGCCATATATTTTTGTTGTATATTTGATTACTCCCTCTTTCCTAACTACACTTGCAACATAAACAATTAAGAAAATTCTATGCTGTTTTAGGTAACAATTAATAATTATTGAAATTACAATTGAGATTTGTGACTGATTGACCATACATAAATTTTCAAGAATATTTTAATTTTTTAATTGTCTGTTACCAGGGGTGATTCAAAGCGGTTCTCTCTATATTCAACCAGTTAAAGGGACTTAACAACCATGGTTTGCAAAGAAATTTTTTTTGCAGAGTTACTGTTTATGTTATTGTAACAATAAATTACAGGAGTCAGCGATTTTATCAATTTGTTGTAAATAAATGAGAAACAGGCAAAATCCTACCAGTGAGCTTCACTCGCTATGCTTGCGAAGCTCCAGTATGGCAACATGTTTTCTCGATTTTCTCTAATTGGCTATCCAACCAACATTAAACACCAGATATCAACTCTGTGATGTTATTTTATCAATTCCTGGCATTTTTTAACTATATTTATCCTTCAAAGTCATTTTTATTCCATTTCTTTATATCTCAATCTTAAACAGCTAGCAGTTATTGACAATTTTATGTGATATAATGTCACACTCGGAAAGAAAGGGAGGTAATCCATTGCTTGACTTTGCGGGGAATTTAAAAACGAACATGGAAATTGTAAAACTGTTTTGAATGGATGATTTAATTAAGACATTTAAAATGTCACACAACTTTTGAACGTCTTTTTGGTAAGTTGAATCCCTTTCTTTTCATCATATAATAGCATATCAGGTTAAAAACACGAGAAATGAACCAATTTTGACAAGTCTAGTGAGTGTGACATCACACGAAATTGTCAATGGCCGCTGTTTAAGATGTGCAGAAATTAAATGACTGTGAAGAGTAATTGCAGGGAAATAAATGCCAGGAATTAATAAAATAACCCAACGGTGTTTATATCTGGTGTTCAATATCAGTTGGATAGTGAATCAAAGAAAATTGAGAAAACGCGTTTCCATCCTGTTGCTTCGCTATATAAACTGCTGAAGCTCACTGGTAGGATTTAGCCTGTTTCTCATTTATTTACAACAAATTGATAAAATCGCTGACTCCTGTAAATAAATGAACTAAACGTTTCAAGAAAATGATACATTGTATTAGAAAGAATAATCTTACCGTGACCAGGCTACGCTCAGGTCACAGTAAGAATTCGTCCCATATACTTGCAATGTAGCAGCCGCGAAGCGGATCTGCTTCGCGTCGATTTTAAGTCTGTTAAAAATAATCTGCAGGGGAAAACACATTTTTATACATTACAAACCTTTTTGAACATGCATATGTAGTTAAATCCACAAAATATCCATTTAATTAGTCATACTAATGCATTTTGTTAATATACACGTTTGAATTGCCTGCCATTTTGTCGGAAATCGTACTCAGAATGTCTCGGATTTTATCGTAAACAAGGCGACCGTAAACAGCGAATTTTCAAATGTGATGTTACAAGTGGCAGTGATTTCGTTACAAAAACAGTTTATGAGGTAAAATGGGATTATAAAAGAGCAACATTGTATGTAGTATAGACCAATCATATGAAAATTTAGGCGATATAGCGCGATATATGTTTTTTATTTGCTACGAAGCGAGTATATGGGACGAATTCTATCGTTAAACCGGGTCCGTAGGACATCTGTCATTTTAACGATAGAACATTCTATCTGACATTGTATATGCAGACTGTGGGTCTTAACATATTTACAACTTCTCTATACAAAATTGAAATAAAGGCCATATTTACCACATAAAACCACAGCTCCAATGAAATTCGTCTTCATTTTGCCCTGTTGATCAGATACTATCTTGTGACTAATGAACCGTCCTTGTCAGGTGCTCCTTAAAACAATATCAAAAATATACATACAAATAAAATTAAACAATTCCACATCAGAAAACTAGTAAGATATGCAAACAAACAAAAAATAAAGATTTCATTCCACTTACAGCGAAAAACTGACGAGAAAAAACAAGAAATATTCACCTTCCCACTTTCTAGATCATATGAGCAAAAAAGTCACGTGAAGGGATAGGGTAAATATAGATTGCACAATGTAATGAAATACCTCTTCCTTTATTATTACAAGTATGATGATATATCTTACCAAATTGACATAATCTAATCGCACACTAATATTTAATAGATATAAAATATCATTTAATTACATTACGATTTTTTAATATTTAGGTCTACATCTCTACAAGTAAACATGGTAAATACGAAATTTAATGGCAGTGAGTTTGTTATCCTAGTTTTACACCGGGTCGTTCTACTTTCATTATCAGAGAAAGATGAAACCTGCAGCTATTGTTGCCGATGAAATGTTTCCAGAAGGAGCTGGTCCGTATATGGATATAGAAGAGGTTTGTATAGCTTTTTGTTTGTATGTCAATATAATTCTTCTTTTCAGTCGTTGATGAACTCTAAAACTTAATTAAAAGACCACTTATACAAGACCTATTTATTAACAGATAACTGTTATATTAATTTTGAATTTCCCAACCTTTGATGGTGTTTAAAAAGATCATAAAAATACATTCGGGTTTTATAGAGTAATGAAATACATACATGTATAATTTTACATTGCTGATGGTCCTCCAAAATATGCATAGTATTCTCTATTTTTTTTTACATTCTTACTTATACCTTTGGTCCTAAATCATCTAAAATTTTCAAAAATTAGTGTTAATAGGTTTGTTTATGGGTTTTTTATTGGTATTGAAACAATGTTGTAATGCGAAATAAAGTATTGTTGTAATGTGAATGTCTTAATGATTTACACATTTAATTGCAAAAAGATTATAACTTTAGTTACTTTACACAATGAGTTAAATGAAAAAAAAGTGCTTTACAGTTATTCATACATATGTGATCTATTATATAAAGCCTAAATATTATATTTGTGATCATTGTCGGGTCCAGATTTTTTTAGAAGTAGCTCCGAGAAGGGTTTTGCCCTACTCACCCCCATCCCCCCTTACACACACGTTAGATTTCAATGCCTATGTTTTCATGGGTTTGTTATGTACAATTATTAAAAATAAAATTTCCAGTATGAAGGAGTTGTCTTATAAAGCAAGAGGACCAGTTGCTGAGGATCAGTTGCAATTTTATCTCCAAAAATTGTTAGTCCTCAACATTAATTTTACTGCTTATAAATAAAAGTGCAAGATCTGATATAGTTTGGATCTAGACAATACATGTAGCAGATGAAGAACAGCCAGGTACTAAAATCAGATTTTATGAAATCATCCAGTTACAAAGGGGGCTCAACATAAGAACATTTGGAGAAAATTTTGAAAATCTTGAATACAGGGTTCATTTTTCCCAATATTTTGTAGGGATGGGACGATCCACTGATGCACCGGTGCATCACAGAATTATTTATTTTGACGATATTTGGATCAATACATTTACCATTAATACAATGATACCTAAGCAAACTTTTTTTAATTTTCCAAAAATATCCGAGCTTCATATATCTGCTATTTTTAGTCCGCGCGCCTAATATGAAAGTACAAAGATAGCTGAAAACCTTGTAAAGTTGTCATTGTTATGAACTTATAAGTAAGGTAAATCTGGAGTATGGAAAACTTTCGGATTACTTGTTTATGAAGAAGTAGTGTATACAAGACTAAAGTAATTTGTAACTTAATTGTGCAACGTATCGTGATATGTATCATATCGCATCTCATGTATTGTGATATTTACTGAATCGGCTAAGTACAGTATCTTTCCAGCTGTAATATTTTGGATATGGCTTCATAAAGCTGATTTTATTATGTCTATAATTGTTGCTCAAGTGAGCAATGTGGCCCATGGGCCTCTTGTTATTATTACATGTACCTTCTTCTGCATTAATTTTTATTTAATATAGACAACTGAAGAACATAAAATCACAGTACAGCCTTTTGTGTATCTGAGATACTATATTACTGTACAGAGCATATGGATGTTGAGGAATGGAAGGGGGGGGAGGGCACCGGTATATACAACTGATGTTTTAGAGAAGATGTAATGCTATGAAGTTTTTCAGTGTCCATATATATGTCTGTCAGAATTTTCTTGTTTGGTGCAAATATCAAGCAAAATACATTTTTGTATGATTGATGCATCATGAAAGAAAGGTATCTTACTTTCTTATCTAATAATATTATTTGTGTTAATTGTGTCCAAAAATTTGAACACACTATTGCAATACAATTAATGCTTTAAGAGATTACAGTATGTTGAAATTATGTGTATTTCAACAACATTAGTATGATTCAGATTTCCTGTGGAAAATCCCATATCATTAAAACATAAATTTATGTGAGCTCGAGTCTACAGACGGTTGATGAACCTTGTATTAAGCTTAATCTTTTGTTCATGCTGTTGATGACCACTTCATGCAATATGGACCTCTATAGAAAGCAAAATTAATTCAACTAAAAGCTTCTCATTATTGCCTGTAGTAACGGCCTGTATGATCGGAAAACTGATGCAGCATTGCCTTCAATAGGGATCAGCAAATTTCTGAGACAATCATGTACTAACAATTTTTATCATCCGATTAAAGACTTAAGATCAGAGTCATACATGTAATTGTTAATGAAAAGGCTACATTTAATACAAAGGTTAACAACCTACCCGTCTCATTTTTATTGCATCTTCAAAGTTTTATGAGAAAATTTAGTTGTAGCTGAATAATGCATGAATGAACCATGATACTTGATTTGTTCATGAATATAAATACAAGTATATCCATTTGTATGGAATATACTTTATTACGGACATCTGATATTACATATATATTTTTCTCATGATAAAACGTATACTAGATAGAATGTTCTTTCATTAAAATGACAGATATGTCCTACGGACCTGAGCGTAGCCTGGTCACAGTAAGATTATTCTTTCTAAAAGTATATCCCTCCTACCGAATGTCAATAATTGTGAGGTAGGGGTATATTTTTTTATCACAAGAAAAATATCCGCCGGATGCCTTTGTGTATCACATAGTAGCTGAAGATATGTAGGTTTACAATATCTACAGTATTTTCTCTTCCCAGTCCCTAGAGGAGGATCATAAATTATGGTACATGTTTTTCGTACAACATGAATATCTTTAACTTGTTTCCATTTAACTGATTAAGAAGTTTCTGTGTAATTAGTCTAATTAATCTGATTTCTTTCTCTGTGCAGGCTGGGGGCTCCAGTGCTCTACTTATGGACCTAGCTGCCAACGAGAAATCCGTCCATTCTGACTTCTTTAATGGTATGACAATAGAAAGCTCCTGTCTATATACATGTATTCAAATAATTTATAAATTAGGATGGAATCATTTAGATTCCTGGGGACTAACTTTGAGGGATAGTCAATTTTTAAAGGACTTGTTGGGATATAATTTTGTGCATTTTTTTCAAATGTGTTATAAATAAAGACTCTTTTTTATAATTTTTTACTGATGTTAATTCGTAGGTTAAGGGTACCCATAAAATCCACAAAATATTGAGCCTCCATGAATAGCCCCCTTATAATTTGTCTATATTATTTTATGTTTAATGATGCCTCTGTTAGTTTTATTTATTCTCCCAAAAGAAGTTAAAAGACTTATCAATTATATACTTGAGTTCTTAATATAATCATTACTCTTCTCACAAACTTGTCCATCATGTCACAAACAATGTGTTTATATTGATAATCATAGTTTGTGCATGCAGTAAGTTTGGAATGAGTGCATCAATGCATTTCAAATAAATAATGAATACTGTAAAAATAATAATTCTCAGAAAATATTGATTACTGTCAACAATAGCTAGGGTTTATACAGCTTGGTGTGTTTTGAAGCATATTGCACCAAGGACTATTTTAAAAAATGTTGAAGGAATAAATTGTTATAAGCATTTCTTTTTCAAGGGCATATATAATCTTACATGCACAGTGCTACTTTTGTGCAGCCTTATCAATGATAGAATTGTACTCATGAATACAGTGGCAATGAGCCATTAAAGAGTCAATGAATAGCATTGTCATCAGGAAATGAAATGATCCTCACAAGATCAATATTCATGTATATCGAGCAAATCAAAGGTAAAAAGATGTACTAATGGAAAAATTACCTTGACAATTGTATTGTGTTCTATTTCTGTATAATGTATTATGATTATGTGAATGAAATTTGTTTTCTCTTCTCTTTCAGAATTTGAGGATCTGTTTGATGATGAAGATTTATCCTGAGCATTAATCAATCACTTAATAAGCATTAATCAATCACTTAATAAACAAAATTTGAAAAATGACAACGTGGGGGAAAAAAAGAAACCTGAAAAAATGGACAATCTCAAGAAACATAGAATTTTAAACAAATTTTTCCACTTTTAAGGCTGTCAAAAATTAAATCTTAGTTCATCACTTAGAATTTGGATTAAGTAAAGAGATTTTCTGGGTTTGGTAAGTGTTGCTACAGGCAATAAAATTCTGTCAGAAATAGAAGATGTCTTTCTATAGTTAATATTTGTAAACAACAATATACTTACTGGCTTGCAAATGTTCTCCCTCTGTAGAATGTTATGATTATTTTAGATAATGTTAAACATGGATTCTATTTTAGACAGCCTAACACACAGAATCTATTTATTATACTGCCAACAAGTCTGATGTGGATTATGGAGGAGTTCTGTGTGTGTTTTACTTTTATGTATGTATTGTGTATTGACTTTGTACATTTCATAGACTATTCATTAGCGCTATATTGTCAGATCGTAAAATAAAAAGCCCAAAAAACAATTTCGCTGAGTTCATTATGGCCAGCAGGATCAATCAGGGGTTTGTTTGAGCTACACAATACAGTATTCTGTAGATTGCATGTGTGTGCTCACAAAAATAGGCTGTGTCCGGAAATAAACCAAACAACAATTCGATACAAGCGGGTTTATTATATGCAAAGTGTGTAATGCTGTTTTATTGTTTTATTTTTGTCATATGCTGTTCCAATTATATAATAGTTATAGTGGATAAAACGTTTAGAAATACAGGCAATGCTATAAGAATATTGTTTTCATAAACAGATACAATGATTTCTTTCCCCGGCTGCCTCAAATAATATGAAATGTATACTGTGGTACATACAATGTAGATTATGTTTAGATTTTTACATTAGATCTATTCATATCGTAAAACTGTTTTCAATAGATTTTTAAAGTATTTTCTAGTATCTCCTTTTGAATTCTTATTTCATGCGCGGATCTAGAAGGGGGGTCGGGGGGGGGGGTCCGACCCCCCCTGGAAAATGAAAATTTATTTAATTAACATTGTAAAATTATCGAAAATATGCCTCGGACCCCCCCTGGCAAACACAATTATCCTTCGGACCCCCCCCCGGAAAAATTTTATGGATCCGCGCATGTTATTTCATAATGAAATACAATATTCCAGTTTCAAAGTATAGTATTTAATTTGTTGTACAAAGTTAAATATAAACAATATTTAAGGAATAAGGAACCATTCTTTGAGTATTTATGAGGTGATAATTTCGGTCGGGGCGTGGTCAAATCCAATAAAGCCCGAAGGGCTTTAATTATGATAGATTTGACCACTCTCCGACCGAAATTATCACCTCATAATATTCAAAGAATGATTCCTTATTACTTATATTTATATTATTTAAGAAATAAACAGCAATTTAAAAAGTTCACCGGGATATGAAGATGGTTGGTCACGTGATCAAATCCTGTGAAGCCCGAAGGGCTTCTCGGTAGATTTGATCATGTACCAACCAACTTCATATTCCGGTGAACTTTTAACATTGCTTTTTATTACTTATATTTACGTTTGAAAAGACAAATCGTTAAAATTACCGAGATTTTATGTTTATAATAATTTAAGGACGGCGGACCCAATTCATTTCTACAATAGATTTTTTATTCAAATTTTTACATAATGTTAATCAGTTAATGGTGAGTGAAAATCAATAAGAAAATTACATGATCATCGACTTCCTTATTTTACTGGGGACGTTTATAAAACTTTTAACACCCTCTTGTACGTTTTTAAAACTGAATAATCACCGTTTGATTACAGACATCCAAGATAATCATCAACTTTGTAATTTCGACGATTTGACGCACATTGTAACCATACTTCACACTTTTTTGCAAGCATTGTTGAAAAAAATATAAGCGAAATAATTCTACATGAATTCTTAATACAGAATTCCCAAAGACATTTCCCCATTTAAGTTTCCATTTCAACAATACATTTTTGGGTTGGTTTATTTTGCTTGCATATTTTCTCACTTTGTATAGCCTACTTATTCCGACTCTTTCTAAAATCCCCAAAGAAACGCTTTGTACATTAATCATGACTTGACGTAATTCATCAACTTTGCATTGGCTGGGATTTCCCGGTATCACTCCAAGTATAGTTTTAAAATGATTAAGATACATTGTATTTCTTTAAACAAGATAAATGATTATAAAAAGAAACTTCAAAAATTGGTGAAATGCCAATGGCCTTATTTCTAGACTCTTAATTCAATTCATCCATTATTTTGAAGTGACAGAAAATGGTGAACATGTTTTATTTTGTCATCACCATGTCAGACACAAATTGTCTACATAGTCCACACAGTACGAAGAATACGAATGCTCCGTGGACTCTACACGTAAAACAACCCTTTATCGATAAATGACTAAGATACTTCTGCATGTTCCTCAAGTCTAAAGTCATTTGTCAGGATTTGAATTCACCAAATAAAAAGACTAAATCAGGCATTTTTGTCAATCAGACGTCATATAAAACCGTGTGTGTGGTGGGAGGGTGTGTATAAATCAAGCCCACAGAGTAAGAGTTATTTAATTAAGACGATTAAACAATTAAAATGTTTTCTAAAAGTTTTCTTGAGAACATGAGACGTAAGATTTTGGCAATCAAAAAAAAAAAACTCTTTAGATAAAGTTTATCATTTTACTCCCTCATGTACAAGTAATAGTAAAAATGTATAATACGTCTCAGGTCTAAAAGAGTGTTTAAATGACGACCGTAGTAGAATTGAGTCATACGTGGATTTAGAGGAAATTTATGAATTTAATTTATGAAGAAAATTCAAACTTATTAAATTCACATAGTAGAATTATCAATAATATGCCTATCAAAATTATCCACCCTCCTGGAAAAAAAGTCTGGACCCGCGCATGTGCATATTCATTGGAGGCAAAAAGATCTACCTGTTGACCATTAGCATACATGTATTATAAATAGAATTTTTCAATGGAACCAATGCATGGCATACATGCATTCTTCATAAAATTAACAACAAAACTGAAGTTGATTATTAACTTACACATGCAGAGTGACAAGGAAACGCATGCATAATTTACACACATCAAATTAGGGGGGTTTACTGTACAAGGAAAATCCAAATTTGTTTATTAGACGATTTGTAACGTAATTAGGTACACTTGTATCATATCCATCATTGCAGTGCATTGGGATACTATAAAAATCCTAAAAAGTCGATAACCATTTGTTGTGAGGGATTCAGAGAAAGGTAAAGAATAGATTTTGTTTGATTTTTAATACATGTGCAGAACATTATATTTGAAAAAAAAAAACATGACGCATTGCGGCTTTTATATAAGTTGGTTTTTTTTTACTCAACATTACTACACAAATGTTTAAGAGAAGATTTCGAGAAAAAATCTTTAAAGCAAAACAAAATTTGAATTTTAAACTGTATATGTATTGCAAGTTGTCACGCAAAAAGCAGATTCGAAAAATAAATTTGGCCCCATAAAAAAGTAAAAACATGAAAAAAAAAAAAAAAAAGTAATGATAAAATGATCATTCATTTCAATCTGACCTTGTGTATAATTTTATGAATTGTTTTAATTGAATGTGCTTAATATTATTTCTTTGAGAAAAGTATATGACATTGCATTTTATAAATGCAGTCCGAATAAAAAGGAGGCGGTTATTCTTCGCTAGCATCACCATGCTACCACTTTATCTGGGTATCGTTTTGGCGGTAGGAGCACGTATCCAGGCACATAAACAAGTGGAATGTTTTGAAGTGAGTAGTTATTCATCTGGTATTATGACGATACAAAGTCGTTGCACTCCTTACTAACATTCGATAATTTTTTTCCGGTGAATAATAAATAAATTTGCTTATAGAACACACGGTAGCATGCACGGATCTAGGGTGGGGGGCCTGATCCCCACCCCCACACCGCCTGGAAAATTCCAGTTTTCTAAATTTACAAATTATAATAATTTGCCTGTGATCTTCATTTGCTTAATCAGTACGATGAAATGTGCAAATCAAAATACCAAAATAAATTTTAAAAAAAAAAGGAAATATTTAGACATGCAGTGCACTGACATTACAATATACCGATAGTTGTCAGCAGTTGTTCTTTACAAATTATATTTCTTGATAATCAAAAGTTGTACATGTTAATTTAGTCACGAGCAATTTTATTTAATTCCGTGGCTTTAATCTTACGATCGAACGCTAATTCACTCTACCCTAGGTAACGAAGGAGTACCTTACATATACTGACGTCCATATCAAACAGATGCAATTACATGTATACCCCAATTACCGCGATTCTGGCATCAAAATATATGCATGTTATTATTTTTTTTGGGGGGGTGGCTTATTGAGGGGGGGGGGGGCGGAATGCGGCTTCCCCTCAATTAAAAACAGCGTCAATTAATGGCAAACATATCACGCTAATAAATAGGTATATTCAGAAGTGCTCTAAATTAGATACACGCTAACCTGCTGAAAAATCATTTTCCGACAAATATCTTACCCGTTAAATATGATAAATGTATGTACAGTACAATTTACAATGTTTCAGCAGCACATTTATGTTTCAGGTTTTTGGCCGGAATACCTGCCCCGACGGTTATCAATGTCGCGAGGGACAATGCGAACCTGATTTTGGTAAAAATACAATAAATGCATTAATCTACTAGCTCCCAGCACTTTTTATCAATATTTTTAGGTCACCTGAGTAAACTCAGGTGACCTATTGCTATCTGTTTTCGTCCGTCGTCGTGCGTCGTGCGTCGTGCGTCGTGCGTTAACAATTTACATTTTTAACTTCTTCTTAAAAACTACAAGGCCAATTGTTCCCATTTTTGGTGTGAAGCATCTTTATGGTAAGAGGAATGTAAATTGTGAAATTGGTGGCTCTACCACCACCAGGGTGCCACAGGTGGGGCCAAATATGCAAAAAACAGCCAAATTTTCAAAAATCTTCTTCTCTACTCCCACACATGTGAGGAAAAAACTGATTGCATGGTATGATGTCCATGAAGCCCTCTACCAAAATTGTGAAATCCATGGCCCCTGGGTCAGGGGTTCAGGCTCTAGGGTGGGGCCAATATGGCCATATAGTAAAAATGTATTAAATCTTAGAAAATCTTCTTCTCTACTCCCATAGATATTTGCTAAAAACTAAATACATAGTTATGATGTCCATGAAGCTCTCTACCAAAATTGTGAAATTCATGGCCCCTGGGTCAGGGGTTCAGGCTCTAGGGTGGGGCCAATATGGCCATATAGTAAAAATGTATTAAATCTAAGAAAATCTTCTTCTCTACTCCCATATATATTTGTTAAAAACTAAATGCATGGATATGATGTCCATGAAGCCCTCTACCAAAATTGTGAAATTCATGGCCCCTGGGTCAGGGGTTCAGGCTCTAGGGTGGGGCCAATATGGTCATATAGTAAAAATGTATTAAATCTAAGAAAATCTTCTTCTATACTCCCATATATATTTGCTAAAAACTAAATGCATGGTTATGATGTCCATGAAGCCCTCTACCAAAATTGTGAAATTTATGGTCTCTGGGTCAGGGGTTCAGGCTCTAGGGTGGGGCCAATATGGCCATATAGTAAAAATGTATTAAATCTTAGAAAATCTTCTTCTCTACTCCCATAGATATTTGTTTAAAACTAAATGCATGGATATGATGTCCATGAAGCCCTCTACCAAAATTGTGAAATTTATGGTCCCTGGGTCAGGGGTTCAGGCTCAAGGGTGGGGCCAAAATGGCCATATAGTAAAAATGTATTAAATTTTAGAAAATCTTCTTCTCTACTCCCATATATATTTGTGAAAAACTAAAGGCCTGGATATGATGTACATGAAGTCTTCTACCTAAATTGTGAAATTTATGACCCCTGGGACAGGTGTTTAGGCACTAGGGTGGGGCCAAAATGGCACAGGAAGGGCCCAAATATCTTGAAAACGGTTAAAATCCCCACCCCTAAACCATATATATTCTTGTTCCTTGTGTTAAGGGGCATCAAATGGTATGTAGGTCATGGGCCTCAGGGGTGGTTCCTGACCCCCCTCAAACAGGAAGAGCCCAAATATCTTGAAAACGGTTAAGAACCTCACCCCTAAACCATATATATTCTTGTTCCATGTGTCAAGGGGCATCATATGGTATGTAGGTCATGGGTCCTGGGGATGGTCCTGACCCCCCTCAAACAGAAAGTGCACAAATATCATGAAAACGGTTGAGATCCCCACCCCTAAACCATATATATTCTTGTTCCTTGTGTCAAGGGGCTTCATATGGTATGTAGGTCATGGGCCCCAGGGATGGTCCTGACCCCCCCTCAAACAGGTAGTGCCCAAATATCTTGAAAACGGTTGATATCCCCACCCCTAAACCATATATATTCTTGTTCCTTGTGTCAAGGGGCATCATATTGTATGTAGGTCATGGGCCCCGGGGATGGTCCTGACCCCCCTCAAACAGGAAGTGCACAAATAACTTGAAAACGGTTGAGATCCCCACCCCTAAACTATATATATTCTTGTTCCTTGTGTCAAGGGGCATCATATGGTATGTAGGTCATGGGCCCTTGGGGTGGTCCTGACCCCTCTCAAACAGGTAGTGCCTGAATATCTTGAAAACGGTTAATATCCCCACCCCTAAACCATAAATATTCTTGTTCCTTGTTTATGTTAATAGTAAAGTAATAATTGGCTAACTAAAATCACTGATATATAAAGGTAAAATGATTTTGGTATATATGCCAGATGGTGATTCTCAACGAATGTTGAATATTCAAAAACTGGAACAGGAGAAGTGAGTAACTCATGATGGCTTTTATCGATAAAGCTGGGTTTTTTTTTTCGTTTGTTTAAATGCCCATAGGGAGAGTTTCTGTCTGCCCCGGGGGGATGGGGGATGGGAGGTTGTTTTAGATAAAACATGAATAATAGCCACCTTGTTATTATTATTAAATTATTTTCTATCAGAGTCTTGCACCTCTTCAATATCAGGTCATGCACTCTTTTATGATCTTTTAAGTTTTTCGCTAAAATTATAGGTTTAATAGTCCTTTTTGAAAGATTTCAGGCAGGGAGGTGGTCGTCATTACAAATTAAAAATTTTTCTATTCCAGAATAAAACTTAACTAAATATGCATATATGAGACTCCTTGACAAGTTTGTGTATGGGTTATGCTACTCAGGTGACCGTTAAGGCCATTTGGCCTCTTGTTTTTATAGCTACCAGTGATATTACACTGTAGCGTGAGTATTACAAACGCAAACAAAGACGATTGTAAAAGATGCATAAACATAAAGATACATATATACGTAAACATTGAATAATTTAATAACACACGATTGTTAAAGATTCATGAACATAAAGATACATAGACGTAAACATTGGATAATTTAATAAAAGACGATTGTATGATTCTTTGCATGGAAGAGATTTGTCAATACAATGTTTATTAATGAAATCATGCAAGGGTTCGCCTCAGTCTTCACAATAAAAGTCAACAAGCTACCAAAGGGACAAAACATCCTTGATATAAAAAGAGTGTTGGTTACTTAATGTCACAAATTTTATAATTAGTTGAGCAACAACTGAAATCTCTATGATTTAGAGTGTCTCTTTGCAGTCTGTAACTACATTCGATCTGCTGAAACAAGTCATAAATTACTCCAGTATGTTAATTTAGTCCTCTGACACAAACTGTGTTTTTTTTTTTAAGTTAAATGAGTTTCACGTGTTTTTTTTAAAACGTTATAATCTTATAATATAATAAATTTACGAATTTGCTATTTTTCAGGTGAGCCGCTTTGGTGCTCATGGGTAAGAAATTCTAAACAGTTTTAGTTACAGTTTGTTATCGAAGGAACTAAACAGTCAAGACTATTTTAGGCGACTTTAATCTCCAAGGGGGGGGGGGGGCTCGGTATAAAACTATCGACAATAATATGCTTTTTAAAAACAGTTTGGGGTTGGGTTTTTTTTTTTTAAAGAAGAAAACTTTCTGGCTAGCATAAAACATAAAGTATACTAAGATAGATCTGATGCATGTGTAAATTGTTTACCTCTAAACCCCCTTAAGGTGTATTGATCCTCCTAAAAGGGAAACGACTCTATCTTGAATACGTGTTTAATTATTTTTTTTTTTTTGTTAACTTGATCTGTACTGTAACGGGATTTTTATTTCACATCATCTTGCGTGTTCCATGGCATCAGTACATGTATGACCATCTTTTGTCTATTTTTAAAACTCTGACGAATTTCGATGGTTATAAACATAGTAATATATCCAGACCATGTTCATGGATGTAATAGATGACATATATTTCCAGATGACGCCATGTGGACCGAATCACGAATGCATTGAAGGGTCGTGTGTTCCAGGTATGTAAAAGTGTGTAGTTTGTTAAACATTTTAGACTACATGTAAGTATACATCAGAAATCCACTGTCCCAGATTTCCCCGTATACCGGTATGTTAATACACATACGTTTAAACATCATGTTGTTATAAACCTAGTGATACATCAATCTGATTAAAATACAGATCTCTACATAAGCGCACATTAAAATACAGATCTCTACATAAGCGCACATTAAAATACAGATCTCTACATAAGCGCACAGCGCATATGTAGAGATCTGTATTTTAATCAGATTGGTGATACATGTACATGTATTCAAAAAATATACTTTTCAATTAACTGGGTATTTTGCCAGGCCTTAATCTTTTTTTGACAAAATTTGTATGATTTTTATTTAGATTTCAATAACAAAATGTTGATGGAAAACTCCTTGAACAAAATTCCCTATAACAAAACGGGGATGGGAGTACTAGTGTAATTAAGATAGTCGCTTTTAGCTATATTGAGTACTCAGTTTACAACGAAAAAACAAAACCGCTAAAATCAATATAATATATTGGAAGGAGCACCATTGGAATTCAAAACTTATCATAATAAAATATTAAGGAAACACTTCTGTAAAACATTGAGGGTCAACGTTCTGCAATACTGCGAATGCAAACTAATACATATAACGTTCAATGTCTTCTGCGGAAACCCACGGCTGATTTCACTCCGTTCTTTTCCCACAACCATGATAAAGAATGAAGCGTAATCAACCGTTGATTTCCGTTTTGTGTTTTCTGATGGTCAGATGTTTGCCATAATGGATGGCAAAATGTTTATTAATATTTGTTATAATTATACTAAAGAAAATGTCCCTACTAATTAATCTGGAAGTAAGCTGGTATGAAAAATTCTTATTTAAAGTTAAACCATCAAAATTGCCCTTTTAGGTCAGAGAGAGCCAACTTCCGATAGGTGGAGTGATCTTGCAATTTCTATGGATCAAACTACATGTCTAACAGTAAGGAGTTTCAGTTTTAGTCGTATTATATAACCCTTCTGGGATGATCCCAATGGTCAGAATATAGCCACACATTTTGTTTAGGATGTACAACTTATAAACTTGGCCTGTTTATATATATGTTAGGAAAAAATGCAACAAAGAGAAATGAAAGATGAAAATATGATAACAAAATTTTGAAATCAAAATGAAAAAAAAAGTTCGTCAAAATAATATTCAATATTTAATATTTAATATTAAATATTTAATATTTATATTTATCCATTACCCCCCCCCCCTCCCCCATCTGATTAAAATACAGATCTCTACATAAGCGCACCCCTTTTTCGAAGTATAAGCGCACTCCTTTTTCGGAGTACATGTATTTTAATTTTTTCTTTTGAGTACTCCGTTTTCGGAGTCCGCCCAGATTGATATAAGCGCACTGCGCACTGCGTTGTGCGCTAATGTAGAAATCTGTATTTTAATCATGCAGATTGCTCTCCTCCATTAATTCGAGAGTGATGTAGTCCACTGGCCTCTTGTTGTCTTATTATTACATGTTAGAGAAGATTAACCTAACATTGCGTGTTTTTCATTTTACGCTGAAATGATGATACATTTAATTATCTCTGAATCAAGTTGACGCGGCACGTTAGTTATTATGATTTATATGATTCTGATAATTTTAACTGACCTGTACATATTAATTTTCTCTTCAGATCCAGAATGTCAAACAGTACGGAGACAGATTTTTTTTTTAATAAATAAATAAAATAAAAAATGGCAGAATTTTGATTTAGCATGGAGAAAGAACATATTTTAGTGATACTAAATTCGGTCTCTAGTTATTTTCTGCATCACCTTTTCGACGTTTATCTCAAACATTTCACTAAAAACAATTTAAATCTGTATAAGGAATTTTTTTATTGACATAGTTTAGAATATTGAAAGTGATGCAAAATTATTATAAAAAAAAGAGTACGATTTTGATAAAATGACTGTACAAATTCAATTTCATAGTACATTCTCAAATTGTTATTGATCAAGTAAAGTCAGCTATAGCAATAAGAGTTAGAGTTCATCATTGTTACCCAGGTAAGCGATATAGCCATTGGGCATCTTGTTTTTTAAAGAAAAGAAAAGGCACAAACTATGAGTATATTTGATTTACAACAAAAATAATTTTACGGATTGTCTCTAATTAATGTCCAATTTGAAGTTTTCATTATTTTAAAATATTTTTCAATAGTCTTGAAATAACGATTACTAATATGCGAATTTGAATTACGAGAACGGGTTTATTTTAATTTTCTGTACTGCAATTAGCTGTAATTTAATATGATATTGAATTGTAAATTGTTTGATTTTTTTTTTAATTTTGTTTGCAACGGTTCTTTCTTTATGAATGTATTCTGTTTTCTTTTCAGAATAGTGAGTGCAAGTTAAATGAGCGATGTACATTTGGAAAATGTGAACCAGACGAATCCAGCGTAGAACCATTGGAAAGTAAGTATTCGGCATTGGTCAAAATTCCAGCGGCTAAGTAACTGACATTTTCATCAATTAGGATTGACAGATTAAATTTTCATTTTAATTCAGAGAATTTTAAATGAATATTTTTTTCTTTTCAGTTATCACTTGCTTTTTTTGACCGTGTAGTTGTGAACACTGCATTCAGTTAATGGAGAAATAAATATTGATAAGCATAGATAAAGATAGTTGTTGTTGTTGTTGTTGTTGGTGGTGGTGATGATGATGATAATAATGATGATAATGATGATGATGATGATGATGATGAACACTGTCTTTGTGTGTTTTTGCAAATATACCGGTATAGTTTCCCAAGAGATCAACCTTAAAGCCAATATTGTTTAAGTGTGTTGATTTGATTATTCATAAAACGTGTCAATTTATATGTATACGCCCTGTACATGTGTATGCTAATTGAGCGCAGGCGTGAACAAACGAAACATTTTCACTTTTCAAGACTAATAACTACGACAGAAAAATTTTGCTTGTTCGAAGCTGCGCTCTGTATTTGTCATTCAGTCAAAAATGTACAAAAATACATATTTTGTACGATTTTAAATTGCAAAAATAGCGGCCTCACTTATGTTTCATACAGGTATACTGCCAGTGGATGCAAATAAAAGATAAATATAGATGAACAAAACATTAAAAACTGTTAGATGTTTTTATGTTAGTTAAATGAATAAAATTTGAACAAACCTGTAGTTTTAGTCTATGTCTATCAAATATGAAATAGTTTGTAATGATTAGATTATATGACATGACATTTGATTTTGTAAAATCATATTCGGGTCGTTTCTTTTATTTGACAGTAGATAGAAATTAATCGGAAGTATCAGCAAAAGCCTAATACTGGTTTGCAGCTATTTATGTACTTCAAATAAAAAATAAAATTTATTAGGATCCTTTCCTTTTTATGTCTCTTTGAAGCATTTACAAGCCACAGGTGAATTAGTAACGGATATTTCCTAGCACTTTAGTCACAGAAAAATGGTCTATGTTTGAAATGAACTCACAAAAAAAAACCGCTTTCTTTGATGTGTAAAAAAAAAATGAGAAAAATAAACCTTATATTTTAATCTTTTGAAAAAAACAACATTTCACCGATGAGGACACTGTTTCATTTTTCTTCCAATACCCACTTTTATTTGCACTCATTTATTGAGTTTGAGTGCTTTTGTCAACTCTTACATGTATACAAAATAACAACAAAATCGAATATAGATAAATCACTTTTTAAAATGTTGAATTATATGGGAGCCAAATCATATGCATGTACGTTTTCTTATAGTTGTATTTTAAATTAAGCCCAGTTATGCTGATAGTTATGTTAAGCTAACGTTGTTGCAATTTAAAACAGGCACCGAAACAGCTCTAACCGTTTAAATAGGGGCATTTAGCATGTTCCTTAGGCTGCTCAAACTCAGTTCTATACTACGTTTAAAGTCACTTCAAAATACATGAGGGGTTGCGATAAAATAAAACAAACAACATTTTCAAAAAACGTTTCTATCCATTTACATTACAATTACAGTGAGTATTCAAGCTACATGTAGGCTATATGTAACTCTGATCTTTCCCGACAACCCCATTGAGTATCTACGAAAGGCGAATAGGGCCACATAAAAATTTTTTTATCTCGTAATTACGAGATCTTTTCTCGTAATTACGAGATAATTATCTCGTTATTACAAGAAAAGATCTCGTAATTACGAGAAAAGATCTCGTTATTACGAGATAATTATCTCGTTATTACGAGAAAAGATCTCGTAACTACGAGATAATTATCTCGTTATTACGAGAAAAGATCTCGTAATTACGAGAAAAGATCTCGTTATTACGAGTTAATTATTTCGTAATTACGAGAAAAGATCTCGTTATTACGAGATAATTATCTCGTTATTACGAGAAAAGATCTCGTAATTACGAGAAAAGATCTCGTTATTACGAGTTAATTTTCTCGTTATTACGAGAAAAGATCTCGTAATTTCGAGATAATTATCTCGTTATATATTGTTATAATAAAATACATTGCAGTTGTTATTTGATTTATTATTGTGAAAAATACATACACAATAAGTGTTCCTCGTTTACCAGAATCCTAGCTTTCAAGTCGATTGGTTCAGCCTTTCAGTCTATTTTGGATTTTTTCCAGAAACGTTTATTCAATTTTTATTATTTTTAAATAACAACGATCATAATTTATTGATTTCTACATAGAATAATCGGATTTGATATTTTATCTTATATGAATAAGTGGAAAGAACTTCGTGTTATTTTCCACGTATATTACAACTCGACTCCGAAGTAAATACCAAGTAGTCCTAGTCATAAAAACACAATTCCATTAGTTACAGAGAACTATTAGTCATTTAATTTATTTATCAATCTGCATTGCTCCTTCTCTCGAATTTTTTCTTTTCACAAATTTAATGAATTTCTTAATATATGTTCATTCATTTTACATAAAGAGACTTAGACAGTACATGTAGAACAATGAAATGCATCATTTTATATAGATTTTTTTTCGTAATAACGAGATCTTTTCTCGTAATAACGAGATAATTAACTCGTAATAACGACATCTTTTCTCGTAATAACGAGATCTTTTCTCGTAATTACGAGATAATTAACTCGTAATAACGAGATCTTTTCTCGTAATTACGAGATCTTTTCTCGTAATTACGAGATCTTTTCTCGTAATAACGAGATAATTAACTCGTAATAACGAGATCTTTTCTCGTAATAACGAGATAATTAACTCGTAATAACGAGATCTTTTCTCGTAATTACGAGATCTTTTCTCGTAATTACGAGATAATGAACTCGTTATAACGAAATATTTTCTCGTAATTACGAGATCTTTTCTCGTAATTACGAGATAATTAACTCGTAATAACGAGATCTTTTCTCGTAATTACGAGATAAAAATATTTTTTTATGTGGCCCTATTCGTCTTTCGTATCTTTCGTAGTAAAGGCACATCTAAATGTTAAAAGTCTTTTATTGCAAATGACATGGAAGTCTAATAAATTTTATTTTATATTTTGATCAATTTCTACGAGAAACAAAGATATACACACAAAAGAAGAAATCACGGGATATTTCGATCTTTCCGAATATCAATTTTATTGTTCTTTATGGTAGATATCGCGAGAAAATCGTCAAAAAGTAATAAGATGGATCTTGGACGTATCAGTCCTATATCAGTTGTGTATATATCAATGTGTCATTGATACAGCGCTCCCACCAGATAAATTTTTTGTCAAAAACATATATTGTTCAAATCATAAAACAGGCATGAAGGATGAATAAAATAAAATATTTACATAATGGTAGTTTATTTATTCGTTAGATTTAGAATATTTTAGTTTTAATACTTTAGTTATAAATATCAAACTGGTTTTTTTTTCTTTCTTTTTTTTGGGGGGGGGGGGGGGTAGTTGTTTAGAAAGTCGGGTTCAATGTTTTCAAACACACAACATAGGAACGACAACTCCTTCAACCAAACATGCTGACACACATTTTCGATTTGTGACACACATTCCCCCCAAAGGTGAAATCCCCATTTCGGACTGGATTGTGCTGTAGTGACAGTCCAGGTAAAAAAAACACTTTTAATATTCTTTACATGCAGTTTTCTTTTTATCTGGAAAGTTACTAATTTAAAAAGCGATTAAGGATTTAGGGCTGTCGAACTCAGAGGATTATCAGACTCAGAGTTGTGAATTGGTAAAGGTAAAAGTAGACAAACAATACCTGAATAAAAATCCCACCACGTTTATTTGAAAAGCAAAAGCATTCTGTTAAAAATGAAAAATTACGACGCTGTGTCATTGCGTAATCAGACATTTATAGTGACTTTATACTACTACATGACGTGGACAATTGTTGTAGGACATTGACACTGAAACCTTCAACCCTTCAAGTTGGGTCATTAACCAAATAATATAGCTATAAAGAAAGAGACGTTATTTGATTTAAGTTTTTCACTGACTTTTAAACTTTGTGTTTACCAGTGCATTAGCTTTATGTTGCAATTTTAGATAAGTGCAGGCTAATTATAATACTTGTACAAATGTATTTATAATTGGTTGAGGTATTCCAGAGACTTGCATGTATACACTGTACATGTACGGTATATTTGAACAATTCTGAAACTGTATATTTTTATATATGCACCTCCCTGGTTATAACATTTGTTGATCTTGGTGAGATATAAGGCTTAATCTTGGGACAGTCCTTAATTCATTTATAGTGTTCCAGAAAGTCTGGTTGAATATAGTGATTGAATTAGACATACATATATACAATGTATATCCATATGGTTTGTCTAGCTTAAACATCCGTCCATTTTAGATTAATATAGAAAATCTGAATTATATATTAAACAGAATATTAATATTAATAGAATATTTAATTAAACTATAATCATCGAAATGGTATATAATAACCCAAACTGTATATAAAGATAGTGGAAAAAAATTATTAAATAATTTTTGTTATAAATATACATTAAATACAACGACTTATTAAAAATGGTCACCTTTTATATTATAAATCTTGATTAAATGTGTAAACATTTCAGTGCTTTCATTACAGAATGGCTGATCCACCAAGTTCAACACTGCAAACATTTCCAAAGTTTACAGAACTGAATGATCTCGTGAATGAAAAGGTCTGTTTTGAAAAGAAAAATGCATTTGTGGTTTAAGAGCATCAAGTAGATAACAGATTGACCTCTTTAAGGTGGTATGGGACGTCTGTCAATATTGATGTTGGTTAAAGTACATCATAATTAATATAATTTCACTGATTTAGAATTTTCAAATTTTACAATATTTAACAAAAAAATACAATTTAAAAATTTTTGGATAGGTAACTATTTTAAAATCCCCAGCGGGATTCGAACTCATGACTTACAGATTCGTAGTGAAACCTCTAATCCACTGGGCTACGCTGCTAGGTGACAATTACAGGAAAGAAACTATTTATAAAATTAAACTTGATTTTATTGTTTATTTCGATAAATAGTAGGTCACAGGATGGAGGTGTCCCATACCACCTTAATTCAATTCTGATTTTAATGCATTAGCTATTATATCAGCTGGAAAAAGTTTGTGATAATGCTATTGATGGTTTTCTTTAGTACTTGATATCTTGATTCTCATATTTATAAGTCTGGTGAACATTTTATGTGGTAGAAAATCAAATTATATAACTATCAAGAAACTACACATGTATAGCCATTTGATACATTTATAAATGAATTTGTAAAGGGTCCACATCTTTGCTAGCCCAAGGTTTCCGATACACTACGCTTCTCATAAAGCGTAGTGTATCGGAAACCCTTCGCTAGCGAAGATGAGTGTCCACTGCTCCAGACTAGCTTTAATAAAGCTTACTTTAACAATCAGCTAGTGTTTAGAAAATGTAGTTTCAAGAACTTTCATTTATTATTAAGGTACATATATTTTCAATATCTTTACAGGTTGGAGGAAAAATTCTCTATGCGACTGATGATTGGTTTGCTGTAGCGGAAAACTTGTTAAAGGTATACAAGTACACTTGTATACCCCTGAAAGTCTAGTTTATAAATCATCTTTAATTTTATGCAGTTTCAATCTACTTGAATAGACAATTAATATTCAGTTTTATTTTGCTGAATATTTATTCATTTCTTGAGTTAATAAAAATTTATCAGCGCAATGCAGGAGTGGAGGTATCAAAAAACAATTAAGAGTCATTTTAACAAGACTGTTAATACTTGTTTTAGTCCAGTACTAATATTTATGTCTATCATATTGTAATTCCAAGTAGATATACAATAAAATGTTTCAAAGTTTTTAAGACAGTTTCTAGTTTCATGATATTTGATGTCAATTTGAAGGCTGAGGACCCTGTGTTTAAAGTAGGTGTGTTCACAAAGTACGGGAAATGGATGGATGGCTGGGAAACCCGCAGAAAGAGGATCCCCGGACATGACTGGTGCATCATAGAACTAGGTCAGTGACTGGCTTAAATTAAGTTTTAATAAATATGTTCATCCTACCAGTACCATGTATGTGGAATGGTTAATTTCTTGTACATGTATTTTTTAAGGAGAAAAATTAATGGATTAAGGTAAGGTTTGCGGTTACAGGGAGATAACTCACATACTTTCATTGTGACGTAACACCAACTAGCCTGTATTCCAACTAGCCTGTATTTTAGCTATGACGTCAAATTTTATGTGACGTCATAATTGATTTCAGGTTTTTTTTATTTCGCGGGTTTTTGTAGTTTCAATGATATAATAACAGGACACAAGCATTTTATCAATTTCCACAAAAACTAAGTCCGCATCATATGGTTTTGAATAGTGTTTTAGGAACATCAGATTACACATATTCTATGATACATTTTGGCTGAAATCGGTGGACCTGAAAAGGTGTCAAATACGATGTTTTCGTTTACATAATAGTAGTTTAAAATTAAGACTTTTGTTGTATTTTATTCTATTTTTAGATAGTTCATTAGAAATTAATAAAAATGAATCATGATATAAATAGTGACATTATTTTCGAGTATTCTAAGCATAAAAAATCCCCAAAATAGTCACATATAAAATGTACATATTTTCACAAAATTGTTTACATTATATCAACATGAAGATTGGAAATCATGAACTTTGACCTTTTGTATTTATAAAACGGGACGGGCAAAATCATTAGAATTTCATGAGAAAAAATACTTTAGTCTAGTGAACAAAATGGTATGTAACTTTGGTACAATTACTAAAAAACGCAAGCCGCAAACCTTACCTTAATTATACAAAAGTGATAGTACATGTACTTTACTTTAGTTTCTTTAGTGTTACTGTATTTACTTTCTACTTTTTGATAACTTTCATTTATACAGAAGGCTAAATAAAATGAGGAACATTTTTAAAACAATTTCTTTTTTACGATGAAATTTCTGCTGAATATTATCTTGATCATACTGTACGTAACAGTGACTTAATGATAATACAAACATGCATGTATACACGTTAGTGATAATGATAACAAGAATTATAGTAATGATGTCTTATATGTTAATTTATTTTCGACTAATAGTTACATGTATTACACAGGTGTACCAGGTGTTATAAGTGGGATAGATGTAGATACATCCTACTTCACTGGGAACTATTCCCCTCAGGTCTCCATACAAGCTGCTGTATTATCAAGAGGTAAGGCCAGACCCACAAAAGAAAAATACAATATTCTTCTGATAAGGGAAAAAAGAGTGAACGTAACCAAAGCTATTTTACATTGATTTTTTTTGCTATCTTGCACCGCAGTTATTATTAAAAAAAAATCTGTGGTTTAATTATTTTGTGGGTATCTGATCAACTTTCAAGGATTTCATTAAAATGGTGTAAAGGAACTTTATTGATAAATGTTTCATTAACAAAGTTAACTTTTATCCCACATTTCACATTGCAGACAATTTATTTATGTCTGTGTATCCACAAAATTAGGTTTTCTAAGAATATGGATGAAATCTGTATCATTGTCAGAACAAATTTTTTTAATACCAGATTGATTCAATATATGCAGTACATGTATATGAACATTTTGAGTGTACATATATATCACAAGATCCTGCAGTCAAATTAATATTTAATTTCAACATTTGGATGATTTCTGTGGGCTTCTAGATCCACCTTGCAAGAGTCATTCAGTATCTTGTGATGTGTTTGAACTGACTACAGTAAAACATGCTTATAACGAAGTCCCAGGAACGGGCAATTTTACTTCGTTATACATGTAAACGTAATTCATTATATCCGTCAAGTTTACAACATGTAATAAAGTCACGGGGAGTGAAATTCACTTCGCTATAAGCGTCAATTCATTTTAAGAGTGTTTGCTATAACTGTGTTTTACTGTATTTCAGCTGCTGTTGAAAGCATTCCAAAGAGAAAAAGTAAAATGGGGACAGCGACCACCATGCTGATGTCAGACCAGATGCAGAAGCTCAAATCAGAAGTATTGAATGATTCATTTGTGATAGAGTATATATATACACATGTTAATTGACTTAGTACTTCCACTACCCTACTAAAGCACCAGCAAGTTAGTAGATTATCAAAACTCTAGCACATTTGGTAGAACATTGGTTTTTTAAAAAAGGGTCTCGAGTTTGAGCCTAGTTTTTGTCATCCCTTAAGTTTGTTACCCAGAACCTGAATAACCTGATCCTATAAACACAGAAACATTACAAAAATACTCCATATTTATTGGTGAATCTGTTTAAGGTGGTATGGGACACCTCCATATTGTGACATGTTTCCTATTGAAATAAACAATAAAATCAAGTTTAATTTTATAAACATATTCTTTCCCAAAATTGTTACCTAACATTGTAGCGCAATGGGTTAGAGGGTTCACTACAAATATGTAAGTCATGAGTTTGAATCCCGCTTGGGCTTTTATTGTAAATTTTACCTTTCAAAACATTTTTTTTTGGTCAAATATTGTAAAATTTGAAAATTCTAAACTGGTGAAAAGTGAATTTGATTATAATGTACTTTTATCAACGTCAATATCGACAGATGTTCCACACCACCTTAAGTTATTAGAAAATATTAAAATTATATGGATTTACATTTACAAGTTCTATGTTATCAAAGGAAAATCTAGTAAATTGTTTGCAAATCCTTTTACATGTATATTCCATGTTCCATTATACATGTCCATTATACATGTAAGAATTACACTTCTTTAATAATATTGAGTGTTTTGACACAACAAAAACTATGTAACCCAAATATGACTTGCATGTACCTGTGTATTTGAAAAGGATTGGAAAGAACTAGTCCCAAGAAGGCCCCTGAACCCTGGATATAAAACATCATGTCACAACTTTTTTGAAGTGAACAGCAATGAGAGATGGACCCATCTCCGAATCAACATGTTCCCAGGTATGTCACTAAATCTGAGATGTGGTCAGTGGCGCGAGCTCTAGCGAGCACTCACCAAGATTTGAAAGTTATTTCTTCATGAAATTACTGAATTTATTTTATGTATAACTGATGTGCACTTAAAAAATAGAATAAAACTTGATCAATTTACTGGTAAGCAAAATTATGTGGAATTTTTTATTTTTTTTTGCTAAATATATCCTTCGTTTGCAATATTGGTATCCATAAACCATATAAACTTGGTTCCCAATATTATATTTACATGTAAATGATTCAAATTTTTTTAGTCTAAAAACATTTGATTTCCCCCCAAAAAGAATAAAACATCCTGTTATTTTTCCAGATGGTGGTATAGCCAGACTGAGGGTGTATGGAAGGGCAATTCCAGACTGGTCCAAAGTCTCCAAAAACTCTGTAAGTTAGGCCTAAAAAAAAAATGTGTGTGTTTAGGTTAACTGCACTGATGAAAAAATTAGGTTAGGAAGGTAGGGATTTCTTTTTATTTTGTCATATTTTTTTCTGCTTGAGGGCACAAATACAAATATAAATCCTAAGAATGTATTTTTGTGTCATATTTAAAAATGGGTTTTAATGGAAATAATTTGCAAATCAGAATCGAATAAAAAAAGACATCTATTAAAAAATGGTAGGATCGGGGCATTTTTGTAGGTTAGGTCGGGTTACCTTAAACACACAATATTTTTTTTTAGGCCTTACATGCCTAACACCTGACGACATACGGTACATGTAAACACAACCCATTGAACTGTACAGTATGGTACATGTACATATGTTTAAAACAAAGATAAAACATGCACCAAATTGATTGCTTATAAACTCTTTAAAAGTGAAGGATCTTTCTGTCATAACAGTTATCTCTCTTTTTCTGCGGAAATGTTTTAAGTTGCTTGTAGCTAGTATGTAGTAAAGAAAATGTCTGAAAGTTGTCTTTCTTTCCCAATGAGTTTAGATCATAGATTTAGCTGCCATGGAGAATGGAGGAATGTGTCTTGGTTACAGCAATGTCCATTTCGGTCATGCCCGTAACTTGATTCAGCCAGGGAGAGCAGAAACAATGGCAGATGGCTGGGAAACAGCTCGCAAGGTAGCTAGATCTCATTCAGTGTATGGTGAAATAAAAACTAGACATCAAGTAAGCAGACACGGTACTTAAAGACAGAATGATGTAATATTTGACTTCACAGATAGATTATAGTTTAATAAAAATATAAGTATACATGATAGTAATCTTTAATATTTAATGAATATATGCACAAACATGCAAATTGGGTTTTTGAGAACATTCAAGCCTTAGGAGCTTGATTTTCAGCTTGATTTTCAGCTGGTTTAGAAAATTCTTTGTCTCCAGTTATCAGTTGAGATAGCATAATAATTAGTCTGCATAAAGCCGTTGACTTAATGGTAGAAGGACTATTTGAATAGCAATTGTAAACATTTTCATGTAAACTAAAATGTGATGTACGTTATCTGAGATTAAAGAGAACATGTACCCAGCAGCACTGCACCAGAATGTCTGATCTAATTGTCCACTCTTCAAACACTGTAATCTTACTGTGTGTACTTATATACATACTATACTGCTATCTAATCGGCATGGTACACATTTATTTTTCAGCCAGACAGACCAGCCATATTAGAAGCAAATGAAGAAGGAATTCTCCAAGTGCCAGGTATATATACATGAGTAGACTATAAGAAAAAGTGGGGCGATGAAGTTTCCTATCTATGATGAATAGATATTCCTATCTACATGATCTATGATGAATAGATAGAGGTTTTTATTTTAAATGAGTCAAATATGTAGTTGACCAAAACAATGGTAGTTTTGTTATCAGCATCCATGGACTATGTATGTAATACCCAGTACATGTGTTTCAAGACAAAACAATTCTTAAAAGTTATCTTTTGTCCATTTGGCAGTAATGACAAACTCTTAAAGAGCAAAATGCAACAATACAATTATAAAGAGCAATATGAAACAATACAATTTATGTAGTTTTTAGCTCACTTGAGCTGAGAGCTTAAGTGAGCTATTCTGATCACTTTTTGTCCGGCGTCGCTGTCCGTCCATCTCTCTGTCTGTAAACTTTTTACATTTTGACTTCTTCTCCAGAACCACTGGGCTGATTTTAACCAATCATTGCACAAAGCATCCTTAAGTGAAGAAGATTCAAGTTTGTTAAAATGAAGGGTCACACCCTCTTCCAAAGGGAGATTATTAAGAATGATTGAAATTTTGTTGGTACAGTGGAGCCTCAGTTATCCGGACGCTTTCGTTCCCAAGTCCAATCGCCCGGATAGGTGAAGCGTCCGGATATCTGAAATGTGTTTATTGCTGCCATTAATGATAATGTCTTTGTATACAATGGCCCCCAGTGTTGATACTGGGTTGAGTTTCTTTTGCCATTCATACTAAATAGCAACACATAATAGAGTTGTCTGTTGATATGAACATTTTTAAATATAAAGAACCCCGCTTTATATTATTATTTTGTCATGAAATATTAACCAGACTATAATGATAACCGAATCTAGCTAAATTCTTTGTGTCCAAGTGTGATATGTGCCCAGGCCTTTACACGTACGTAATGTTTCCAACTATCTATTTCTAGAAATGCCAATTTCCTCAATAATTGATTTATTTTTGAAATTATTTCTATTCTTAAAATAAAGTAAATTTTACTGATAAAATTAACGTTTACTAGTTGGAAAATTGCAAGATCCTCCAATGCACTTCCGATGAGTTGACATGCTTTTACTTTGTTTTCTTCCTATACTTCCGGTTTTGACTTAATCTAACAAGGCATTCATGAGACAATTCGTTTTAAAATACGATTTGAATAGGTAGATAAAACACAAAGCTTTGTAAAACTTTCCAGTTTTCTTGATTAATAAGCATATTTTTTATTCGAAATACAGGGATGTTTAAAAAAGCGATGGCACTTGACAGGTGCACAGGTTAAGATATCCAAGCCACGTGCAGTGAGGCGAGACTAATCCTGTCTGGCCACCACTGTCGGTAAATTTGAAAGTGATTTAGGAAGGCAGTGTTTATACAAGCTACTCACAGGGGTCTAGCACATAAAAAAGGTGTGAAACTCAATTGACAGGCGTAATCTTTTGTATTGAACGGGGCATCATCAAATTTTACCGTCCGGTTAAATGAAGCAAGATTAGTAGTAAATCAGTGTTTTGTGGTAAAAACAGACCGTCCGGATCCGGAACGCGAAATTCCGGATAAATGAGACAAAATAACGTATAAAAAATCCGTTCCCAAATAAAATCGTCCGTAAACTGAAGCGTCCGGTTATCTGGCGCCCGGATATCTGAGGCCCCACTGTATATTTAAATCTTCTTCTTAAAAACCAATTGGCCAGAAAAGCCATTACTTGTGTGGAAGCGTCCTCAGCTAGGGTAGATTCAAGTTTGTTCAAATCATGATCCCCGGGGGTGGGGTGGGGCCACAATGGGGGTGGGGGTCGAATTTTACATAGGAATATATATAGAAAAATCTTTAAAATTCTTCTCAAAAACCTATCGGCCAGAAAAGCTTTAACTTGTGTGGAAACATCCTCAGTTAGGGTAGATTCGAGTTTATTCAAAACATGATCCCCTGGGGTAGGGTGGGGCCATTATGGGGGGTTGAATTTTTACAAAGTTTGATGTAGGTTTATAGCTATTTGTAAGATCTTCTTCTTGAGAGCTGTAATACTCATTATGTGATATGACTTTGAAATCATCCTGTTCAAAAGTCAAAAATATGTTCAACATATTAATATCTGAAGAAAAATTTGAAAATCTTTTTTATATATCTTTATTCGGGTTATTCTACTTCATTGTTCAGATATTTTGTATATGACTCCATAAATCTGATTTCATTATGGATATTGTTGCTCAGGTGAGCGATGTGGCCCATGGGCCCCCTGTTATTATTTTCTAGGGGATGACTGGTGCGTGTTTCGGTTAGGACATCCAGGAATTATCACAAAGGTACCCTAGTTTCTGTATATCTAGATTGTCTATGGAAAAAATATTTACTGCAAATCTGAACTTCCTGCTCCAGTGATCTTATTAAATTGTTATAAAATCTAAAGCATACTGAATAAATGCTTCTAAGGGAATGAGATGCTGGCCTCCAGATGTTGACAATCATTCTTAACATCTTTATATAAACAGGGAAATTAAGTTTATAATTATTAATTAGTTTAGTAAGGAGTAAAAGGGTAAAATTTGTTTCAAAAAGACAAACCAAAAACATTTTATTGGTAATATATACATTGACAGTTAACCTACAGTCTTGATCTTAAGGTACCGGAAATTGCACATAACTTTGTTTCTGCTGCAGTTTTTGTGCAGTACGTGGTATTGAAATGTTTTCAGAAAAAGTAAGCTTTATTTATTAATAAAGGAACAGTCATCCACCTGTTTACTGAATTTTTGACCAAATATCATTAAGTAGGGCATCATCAATGAAGTCCTACTTAATCTTACTGAGGTCAATTTGATCTTAATTTTTGTTTAATATAAAACTTTCCCTTTGAACCCATCCCCATGTAGAATTATTAATGGAAGACTACATACAAGTTTGCAGAAAAAATCAATTAGACTTCATGTTTATAGTTCTTTTTGATTTCAGTTGAATGAAATTAAATGTAATTTCACATAACAGTGCACATTTGTTTTTAGGTGTAAATGACTTTGACAATCTAAATTCAAATTTTTTTTTAGCCTTACTCGCTTGCTAACAATTGTATAATACTGCTTAGCTCTCTTCTTTATATAAGACATATATGTGTATTGGGTTTGAGATTTAGATATTTGTGCATCATCTGTATATTATTTTTGTACATAATTGTTCTCTCATTTATTTATTTCACTCCACATGTTAAAAGTCTTTTCTTTAATTATGACCAGAGAGAGTTAACTTTTTTGTTCTTAAATATGACTAACAGGTAATATGATACTCTGCAACAACAAAAAATTCAAAGTTCTTGTAATAAACAATTAAAATCTCCAAATTTTTATCCAACAAAATCCCCCCCCCCCCCCCCCCCCCCCCCCCCCCCCCCCCGTTTGATACTGTAGATTTCTTATTGAACGCGAGGAATTAATATAAATTGGTGTAAAATTGCAAGAAGCAACCCTCAGTATTTAAAAATCTCACTTTTATTTTTCAGACAGATTTGAGCTAACGGTATATGAAATGGTAACAAGAAATTGATGCTTGTGATTTTTATTTCCTGGCGATTTGATGCAAAACAGCAGTACAGAATCGCAGAATTAAGTACTCTTGTAAAAATAATAAGGAATTTACAGTACTCAATCTGTTCACCAATCCAATCAAAGGCCCTATTGCACAGACACTTCTTTCTGCAATAAAAATTTATCCAATTAAGCTCAAGATCTAGTAAATAAAAGGTGTCTACACACATGTTTATGAAATTCAAGATGTATATTCTTTCAGTGATGCTTAATAACAATAGCTTTGTTTTATAGGGTGTGTCGGGGCTTTATTTTTTAATTAACACTGTGAAAAATCATGTTTTATTAATTTATTTATTTTCTATGAAATATGAAGGTAATAAGTAACAAATTTCGAAGTTTTGACTATTTTTGACTAATGAATTATATCTAGAATGCCTACCATCTCTCCAAAAATGTTTGACCTCCTCTTTAAAATGATGCCAAATTGAATGTAGGTATCAGGATTACTTTTTTCTTGATTTTATATAGAATTTCAAGAAATTGTTTGTTTTCTACATAATTCCTTTAAAGGGGGGGGGGGAATTCACCAAATCAATTAAGACATCATAATGGTTCTAGCACAAAAAAGACTTCTGGCAACATTTACTAGATCTTGACATTAATTAATAGAACAATACTAACACAAAGTATCTAGTACATTTTAACTCCAAGTCAAGTGGAGCACTCCATGAATTGCAAACATTTTTGCTTTCAATGGAAAAATGGAAAAGCAGCAGAGAAGTAGTTAGTGCCATTCTCTTCTAAGACAATTTACCTATACATATTCATATAATCTAGCTTGTCTTTATTTCTTTTATCTTATATTTAATACTGAATATATAATCATTTTCTTCAGGGATGCAATATACTGTTCATACTGTTTATTGTTTCAGCCATAAATTTACAAGCTCATGTTTGAGGATTTTCTAAAGTGTAAAATAACTGTTTAAAACAAATTTATTATCTTTTCTGAGGATTGTACTAATCATTCTGAACACTTTGTGGAAGGCAATGAAAGTTCTTTTTTCATACTTAACTCTTGTACCTTGATTACAAAATCAATATCATATTAATAAAATAATAGTCTTACTCATAAAAAAAGACTCATGCATGTTATTTCACTGTTTGATCGACTTGATAAAAGACATATCCCAGTGGTATCTTTACAGCTAATAAGGTCAAATTCAGAATTTATTGTGCTGATTATAATCCCCATTAAAGTATATTTATTCTGTGGAATCCAGGGAGATTTGAACAAATGTTTACCAGCTATGATCAAGTTTCTGAAGTTGGTTTTAAACAATATTTCTGAGGATTAAAATTATCTTAGATATACGGAACTTTAATAGAACAGTGCCTACCATGAAAGAATAAAATTGCAATAAAATGGAAACCTATTTGATATCTTATTATAAATTTATACCTTTCCCTTTATTCAAATTGATGCTGTGTTTCCCAGTGGTGAATATTGACCGTCTTGATCATTTTTACCTTTCATCTTTTGATAATTGTTTCCTATTAATAATTAAAATGACATTAAATAAAAAAAATAAAGGTAGTCATTACCATGGCTTTTCAAGTAGAAATTAAATGCTAAGCATACGTGTACATGTATTAATGTGTTTCAATGATCACACCAAAATGAATTGTTTCTTATTTTTCTGAATGTTACAAGATTTTGGAAAATGAAGAAATCAATATATTTGGCAGATTAAAGTCTACAAAAAGGGTCTCAATTAATTCTTCAATAAATTGGAAGGCTTACTATGTTACTGATATACTTGTTTAAAAAAAAAAATAACATTTTCCCAAAAATTGCATGAAATTATACTCACTACTGTGCTGTTTATCAAGTATTTAATACAAATAATAAATTTCTTAGCTAGATTCTTTATTAAACAGTACTGGAGGGATCGCAGTCTGGTTTTTTCTCCAATCATTGCCCAGTAAAATATTCGTTGTTTTGTAAAAGAAAACTGCTTTATAAAATGTTATGATATTTTTCATCAACTATTTATTTTGGACAGTCATCATAAAATTGTTATGAACATGCATAACCGTACTCCTTTCATTTCTTTGAAAATATAAGTGATTCATTAGAAGTAAAAAATAGAAATTGGTCCAGATTATAGAGTATCAGAATATCAGAATGCAACAAAATACAGATACCAGTATTGAACAGAAAATCAACTGGTCCCTATAATTGTCCAATAACTGGAAATTTGTTTGATTGTTACATCCATAGAAAGCTCGGCTTCGCTTGGCCATTAAAGAACGTTACCGACAAATCCTTAGTAACAAACCTAATAAGTAAAAATCATTCTCTTCCTCGGATTACAATGTCAATATTGATTTTACAGTAAACAAATATAGATGTGAAAAAAAATGTCAATGCAAAATGTTCATGAATTTGCAGCAAAATGTTTCTTAGTTATTTTCTACCTCAAAATGCACAAACCAGCCCCAGCAGATAAATAAGAATTAGGA
Organism: Magallana ariakensis; assembly: GCA_020458035.1. Lineage (NCBI taxonomy): Eukaryota > Metazoa > Mollusca > Bivalvia > Ostreida > Ostreidae > Magallana > Magallana ariakensis. Next base: position 38,257,915 of record CM035819.1, read on the forward strand.
ATGTAGTACAATGTATGATAATACCGTCACTTTGTTTTATAGGTCCTCATAGACACAAACCACTTTAAAGGCAATTACCCCGATTCCTGCAGAATAGAAGGTAAGCCAGCCATTTCCATGGAATCAGAAGGAATTCTAATCAAAGAAAAAACCATGAAATATTTAAATCACTAAATGGTTGTAATATGTTCTACAGGCTATGATTGTGACTTGATTGTTAAGTTTGTTTTATTAAACACAGTTTTATTACGCTAAGACAATATCTGTTTGACAACTTTTTCTATCTGCATGTAATTCAATTATGATATCTTTTGCACAAGCTTATTACAAGTTGCCTTGTGCTCTTCCAACCAAGTTTACAAGTAAATATACCAGCACCGGGTATTTGGAAAATATATATACTGAATGAATTACGTACATTATAATTTAGTTTTCAGTCAAAATGTACAGAAAATGCTCCTGAATAACAAATAATTGCACATAAACGAATCACTATGCAGATCGATAGGTTTTAGGCAAATGTTATTTCAATGTATGCAAATAAGTTTATGCAAGTTTGAGATAATACTCATTGTCGAGAAAAAACAGTTGCTGTTAGATATTAAATGACGTGGTGTATTTTCACCAACTCATGATAATTGACTTAATTTAGCCATAGCCAAAAATTGCTAATGCCTATTGAACATACTCACAAGGTGTTGGTAACACCTAATGGGAATTTTTTTCATTACTAAAATATGAAGATCATTTGTGAACTCATCTTGGCCATTCTGGAGTTGGTAGAATTTTGTTGCACTTAAATTTTTTTTAATGATATCATAATGTGTGAGAAATAGAAGAATTTGTTTGATAACTCATTAACTGATATGAAGGTATTGGTTCATGCTAATTAATGAAGGCATATCTTAGGAACTCTTTTAATCTTTTAAGCCTGTAACATCACTGAGCATGAAGAGGAAGCTGCCATGAAAGACATGAATGGGGGGCCCTGGAAAATCCTCCTCCCCCCAAAGAAACTCTACGCCCACCAGGAACATGAGTTCGGCCGCCAGAGTATAAACAACTGCGGGGTCGTGAACCACGTGCGGCTCACAATGGCTCCAGATGGCGGCATTAGTCGCATGAGACTGTTCGGGTACATCCAGGATCCGGTAAAAGCCAAACTTTGATGTTACTTTGTAGAACATGTAGTTCTATAGATATATACCTGCCATTGGAACGCAGGCAATCAATTTACAATCATTGGTGTGATCAGAGCTAGTAAGACTAGGATTTTAGTGACTTTTTAATTTTGACACACTATTATTTATCTTACCTAACAGTATTTATTTTTATACCCCAGTCCATGTATTACTATTACAATAACTTGAGCATTGTCTGCAATTGCAGATAAAATTTAAATCGGGGGTCGGTTGATATTCACTGTACTGCTTTAGTTCTTAGCTTTTGTGATAAAATGAGTTAATAATGTTGGGATGGTCTAATAAGTTAATTAGTTTGGAAACAGAGTAGTGGGAAAAGTAACATCATAGGGGCTTTTTGGAGACTTTTTTGGGTGTTCTAACTGAGTTTCTAACCACCACCAAATTCCTGAGTATTTCATTCTCATCTGAACACCAAGTTTGTTGATTGAGTGCTAACTATTGAGAAGGGACGACATTTTGTTTAAAAATAGAGAGAAAATGATCTGAGGATGTTTATCTCTGAAATCAGTCAAAGCGCCAAATGTTTTATAATACTTTGTTCAGCATTACTATATATTAATTATTAAAACAATGTAATTTTGAACTTTGTTCTTTATAAAGAGTTTACAATGTTTTTTCTAAAATTATTGACATTTTTTAAACCTTTGTCGAATTTAGAGTAGATTCATTGAACATAGTAAGCTAGATATTCAATATAATCTTTATGGTTATAGCTATTAGATGTTAATGATTATACAATTGATTTTACTGTCTTATTTAATTATTAAGATGTAATCTTAATGGTGAAGTTATATGACAAGGTCGTGCTATTTTTGATTTATCTGATCAAGGGATCAATTATTAATTTATTTTGTATAACTTTTCATGTGTGGTTGCCAGATCTGTATGTTTTAATAGTACATGTGTGAAAAATCTTGAATCTCCTTTTTATATGTATCTTGAAATTAAAATATACCAAATCAAATATGTGTTATTAGTTTTTGTTTCATTTGCGGAGCATCATACTCTTCTATCAAAAGTTTATGCTGGTTTCAGCACGAAGAAGATTTTTCACACATTGATTTGCTTTCACTGTGCTGTGTCCCTAGTTTTGTCACCTGACTGCTGTGAAGTTCTCTCCCCTTTGTTTCTCCCCTCAATGACCACCAGGAGTAGTATTGTCGCTACTTTCGTTTTAGGATGATCTTGAAGGATCAGTACTCCCTGGAATAGAAGACATCGAAAATGACACTCAGGGTAAGTGTAACGGGAGTTTGAAAATTAACACAAATATTAGCAAAAATAAGTTTTAGCATTGTTAAACGTTGAAATTTCACTGATTTATATATAAAAATTAAATTGAAAGAAAAGCTTATTGTAGGTGGTGTATTGTCCTGTCAATGTCGCCCAAATTTATGACGTAATGATATGAAAGGAATTACCATGAGAGGATATAAAACATGAACAACTAAAATCATTTATGTATATTAGTATTTGTTCTACATGTAGCTTTGCATGCCAATTGATTATCAGAACTTTATAAAGACATCGATTTTACTTATCGCATATATGAATAATTTAAGAAAAATTTTTAAAAATGTGTAAATTAAAAAGAAATTAATTTTTTTCTTGTTTTAATCCGTACTGGATATAAGCAATACAATGATTGCCGAAAATAATGATATTTTTCTATTTGTACACTGTATAATGGTCCATTACATATGGTTTGTTATTATTTTTAAGCAGAATACCCAATTTTAGTGTATAACTATTCGGAGAGGATTAACCAAGTACACGCTCCGCAAAATAGAAATTCTCTCTCTCTCTTTCTCTCTCTCTCTCTCTCTCTCTCTCTCTCTGGGGAGGAGGTCGCAATCCATCTCTAAACATCATCACTTATAATTGAATTTCATATAATCATGTTTCCTGTTAACATTTGATATTAATGATACAATATTCATTTATAAGAGTTAAATTCATATTTATTTTCAGAAAGTACCGAACCACAAAAGAAGAAGAAGAAAACCAAATAGAAATGGGTCCTAAAATTCCTACATAGCAAATTTATGGATCCCGTAACTGCTGTATTTTATAGGCTTATTTCATAACAAAATATTACTGAGTATTTTATGGTCAATGATATAGATTTGGTGGGTCACTGCCGTATGATAATGCTTTCGTATACGTTTACCGTTTGTTAATAGTTTGATTTGTTGATTGTAGGTAGTCGTTTAATGTCAATTGTTATTAAAGAATATAATTCTTAATTTGGCATGCCAATGTTGTATGTAAAATGCTATATGTGATAACAGTATCTATGTGCCGCCCTTTTATTTCGTCTGTGGACAAATTCAATGCAGAAAAACATTAACAAAATCATTTTTATGTATTTACTAATCATTTTTAAGAGCAAATGCATCAATGAATTCTCGTTCTTATAACGGTAGCAATTTACTGCTATGCTATTATATAAAGACATCGATATACACATTGTACGTATACCTAAATATTGGTCGTCTTTACATGGTCCATCCTCAAACTAAGGCTTTAGTGTATTTTTATATATTCAAGATTTGAATTTGCCATAAAGAGAACATTTTATTTATATACACGTGCATTCATTTTACAATGTTTGATGAATATGTTTTTGTATTCTTACATTATAATCATATATTTTATATCCAGTTGATTTTCAAATAAATTGATTATTTTCTAGCAACTACGTGTGCATGTATGCATGTAAATTTTATTTTATTTTTACCAGAAACAAAGAATTTTGATTCATATACTACTTGGTAATGGTGATGGCAAAAAGCTGGAGAATAACTTCAGCTGATATTATTTAAAATTCTTGAAAATGTCTTGGCCCTGTATTTTGTATTTGTTAACCTCGATGATCCACGATTCGGTTTCTGTCGTTTGTTAAACCATTTTGTAGATGTTGGTAAATACTACAGCTCTTAACCCTTTGATCAGCCCTGTGTTTGGCATTTGTCTGTTAAAACAAAATACTAAATCACAGCCAAACGATCGACAAGCGAAAAAACGTCTCCGACCTAGCATTACATTGCTTTCTGTAATCGCGATTGCAATCATGCAACTAATATCTGTTCATTTCTTCATTCAACATGCAATTTATTTTGCAGTAATAAACTGTGCGGGTATTTATTAGATTGAGATATCATTTCGCGATAAACAGGCCGCGTTTTCTACATTGACTGCTTTTGACCCCTATCTCCCCGATTCTGATGTCTTTACAGCCTGGCTTTATCATTTTGGGGAAGTCATTTCCATGTTCCGCGCACCTGCTGCCTAGTGGCATCCGACACTTGATTCGTAATTTTGGTTCTTGTTTTAAAAACATCTAGAAATAGATATGTATTGAAGGGGAATTTATGACAGTGATAAGACAAATGATAAGTTATTACCATGGTAACTGATGATTGATGGCTTTTTTCCCGGATTGGGCGCGAACGAACAACATTCTGGGAACTGGTTCCGTAGAATTTGTCTTTCTTAATGACGCATGAGAACTGCGAGAATTGTCCTAATTGTTTAAACAAATTTTGCCTCTTAGGTGTGAAATGTGTGAGCTTTTCGGCGGTAGCAGGTAATAAGAAAGGAAATGATTTATTTTTCTAGAAGAATTTCCATGACAATTTGAACATATTCAAGTGTTTACAATTTAGGCCTCGTGATATCAAATTTTCGATAGTTTAATAAAAGGAAATAACAAAAAAAAATTAACTCGCACAGGGTTTTTTACAGACGTAGTACAAATAAGTTCAAGTAAATATTTTCATCATTCAAATAAAATATCGATTAAGAAAATGTTGATACAATGCGGTATTAACCTAAAATGTTTTTTTTTTCTCTGTAGTTTATGACGTTGAACAATTAAAAAAAATAGGGGGAAATAACCACTGATCCGAATCGTGTATCATCAAAACTATTCGGTCGAACAGGTGAAAGTTGTTGCTACTAAAATGGTTTATTTTTATAAGTACAAAGATATACTGGAAAATTGATTAAAGAGGGTTGGATGGTTGTGGTCAATTTGAGACTATATTATGATCTCCTTTGAAGTAAAAAGCCCTGTGTTAAACTATTACGTTATTTATTTAATTAACTGAGTTTTTTGGCTTTAAAAAATCGTATAAAATTTGTAAGGTAGAGTTGGTGGGTAATTTGATGACTACCCAGCCACCTTAAGATACATAAGTCTGATTATTGCATTCGTATACTAGTATCTAAAGACAGATTCTACAGTGGCCGCATTATGTTAAGGGCAGAGCGACAGAGGACGTGAACTCAGTTCTACGACTTCTCTCTATGGCGGCTATGTAATGTGCACCAAAACGAGCGTGTCTTTTGCATCCAATTTGTAACGCTAGCTACATTTTTGTCCCTTTCCGTCTAATTATTTGAGGACAGACCAGAGAATTCATTGGTTCTGCTACATGCCATGTAACATTCAGATGATGTATGGTCGTAGGAGGTTATTGGAAGAATTTCTGGACATTCCTCTTCTGCCACCATTTTTCTTGACAATCTTTTATGATCAATTAGAAGTGCAACACACTTCTCTCTTTATTGTTTTTCAAACGAATGTTATAAAATATTTTTTTTAAATGATGATACGTGTTTCAAAACTAGATAAAATATCTATACATTTTAAATATTATTTACTCAATTTTTTTTAAAATACATGTATATGTTAATTTTTTAAAGGTATTTTTGGTTGATTTTTATAATTAAAAGTACGATAATAAGATTTATAATAATGAATAAAATATAAAAATGATGCTTTAATTTTAACTGCTTGGTTAATATATATTTAAAAACGGAAAACAAAAGTATTTAACAATATTGGCTTCAGGAAAATGTCAGATATTTGAAAGAATTTCAACTTAACGTGAATTATTGCAAAGTGGTAATGGCGTTATACCGGGTATATTGGTGTCACCGAGAATTTTTTTCGGGTAGAAAATAACATCGTTTTAAAAGCCCAATTAAACATTAAGAAATATCAGGAATTGGTATAGCGACTCCCATCTCGCTGTAATTCTCCTCTTTTTGGATTTCTGACACGGGGGTGTATTCTTATGATTGACTCTAATTAACGGCCCGTGTCTTTGACTCATGTTGACGTTAATTTGAATATTTCGTTTCAAGTGCAGACTTCATACTTTATCAATTTGTGTAGCCTTTCTTCAGAAGCGTTGCATATCGAGGGAGCCTATTTGTTCCCATACATATCAATTTGTCGGCGGCTTACGATAATATTGACGGCGCGTGTTCGACTTGTCATTCGTGATTTTCTCGCACGTGTTTATGCAGATGTTAGCAAATATGTGTTGCAGATTTGTTAAATGTATTTGATTCGGGGATAAACCCCAAAAATGAAATCCATTTCACACTTGGATACTCATCAAGACATATGTAATTTAAAAAAAAAAGACGTTTTCAACTGGCACCGTCTTTGTTTAAATTTAATCCGTGTTTAATTGTGTCCCAAAGTGTGTTCAGAATTAACAGACCTTGCGCGTTCATTGGTTGGAAACGAGGGCACCAGTGTTTCGTTTAGTTGACTCCAAAGACTTTTAGACCAAACGCAACTGCAACAGTTTTGCTCAAGAGGCCACAACAATTTTTATTAGTAATTGTATGTCTAGGTCTTCACCCCCAAGTGTAAATATTTAAAAAAAAAATGAATAATTGTCAACATGCTAGTATGTCCGTATTTAATCTTCCTGAACGATGAGCGCATGGATTTTTTAAATCTTTTACAGTAGTTCTTTAATAAAACTCATATTCATGCAAATTAAATACTGTTCCAAAAGCTGTAACGTTCGATTCTGAATTTAGCTAAAAATTGTTTTTACCCAAGCAAACCTCAACAACGCAAAGCAGAACAATACAGGTTCTATCACACTTGCAACTATAATTATGCATGTTACATTTTTAAATTTATGTTTCGTACATGTATTTATTTTTTACCCATAAAAAATATTTTTCTTTTTTTTAAAGAATGGTTATATTCGACAAAATATATTTCTTTAAATTTGTGATTACCAGAACTATTGTAAATTCCCGCATGCTTAAAGTGTACATGAAATCCCCCAAAACTTCTTTAAAAATATTTTCAAATCGGACCATACATTTTTTAAACTTTGATTATTACAAAAAAAGTTGGAGAGAATATCTTAAATTTCTCTTTATTTAGGGACTACTATAGTGTAACAAATTACACCAGAATCCTGTATTTTCTGTAAATTGAACAAGTATGACATATGTTTTGGTTGCTTTTGAAGGAAACTCGCCATCTTTATTCGCTTCTCATAGCAGCTTGATTTCGTCAGCTTCGATGATCAGTCGAGTTTGATATGTGTAGTTCATTTGGCGGCAATTGCTACCAATTTGCTTCATGAATCAAATATTTGAGAGATAATTGGGGTGGTAATCCTAGGCTTGTTAGTAAGTTGTCTGTATCTTTCCGTCATTTATCGTGTAAGCTGTCATGATAATGCTGGATTCCTGCCTTGCCAACCCCTGATACACTGGCCATAAATTAGATGGTTCAAAGAGAGAAACCATCTCATTTAAAGGTCTTTTCCGCAATCGTTGATCCTTTTGTATCAGTTGTTTTTGGCAAAGAGTTTAGAGAGAAAACGATATGATTCCCAGCTGTTGAAAAATTACAAAAATATTAAACTCGTTCATAATTTATTGTACTCCCCATTTCTTGGAAAATGCGTGTATATACATATATCGTTGTGGATCGACAGAGTTCACCCGTCCATACCTGTACTTTCTCCCTGCTCCTATTGGTCACTGGGGAATTGAATCTCAAGGGTAGGGTTAATAGACCTATGGGACTAAAGGCCTAGGCTTACCCATGTTTGTTTGCCAGAATGGCTTGTGAATCATTTAGAAATTTTACAAAATCTTTAAATTTAATTCACAACTTTTGTTCTTCACAGTTGTAATAAGATTTGACACAAGTTCTATAACTAAAATATTCCGTTTATAATAATACATACATTATAACGTATATGATATAGTATAAATAAATAAGAATGCCATCGAATGATAATTTTGAATCGAAAATGTTTGATACTGTCTCCAAATGAAAAGAAAAAAATAAGATTAAAAAGCTGCTCATTCACAATAACATTTGCATTACTGAAAGTGATAAACATTCGATATTAAGTTTTTTAAAAATTTTCAACATTAGATCTTTGTATACCCAGTTTCTGTTACAACAATGTTATATGATAGCAATTATTGTAGATTATTAGTTCTTGTGATGTGTACATTTGTAATAACTTTCAAATGACTAGTCTTTATGTTCTTGAATATAATATGATAAACAATGACACAGCACTTTGTAGGTATTTTTCGATTGACCCTCGTAGTATAAAAAAGTAATTTTCTTCACAAAATATGGAACACAACATACAAAAGGGGACTGCATTTCTTCTCTTACTTTTGTCCTTCAAATTATTTTTGTTGTCCATTTATTTATGAATACCATAACATACCTAAATCATTATTACATTGTTGTTATTAATTTTGGTATTATGATCAGAGAGAAGAGAAAAATAGACAATGCCTGTTCTCCATTCCTTTTTTTTTCGTATTAAAAAACAATTCAACAACTTGTTTTCCATGTTACACATGTTTGCAAAATTGCAGAATTTATTTAACATTTTTAACAAAAGATTAGGTTTTATGTAAATCTTTTAACAAGAATTGTTAGCATTAGTTTATGTTTTTGCAAACATCCTGTAATTTAATTCAGTGGGAGTTTCAATGTAGTTTCAATAAAATATCAATTTGCTACCATCGAGAGTTGATATGTTTATTTAATTACGAGGAATGCCGACAAGCATTTTAAATCAATAAAATTCTAAATTTGTTTTATTCGAACTAAATTCTAAATCTTTCGATTTAAAAGACTTTAATTTGATTTATTCAATAAGACATTTTCATAACCCTTTTCAGAAATTTGACGTGGAATGTCAATTATATAGATAATTTTACGGCGACAATGAATCTGACTAAAACTCTCCATTTAGTATATAAATTATTAATTGCATTTTCTCTTAAATATTTAATGTGTAAATGGTTGCAATTATCCAATAAATAACTTCACAAAATAGAAAAACATTTAAGCCTTTTAATATATATTCAAAGGCAATAAGTGTTAATGCAAAATGGATCAGTAAAAAGGCAATCTTCGCGACGTTTGGATGCAAATGTCTCAATACCCTTTTAAGAGGTGTTAATATTTAAAGCACCTAAATAAGAAATACGTGTAATATAAACTGACGATAATGTTTGAACCCACCTTCCCAAGAATCATTATCATTTCAGGCTGAATGATATTGGTAGATTTTATTTCTTGGCGAACATTAGAAGTGATCTGTAGAAGAACATCAAAAGGTCCCTACAGATAACAGTTGTTATCAATTAAAATGTTTCTAAGAACTAATTACTTATAGATAGATTGGCTTTTCTAATGTATATCATTTATTTGGGTAAATCATGGACGCTGCATAATTTTTGCATTATTAAGACGGAAAACCAAACGTCATGGTATTCAAAATTCCGAATTTCTCTACTCTTTCTTGTTACGCTTACTTACTTTTTTTTTATATTTTTTTTTTTGTTAAAATCATTTTAATAAAAAATGATTTTAACAATATGGCAGCGCCCATGGATTGCAAGAATTGGTTATTCCTAATGTTATATCTTCTTATTGAGGAGACCTGTGTCGTAATGGGTTTTAGAAATCATTATATACATCAAACTGACAAATTTTGAACCCCTTGATTATATTTTCATTTTCACTTCCTTTAAATACACATGTAAATGAAACAGAAAAAGTGATTGGTCATTGGCTATCTATTAGATGTTCATGCTCATATGTTTCATAAATCAGCAAAATGTGCATTAAATTTAAAAGAAACATGACTCATTTTCTACATTTTCAATTTAACGTAAACGTGCGTCTAACCTTTGCCAGAATGAGCAAGGTGTTTTCTTGGTTTGAACAGATTTAATAGAACCGCCAGATATTAGATAAAATATTCATACTAGAATTTGTAATGGTGATTGTGTGAAAGATGAATTTCATTTTATCTTAGTATGTCCTTTATTTAACATTTTTCGTAAAATAATACTTCAACCTTTAGATATTTTTAGAAAAGGCCTTCAGTGTTTAAACTTGTGCTTTTAAGCTCAGAAAATGTAAAAGATAAAAACAATCTTGGAAGGTTTATATAGTTTAAAATTACAAAATAACTCTCTTGTTCTATTCGCTTACGCTTAATATATGCATGGAATCTTCATTTATAATATATAATATATGAAATATACGGATGGGATGTTAAGCCTAAAGTGAATACAAAATAATGAATGAAGAATGGACATAGTACTATACAAATGGTGTGTCTGCCACAACACATTGTAATGTGTAAATCTAATGGACAGAAGCAGATTTAACCCCTGTGTTTAATAGTGGGTTCATTTTATCAAATCTAAAAAAGGGTAATAATACTATTTGAAAACCATGTTACAATTTTCTGATACGACATTCACCCTAAATTAAAATACACATGTAGTTAATACTTTAAAAGCTCTCTATATATATATGGTATCAAAAAGCTTATATTTTTCTGTAAAATTGATTTGTTTAATTCAGGTGTTTATGATATTTGTTTTTCCTTTAAGCTTATCAACTTGAATTGAAAAAAAATAAAATAAAATAAAAGCATCGCGCGCAGATTCGTTTAGTAAGAAATATCAGACAAAATTAGGAAAGCTTGGTGCAACCACAAATAAAATTTATTTTATTTTGCGGATAAATATCTCAACATTTTCTTTATATAAAATAAAATCGTTTCCATTGATCTTTCCTTCACATGTGAAATTTAAATTTTTTGGTCCTTTGAAAATCCGCGTATCGAGTCTGGTTGTCCTCAGTAAGGCTCAGACAAGCCTGATAGGATCGCCAAAGTCGAAGAAGCATCATAAACATCGCCTCATTACAGACGTTTAAAGATGAAAAATGTATCTACTTAAGAAAAAAAATCGGAAATGCAAAACACTTACTGGACCATTAACTGCATTAAATTCATTTATCAACTAATTGATTTATGAAAAATTATGGAAGGTACACCAATAGAGAATTATCCTTATTATCCGAATAATATTCATCCGTAATTGGTTACCCAAAGAATACAGGAACATTACGCGCTTCCTTTGAGATGATTGCCGGAGTCTAGTCTGCAAGGCGAGCCCAAGATTAACAATTTTTGCGGGGTGCAACTATTACTTCCTATCTATTGGCCCAATCGCGCCCTGGTTACAACTAAAACCTTCCTAATTACACATAATAGTTTAAAATTTGAAAGGAAAATTTGTTTTGAAAGACAGATTTATTTTGATTGATTTTTGTGCAGTTTATTAATTATTTATAAACCAAATTTACCGGTTTCCCTATAGAGTCAACACATTGCTTTTCAGGATATGGCAGTTCAGTGTTATGCAAGTAGTAACCACAGTGAAATCTGTTCAAATAGACGAAACTCTTAATGGCATCTAATACTAGCTAGTGTTTACATAATTTTATATCAAAGACACGACAGGAGAATAGTAATATGAAATGTGCTGAAAACGGTTGGAAGGTTTATAATCATGAATGTGTATTGCTCAATTGCTCATCAAAATGACAACGAAGTCATCGGCCACAGATTCTAAACGTGTTATTTTTTTTATATTGTTGTGTGTTTGTCTTGATAACTTTGAAAAGAATTATAGAAGAATTGTTTTATATGACGAAAGGCCTGATACCATACATACATGCACATATATATATAATGTATATAAACATTTTTCAGTGTCTTTGCCTGTGATAACACTACATAATCGATTTTAATGAATTCAAATGACGTAAGGTTGCCCTTCGGGCTTTTTTGGATTTGATCACGCCCCGACCGAAATTATCACCTCATAATACTCAAAGAATGATTCCTTATTCCTGAAATAAATTGTTGAAACCTACACCTCACAGCTTTATCGTGTTATTATTACAGTCTTCAGCTCTTTCTGCATAACCTTACCGTTTATCTTCAGAATGGTAATTCATGAGTTTTGCGTAATTTATTCTTCAATAATAAATGTTTTGCTTACTTTAAGGATTAAATGAAATTAAACCGCCAATCTTCATTCAGAATTTGAAAGACCTTTCACTAAAACACGATATAATCATATACAATTGACTTGCGCCTTTTTTTTTTTTTTTTGCAATTTTAATCTGTAGAAAAATCCCCATACAAACGTTAACAAATATGTTTTAAAAAGAAGTATTTTGTACGGTAATACAAGATCAATTACATGTACTATTTCCAAATAAGCCATCGTAGAATTTTTTATAACGATTTTATTGTGTCTTTCCTCTAGAATAACAATGATTTGGGAATGGATGTCTGCTCTTTATAGGTTATACATCTACAAATATATATCAAAATTGACTTAACAATATTTTAGATGTAACTGATATTTCTTTGATTGTCATATACATAAGTGATAGACAATTTCATGTTTCGTCCATCAAAGATAATCCGCATGACTCGATTGTTACACTCGATCCGTAGAAAATTGCATAAAAACAATAGGTCGTAAAAATGCATATAAATTAGAAAAACGTTAAATGGGATATTTCTTGACATTATTTATTTAAAACTTATGCAATTATTTCACCCTAATTTCCATGTCGCGCATATGGTTAGCTATTACATTAGTTAACAAAACGTCAACTTTAAACAAAGATTCGATTATGTTCAAAGAAGATGGGGGAACAAGATAGCGCAAATGCCCATTTGGTTTAGTCGTAAAATACAATTTCAAATTTAATTTTTTTTTCAACTAAATATACTAGATAATGTTATAATACATGTTTACAAAAGTACAATTTCTAACTATATTCAGTTTTGAATATTTTAAAAAACGGTAAGAAAAAAAATAAATTCTAAAATTTAGGTGGTATCGAACCCACAACCTAAAAACCCTATCTTTTTAATGTGATTTAATGTCTGCTGCTCTAACCACTGAGCCATTTCAGTCACAACAAAACTCCATTGTTAAATGCTATATGCGACTTCAACCACGGATTTACGGACTTGTATTATTTTTCTAAAACGTTCAATTGTTGCGATACAAAATGACATTTTTAAAGTATAGTGGGTCATCTCTCCACTTTTTTGTTGATTAAAATCGGTTTGATTTCCTTTAAACCTTATATAGACTATGAAAAAAATATGGAGCTCAGACCCACTCTATAAAAGAAAAGGCATTGAAGTTCTAAAAATGATACTATTTGGAGGTTTTGGCACGCACACGCCAGTTTGAATCAACCTATTCCAAATATTTAACTTATGTAAGGGTTATAAATCGATGTTATGGTAAATATACATTGTTTTCAATAATGTAGAAAGAAATTATGAGATTTGTTGATCTTTTAATTTTATAGTTTCTTATCTATCCTCATATAGGCAGTTTACACGCCTTATTTACCCATCTTCTTTTTGAGTTTGACCCACCGTTACTTAAATCGGAAGTTTCATTGTCCATCTACAATATGTATACAGATGAAGATGTTACCGTTAGAATTTTGTTTATAAAGATATGAAACCAATCCCATTCAAAAAAAGTTATACCAAGGCCTGACATTCATTTTTTTCTATTTCCTTTGTCAAAAAAAGTGTAATTTTTCTATATTTGCTTTGTCAAAATAAGACTAATTTTTTTCTATTTGCTTTGTCAAAATAAGATTATTTTTTTTTCTATTTGCTTTGTCAAGATAAGTGTCTCTTATGATTTCTAATTGATCAATGAATGTTGTTAAGTATTTGCAAAATCATGGTTAATTTTGTAATTTGTTTACTTGCAATCGATACATTTTTTTATTTTAAAATCTGAATCTCGATCGGTGTCGTGGTTTTCTTTCAGACATTTGTCTTTTAATGTTTTATTACTTTAAAACAAATACAGCACATAAAAAAATTAAATCTACAAAGTATTATTCATTTCAGTTTAAAGAAACAGGATGTTTAATTCATTTTTATGTCGACAATATAATGGTTTGGGAAAATATAAGTGTTTTCTTTAAACATTTTCGAATACTTCATTTAAATTTTAGATGCCTTGAATTTTTTCTACGTTGAAAAGCTTTAAAACGCCAGACGTCGTGTATGAAAAAAATATCAAAGACATTTGTGAAAATACACTCTTATTTCAATTGTCTGTTTGAAGCCACGAAAGACAAAAGGCGCCTTTTAACATTTTGTTCTGTCGTTTCTGAATTTAAACTCTTTGTCAAATAGTTAAAACTCTAAAAAAATGTTTTTATACATGTACTCTCTATAAAAGGGTCTATCATATTGCAGAACTTGTTGTTCTGGATACTGCATCATAGACGGGGGCAAAAAAATACCACCATTGCTTTATAGCGTAAATTCATGTACATAAATTGGTGCTACCATCGTCTATTAGTCTTAACGCTGTTGAACAATTCTATTTTTTTTTATTGTCTATTAGTAGTTCAGTCGATATCAATGATGACATTATGTACTAATGATATCATCATCAGATTTGTTTCCAGTGTGTTTATTGTTATTACTGTCTATAGTGTTACCTTAGTCATGTGTTTCCATTATTAACTAGTGTTACCATTGCCTGCTATTACAACCATTGTGATCTTGTGATGCCATCATTACTGGTGCTTCGTTTGCCTTTTGTCTACTGGTGCATTTGCTGTCTACTAGCTGTCTACTGGTTTAATCACTGTCTATTTGTGTTATCGTCTTAACTACTGTGTTTATATTTCCTATCTTGTTTTACAATAGTCTACAGGTGTTACAATTGTTTACTGGCGCTACCATTGTCTTATTTGTCTACTGATTTCTTAATGTCAAGTGGTACTTCTATTGTCTCAATTTATATTTTTTTGGCCCTTTCCAAAACGAGCTGTTGCCGATTTCATATGATTCACTATCATGGACAGATGACCATTGTATTAACTATTGAATTTAGTTGAGTGGGTTCATATAGGGAAATACGATAGCCGAGTACATGTTTATCCAATCAAATAGACTTAAGCAAAAAATCATTATGAAAACTGGAATACATACAAGTATGTTGGTCAAGTAATAACAATATACCTAATTTTGATGGGAACTTGAATGCAATGTACCAGTGATGTCACATGCATTTCCAAATTATTTTACATGGAAGACCTCCTTTAAAAAAGATTTTGGTCTAAAACATTTGATTTGAAGTGCACTCTATTTAATATTGTACTGTCTGTGCAATGCACCCCCCTTTTTTAATATATATTTTTTTGTCTTCCAAGGAAGAGGAATGGCGTTACGGTTGAAGACAGAGGTTAGTAAGAAAAAACAAGGTTGTGTATCTCCGAAATTTACAAATGAGAATAACTGATTCTTGAAATAGCGTATTAGCAAATATCGTAAACTGATTTCCAGTGGCAATGCAAAATAGCCAAAAAATATTATAATCACTTCTTTAAAGATGTCAGATTGAAAGGATGATCTGTAAAAGGGTTATATATATATATATATATATATATATATATATATATATATATATATATATATATAAGCTGACCCTCCTTTTATTTAGAAATCTTGAAAGGAAATGCGGGACTAAAAAAACCTTCCTTTTATACAAATTTGCACTATCTTAAGTAATGTTTCTAATTTGAAACTCCTTAATAATGCATCGTTATAGTGAGTTGGGTAATTTACTGGCTACTCTTTTGTGACAGTTTAGTCGATTAATTCGTACGAGTGTCCTTAGGAATCTTTATGTTTTTCGCCTCTTACTCTAATAAACATTTTTCAAGGATTTAAAATTTTAGTTCCAGTCACTATGAGTGTTAAAAAATGGTGACCGGGAATATCTTAGCATCAGTCAAAATGAAGAATGGTTAACCTAATTGCTTTACTGTTACTATTGTGTACCGTTGTTATTACATTTAACATTACATTTACCATTACATTTACCATATGAAAAACACTTTTACATATCATCATTTGACATCTTTATAAAGGAGTGATTAGAATGTTTTATGAGTTTTATGAGTGTCTCTTGTTGTCACTAGAGTTTACGATTTTTATTAATACAATATTTCAATCATTTATTTTTACTTCTAAATCTCGAGACGTGAGCACATTCAACCTTGTGTTGTTTTACCAAACCTTTTCTTTGTCCATGACGTCCTTTCTCTTTTCTGTAAAGAAAAAAAAGAAAATGGAGAAGGAAGGTGGTTACATTGTACAGATAGCAGACGACAAATCATACACCTAAGTGACCTCACTCAGATCAAACGTTTACATCACATCTTTAAGAGGTTGTCCATGTAAAATAATATGAAACTGAATATGACATCAGTGGTACATCGCATGCTAGTTCCTACCAAACTTTGGTATATTGTTATAACTTGACCAACATAAATGTATGCATTCCAGTTATTACAATGATTTTTGTCTGCGTCTATTTGATATACACGTGTTCTATGCAATAAATTATTTCAGTGTATAAATGCACCAAAATTCGGTATTTGATGCAATTGATGTCTTTCAATGATAGTGAAATATAAAGAAGCAAGCAAGATTTTTTTTTGTTAAAGGTAAACAAGAATAAACTGGAAAAGACTGGTAGACAATTGAAGCACCAGTAGACAATTTTAAATAAATAGACAATAGTAGCACTAGTATACAATTGTACAAGTATCACTAATACATGTATATTATAAAAATAGTGCCTGTTTGGGAGGGTAACAGTTGAAATTGACACCCAGAGAAAACCATTGTCAATCGACGCGAAGCAGAGGTTGACAATGGTTTTCGAGGGGTGACAATTTCTACTGTTTCCCTCCCAAACAGGCACTATATTTATTTTATTATACTGAATGTCTTAATTTTAGAGAAAATGTTACTGCTTTTATATAGAAATTCTACGGCGAACCGTACGCGCATAATTTACGCATAATTTTCGCGCATGTGACAATTCGTTTCATTATACTTTCATGTTAAATACTGAAATCTGATTGGTTTGACGCAGTTGACAATCTCTTGTTGACAATCTCTTACCCTCAGCGTTAGCAACACGCTTGGCAACGGACCGACAGAACAAATTGTTACATGCGCTTAAATTATGCGCGTAAGGTTCGCCGTTAAATTCACTTCATTTCTATATAAAAGCAGTAAAATTTTCTCTAAAATTAAACATTCGGTATAATAAAACAAATAGTGCCTGTTTGGGAGAGTAACAGTTGAAATTGACACCCCGAGAAAACCTCCGCTTCGCGTCGGTTGACAATGGTTTTCTCGGGGTGTCAATGGTTTTCTCGGGGTGTCAATTTTAACTGTTACCCTCCCAAACAGGCACTATTTATATAGTGTTACCAGTTGCCAAGTGTGTTGCTAACGCTGGTGGTAAAAGAACGGATTATCAACTGCGTCTAAACCAATCAGATATCAGTATTTAACATGAAAGTATAATAAAGACAATTGTATCACTAGTAGACAATGATAGCACCAGTAGACAATTGTATTACAGGTAAGCGATAGAAATACTAGTGGACAATGGACAAACAAGTTAAAAGAGATAACACAAATAGACAATGTTACCACCAGCTGACCTTTCTATTAAGAAATCTTGCGGGGATAAAAACTAATCTGCTTATACTAGTATACTAATCTATACAAACTAATTTAAATATTGTTTCTAATTTGAAACTCCTAAATAATGCATCGTTTGAGGGAGTTGGGTAATTTATCGGCTACTTTTGTTTGACAGTTTAGTCGATTGCAGTCGATGAACTTAACTATACGTATAAAATAGAGCTTTGTCAACTTTTAACTTGTTGAAAAACATTTTTCAACGATTTTCAAACTATCAGTTGTAGTCTTCTGTCAAATAATATTTATTGATTGGGAATATCTTGGCATCCGTCAAAACCAAGATTTGTTTTGTTTTATTGTCTTAAAATGGTTTGACAAAATTATGTCAATGTATAAAGTTCGGAAACATACCAGTATTTAAGTTTATATAAAATTAACACCACTGCAATTGTAAGAGTATTTTCTTCGTGAGTGTACCTCATTCTTGTTATATAAGTACATGTATATTAATTGCTCTTCATTCAATGCTTACAATACCACATTGTCACGTGCCTGTATACTGTTAGCTGAATAAGTCAATTCGCAAAATTACGAGTAAGCATCAAGTATAAGCCAGCAGATCGTATCTTTAAAAAAAAATAATTTGTAATCTCTTTTCATAATATCAGTTCGATGTTGATAGTTTTAAAAGTCTTTTGATTCTAGACAGTAAAATAGTTCTGGGTTCGTCTTTTTTCTATTTTTTTTATTCTGGGTGCACGTACACAAACATAAATATTGGTTTATTAATATTTTATCAATAAATGTACTTAAAATATCCTTTTATTACATTGTTTGTTAAATTTGTTAATAAATTTTTCTTGTTATCTATATTATCACATTAGACGCAAGAACAAACTTACACAAAGAAATATATCTATTTTATTTATCTACTTTTTTCTCTCTGAATGTCTACGTTCAGTGATATAAATGGTCCCACTTATAAGTTGACGTTTTATTGTCATTTTCAATTAAGATGTTTGCATCTAAAGTCATTTGATTTCGAAGTTTGTTTGAAATTCGAAAATTGAATTATTTCTTTGAAGATGCATAATTTATATTGTGGCATTATGACAATTGAAAAGAAAACACTGTTAAGTTTTTGTAAGTGAACTTTTATTTTTATCAACCATTTACTTTTGATCTTGACGGAAAATCGCAAATGTCTCCCGTTCATGAGATACCGAGCTAATGTGTCTCGTTATATTTACAAAAAAATATCTTTCTCTATATAGCCCTACTTCAACAAAGTCGAAATGCTTTCAATAAAGCTTTTAAAATTTTATTCTTAATTTAATACGAGATCAGATAAGATAGGTAAAAATGTGTGAAATTTACATTTTATGAGATGTTGGAGGCAAGCACAATCTGTGAAGCAGCACACTCGCACAATTAATGAAATCGACACGACCCGTGGTACACAACAACGATATCAGCGAACATACCCCCAACCAGCCAGAAAAACGGAGACTGGCTGCACAACGTTGATTACTTAGTATTTAAGTTAGGTCATGTCACAAAAATGTTAAGACTGCCTGGAATGCACCAATGGTTGATTTATTAATTGGCTTCAATATATATGTGTTTGATTGCCTCTAGGCAGTGCCCGGGTATACCGTTCCATTTCCCGATTATGTATAAAATTAGTTTCTTTAGCATTTTAGTTGGAAAGCGTTTAAAGAACATTTAAAAACAATTATAAATCTATTCTACATCAAAGTATGATTTAATTAAAACTTGTTTTTTACCATTCCAAAGATATATGTATGTTTAAAAAGATTGTTGTAAAAAAACGAAAATCAGAACCTTTTTAAGCAATCTAAAATATTGTATTGCAGTAATGCACTTTAATCCCTTGATATTTTCAATTTTTTGAGTGCAAGTTTAGAATTCTATTTCTTATTTTATCTACTATATTAGTACATGTATCTTTACGGATGCGATCAAAAGATGTCTGATAGTGTCTGATAATATATATTTTTAAAAATCCATGAAATTGTATATTTGGGGAAGGGGGAGGGTTGCGTTTAAAGAATTCCTCAAGATTTTGCCACTTGAACTTGATATAAAAAATGTATAAAATATCATTTATTTAGGACTTTTTGAATTATTAACTGAATTGGTTTTTTTATGAATTAGATAAAGACATATCAGTTATTTAACAGTGCAATAAAATACTCCAACAGTCTTCACAATAAGTTAAGAGAGGAAATGTACGATTTTTGTGAAGACATTGACTCCTATACAATATATTCATGTAGACTGTTCATCAATTAAATCTGCCGTACATATGTATCATCACAAATAATGAATTGAAATGTTCTTTAGTTTTCCTCAATGTAAATATTTACTAAATATCACTTAGAAAAAAAATATTACATAACATACATATCATGGAAAATTAAATATATATAACACTGCCACCTCAAAATAATTAAATGGTCTAATTTTGAAAACTTAACTCTTGCACCTTTTTATCGAAATATCTGTCGTGTTTCACGGATATGTTTTAGAGATCAATTCAATTTGTTAGGAAATAAATATAGCAATACGTACCTCTTCAGAGCTTTGATCTGATAAAATGTTAGTCGCGGCAAGAAGTATAAACATCAGTGTAAGAAAAACATACAATACTGATTTGTAATGATTGTGGATTTGAGTTCTCATGTATTTTGGTAAAAAAAAAAAGCCATGTCCTAAACTACACGTGCAATTAATTATTATCATTGTAAAAAAAATACTGATTTCTTTCAATGTATATTTCTCGTGGTTATTTATTTTGCTACAGATTAATAAAAAGTTTTCCCCATTTTACACATGTATAAGAAAATTAAGTTGTTTGCGATGGATATAAAAAAACAACTTTATTCAAGAAAACTACACGGCTCATTTGGCATTGTACCCTTCCAAACGAACTCGTGATTAAAAATAAATTTTCTTAAAGAAGCCAGTGTACATAACTCTCGAAGAGAGCAGACTTTTCTAAGACCTGTCCGATCCAAAGTTTTCCTTTAATCCATCGCTGATCATTTCTTAAGAAGAGTTAATTACCAGTCTTCAAAGCCCATGTAAACATTGCTAATGACGAATAACTCTAAAGTAAATATTTTCTTTATCTCTCTAATTCAGGGAATGACTCGAGGTGAATAAAACTTGTCCAAAAATTCCTTTATCGTCCGTTGCTGACTCTGAATATTTGCATGAGAAAGGATGGTTCTTAAAAATATCATATCAACGCTGACCGAGATGAAAATCTCTTTTACATTGTTCTTTTTTACATTCGCTCAGCTTTTGTCCTTTTTGTCCCTTAAGAATCAATCTCTATGGCCAATAGACAAATATAAATTGACCAAACAATCTGAAAAAAAAATTAGTTCAAAGCTCTTGCGTGAGTTGCGCATTTTTTGGTTTTGGATTTCCTTTGTCTGTTTTTTTTAAGTGGATCTTTCCTTTTTATTTTGAATATTTGTGTGTTTTGTTTTTGTGTGCGGATGGGGTGGGGAGGGGATTGGGTTTTTTAATGTTTGCATATTTTTTGGTTTTATTTGCTTATTCGTATATTTTTATTTTTTATTGTAAAAATTTTTAATTTTTCACAATAAATTTCTATCACTTAATAATTTAAACTTAAATATATGTAAATGGTATGGAATTTGTTGGAGAAAAGAATAATGGAGAATAATGAAAACGTCACTGAACCAACCCCCCTCCGCCCCCAAACAAATGGATTTCAATAAAGGTATTATATCTGAAAAATAGGATTGGTATAAAGACAAACAATAAAAGTATAAATTCATGTTCATAAGGGTTTCCGTTAAGCTGAAAATTAATTTTTGTATTTTATTAAACTGGAGTTAATTGCGTAAAGGAGGGGAGAGTCTGTTTATTTTTTCATGAATTTTATAATTTTATTGCCAGAAACGTCTTTTCTGAATAAAGATTAGACATATTGTGAATTCCTTGCAAGGCGCCCGTTTTATATTCTCGGTAATGAAAAACCACTTATAGGCGATTTGTACATTATGTTATAATCATAAAAGAGAGCAACAAACAATCCCTTAATAACGAACGATCGATTGGCCAAGGAATTTCAATGTTGTTATATGATCAATTATTTATCTATCATTTACCCTTTATTTCTAATTGTTACATTTTGATCGCATTGCGTGGAAAAGTAATACCTAATCCACAAATAGATTTAGCTATTCTGTTGTAAATGTTTCTTTACTAGATCAGACTCTTCAATGGACATCAGAGGGCCGCTTATTTAAATAAAATAACAGACAAGAGCTTTTGTTGAAAAATAAAAATTGACTGGAGAAATCCAATTAATGAACTAAATAAAGTTTTTCCTTTCTGTTTGAAAAGATACTTTAATTCTTTCACGGTTGATTTCCCGTCGTAAACCTCGCGGCCTGGCTCGGCGGATACCCCACATCAAACGAACGCAGTGAACGGCGGCGGGTGTTTACTTATTTTGTTTATTTTCACAGAAAATCTTCCTCAGAGCTTTGAATGATCGCCTAATTTTCTCTTCAGTGTTATCAATTAGCTTTATATCCAATTAAAGACGCTCCGAGAAAAAACCGGTTGTCATCCCCCCAATATCCTCATGTTTCTCATCCATCTGCTAACACGCATCAATTTTAGGATGTCTTGCACATGCGCAGCAGTCGTCGAAGGAACAAATTGATACAGTATACACCAATCAAAAAGGTGTTACAACTTCTACAATTACCAGTGAAAGGACGGCCCCCTTTTCACAAATGTTCATCTATATCCCTCGGTTCTTTTGAGAATTTTAACACTCTATTTACACTGGTATATGATTAACTCAGGATCTCATTGCTATAGCCAGAAGATGTCGTCCCCGAAAAGCGAGGATGCCATGTCAACAACGGGGGATTCTAAAACCGAAAATAGTGATTCCATCAACGAAAGACTGCAAAGACAACCGAAAGATGACAACAGTGATGACAATTCGGACAATGTACGCACGACGTCATTCTCTGTGGCTGATATACTGGACCCGCGGAAATTCACGGGATGTTCGACGGCAGAAAAATCCCGGGTCTGGGTCCCCTGGAAGAATCGGAAGCGTCGGTTGACGGACAGCGGGGACAGCGCCTCAGACGACGACAGGGCCGATGGACCAGGTATAGATAAGTTTAGGACTTTGTGGGTGGCGGGGCTACTGAGGTAGAAAAACACAAAACATGTATAAATAGGAGGAAAATTACATGTACAAAAAGTTTAGGCAGTACTATATTTTCATTTAATCCTCAATTATTTACCTCTGATGATATAAAAAAAAGAATTATTCAACGATTTTTAAATCAATTAATTATCAATGAATAATCAATAATCAAAATATATATACATAGATATATTATAGCATAAATTATAACTAAATATATTTAAACATGTATTACCTAAATATAACCCTCCAAAAAACCGTAAAGATTTCTATGAAATTGGTGTATTCTAATCATAATTTTTCCATTATTTATTTTTTAAGTTAAAAAAAAGTTGAGGGAATGTAAAATGATATTGCAAAATAAGTGAATTAAAATCTACACTTAAAATATTTATATTGACAAAAATAAGGATTTGAATAGACGCATCAAGAAATAACATTATTTTCTCTTGAACGAAACACACTGGGAAAAGGAAGGGGGGGGGGTCTTTCAAATTGTTTATGACATCCTCATTAGATGAATTAACAGAGCAGCATTTCATCTTCATTAATTAATTAGTACGCGGTGCCAGATAACGCAATATGAAACATTAACCACTCTTAGCGGCATGGCCATCATTAGGTCCGATTTGTCTTAATGAAGATAAGACAAATTAAGGACCCTTTACTGACATGATAACGGTCATTCTGCCACCCTGCCCCTCCCCCCGCTGGGGCGCTGACACCTTCTCCAGACATGGTCCCCGGTGGTTCACGTCAGATTGGGCAAACACAAAAACCCTACCCCATTGAAACTTTTCTCTAATTCAAGTGAATTCCTTACGTTACAAGGTTTATTAAAGAAATTTTACAATCGATTTAGTTTTAATTTCTGAGTAATTGGTTACTAAGTATACAACAAAGGCCTCCCCTCCCGCTTATCTGAATTAGATAATTGAATTAGTATTCAGGTACGGCTTGTCCGCAATATCAAACATTTTAGCTCCCAATATTTCCAAAATACCTCCAAGATGAAGCGAGTTTGTGTGTCTTTTATCATGAATATTGAAGATGCCAGAAGACGGAAGTCTTTATTAAATTATACTCTCCAACCCTGTAACCAATGAATATAATTAGTGAGTTTTATGTACAGACAATGTTATATAAGTAATCATTTTATTACACATAACAGATCAATGTTAATTTTCTGTCGATAACCTTGTAGCGAAAAAGCGACAGTGGTTGTGAATTGCTATTTAATTTTCCTTTTTTTTTTTTAAATATGCATGCAAGTTTTGTTGAAACGAAAATGTAAACAAAGAGACATATTTTAAAAAGTAAATCAGGCAATGTTTACGATAAAAAGTGTACAGTGTTACTCCCGTGGAGTCAACGGAAACATGTGTGTCCTGTCGACGAATGAGATAAATGATTACATGGGAGTATATCCAATCTCTGGTTCTCTAAAATAAACTATTTCGCAATTTTAATTTTTTTTTTTTTTGGGGGGGGGGGGGCATCTTTTTTTAACTTTGTATATATCAATAATTAAAATACATTTTTGTGAAAACTTTGCTCACGCAAACTGTATTATATGTCCCACAAGTCCCCTTTTTTTTCGATCAATATGTTGTATTTTTTATTTAGTACCGAAAATATATACAGGTGGTAGCAGGTAGAAAATTATAGAGTTTCCGGATACAGAGAAACTATTAAATCACATGTCATTATTAAACCAAATTACAGTAACATGCAGCAATTCATTTTTAAATTATGTGGAGCACATACTTGGTTTCTTTTCAAATTCTTCATCAGAGAACCGCGTCCTTTCTTTCAGAACAATAAAGATAAATTATATAACATGAGATACGATTTGATGCAATTTCTCGGGCTATTACTCCTCTCTCAATAAAGCCATCAAATGTTAAAAGTTGTGGTTTTTCATAACAACACAGATACTGAGGTTTTTTTTAATTGCTGGTAATAATAATATATCATGTATGATATCTCTATTAAGGAGCCTGTCACATATGTCAAATTTAATGTTTGAAGCATCAACCAACGCAGATGTCGCTACCTTTTAATATAGCTATATTTTAATTATGTAAAAGATATCCAAGCAAGCGTGAATCTGCTGCTTAATTTCCCAAACTGTTGTGTATACATTGTACAGAAACATTTGAAAGCCAACCTTCACTTGCTTTTGTATCCGGAGTATTAGGGCCACATTCATCCACCCTTTCCTAATCATTCTTCTCTGCAATGTTGTATGCCCTGTATTTATTTTATTTCATAACAATTTCGTTAATGTTTGATTCAGAAAGAACTATTAAATTGTTCGTAAAAATATGATGTTGGATTTGTGTGGTTTCTTAATATAATAGCAAATTATTCATTTTTATTTGATATCATGTTAAATGTCCGACCCTATTAATTTTTTTTTCATGAAATAAATGTGTTGAATTCAAATTTATTCTTATTTTTTTTCGTCAGGTGCATACCTTTAAGTGGAATAAATTGTAAATTTGATATAAATGCAAATTAAATAAAAAAATAAATGAAAATATTTCGAAAGGGTTTAAACAAATTCTAACCTTATTTACTCGTTTAAGAATAATTTTGATCACTGATTTTGTGCCTCGAATTGACATAAAGATATCATAGTGATTTTTTTAAATTCAAGATATAATAAATATTGATAACAACCTTAACTTAATATGCTACAATGACATACTTTATTATCTTATATATGCAATTAATACATCTAATATATTTTTTAATTTATTTTTAAAATAAAAAGATCTAAAAATTTATTTCATATTCTCAATTTTTTTCAAAGGAATCACAGATACCGCCACTGATTTATCTTGTAAAAGCAGAGTCGGATCCGAAGCAGACGATGAACTACGTCATGATGACGAACTTGATGACGATGATGAAATTCTAAGTGATAGTGAGGACTGTCTAGACAAAAAATGTAAAAATTTGGACTCTTCAAAAGCAGGCAAACCTCGCCGAGCACGAACAGCATTTACATACGAACAATTAGTGGCTTTAGAAAACAAATTCAAAACAACCAGGTACCTATCAGTGTGTGAAAGACTCAACCTAGCGCTTTCATTGAACCTTACGGAAACCCAGGTGAAAATCTGGTTCCAGAACCGCCGTACTAAGTGGAAGAAGCAGAATCCAGGAATGGACGTGAATAGTCCAACAGTACCCGTATCTTCAAGTGTGTCGACCTTCTCTTCCCCTTACTCCTCTCTGTACGGTCAGGGACTACACCCCTACCTCCCTAGTCATAACCTGATGGGAGCCCTGGGTCTCCTTCGCGCCCATCCTGCGTACGCCGGACAGAACCACCCTATGTACTACCCCTATCTTGGCCAGAGTACGTAGTTTATACTACACTACTCAAAAAGGTCAAATCAATAAGCAGTGATTTTACTTAATTCAATCATTGCGTTGAGGAAGAAAAAAAACCGATTCACTCTTTAAAGTGACTCAATTTTGTTATTGTGGTTTTTTTTTAAATGCTAGAACAAGAGCAAAAGGACTATAAAAATATTTTCAGCATTACTGATTGGGTTGTGACAGCCTGTGAAGTATACTGAAATTCCCTTAGGCTGCATTTGTGCTCCCGTGCAGTAAAACTAAATACAAATATTTAATATTTATTCGCAGAGCTCGCAATGATGATGTTTTATCACGCAGGACAATGTATTAATTTGTACTGATTTCAAAGTAGATATTTATGTTTCCATGTACATGTGCTAGAGATTATTCTATTGTAAATAAAGTGAATGTTTTACAAGTGAAACAGCAAGCATTTGTGTATCTTTGCAATTATCTTAATTATGATATCATAGATCACATTTTACTACATGAACCACCGATAAAGATTGTATTGTAATACACTTTTCCCCGCAAATTACCAAATATCAGTGGCATCAATGACGCAAATTTGCATTGTTTGCATTAAAAAGATTTTTTTCTCTCTCTTCACCTCTATCGCCTAATGGTTTTTCATTTAAGTGAAAAGAAAATTAAATTCGATACTTGTTAGAGTATCTACGAGTCACAACAGATTATCTATAAATGAGAAAAGTTTACAAAGTTAGCCAGGAGGGACCGATAATGCATCACTTGATTGTCAGATTGACACGTGCCCTTCGATATCATCGTAACATTTAAGTATTTGTAATTAAGACGATTCCGTTTGATTAGCAATTGGCATGTCTGGTTTCCCCGGAAATGTTTAGTCAACCATTCAATGGCGATAGGGTCACATGACCCGTGTACTGGTAGGAGAAGATTATACTCACGCAACTTCGTTTTCCCTCAACTTCCGGTATCAGAATCATAATGACAATTTAAAACAAATAATTCACTGGTGTTTCTGTTTTCGAGCCTAAGGAAAAAGATTTTTTTTTTAATTTTCATTATTACTATTTTAAAAAAATGTTGAAGGACAAAGACAATTTCATTGATCCCGATACTGAGAGAAAGGAGAATTTTATTAACAGCAATGAGACTTCTTTCAGTTTTATCTTACTTACTTTTACATGTACGTATATAAGTGTGATAATGCAGAGTCTATGTTAAACATTTACAATTAGATGTGATGCATCAGTATGAATGTTAATTACATCAAGTAAATATCACGAACAAGTGAAACATTTGTATTGACAATTTAATATCATATCAACATCAAAATATTTTCTTTTGAAATACGGCGCATCTGCAGGAAATAAAACAGATAAAAAAATCATAAAGAAGTCAGGTGAAAATATGTTTTGATGATTGACAAACGAAAGCAATCCTTCTCACTTTGATATCTTCGTAAAATGTTATGAAATTTTTTTATACATATATGCAGCATGTTGATTCGGGGGAGGGGGGGGGGTTAACAAAAAAAAAAAAACCCAACAATATTTCAAAAGCTCAACCAGGTTAATTCAAATATGGCAACACCTAGCACATTCCAGCAAGACTTTGTATTTCTATATTCATTGAACAGTACAGGATTGTAACAAATCATATGTATTATATAACAAAGGGGTAACTACAGTAGGCATAGAAAAAAAAAGAAGAATGCAGAAAATCGAGGGGGTCTGATTCGAAGCAGAGTTTGGATTTAAACTTAAATATGACTAACACATCCTTTTCGTTTTATAGATTGTTATATCATAACTTTCTTGTTAGTCATCTCTTCTGGTGCCGCCGAATGCCATTTAAATCAAAATTACCACATATTAAAATCCTTTCCGTATTTATACAATTATACAATTTTCTCCATTGAGTATAAACGTTTAAGTCGAGAAATCCAATGTTTAAGTAGTTTTTAAATATTTTTAGAATGGTTTTTAACCTGTTAATTTGTGGATAATGCACGTTTGATAAATTTTAGATTTTTTGGGGTAATTTTTCTGCATCTGTACTGGCAACCTATGAGCGACAGGTGAAAATACAGTATTCATTCAAGTCACAGATGTCTTCAGATAATAACAATAAATGCTCTTATCCAAATTTACTGCAGAATAACAACAAAGGTTAAACGGCTAAGTACATTTTTCAAAATGCATTAAAATTGCATCATTAAAATATCAAGAAAAAAAATCATAAAAATCATGCATATGTCTTCATTTGTGATTTAAAAAAAACCCTTGGCTTTATATTCTTCATCAAGTTTATTAACATAAAATACATGAACATGTATGAACATTGTTTTATTTTGTAACAGAAGGTACTGTTACATTATATAAAAATTACCAAAATAAAACGACTGAGATCTTATGAGCTTCGATAATTCACTATATATATAGATAATGTGTTACATGTACTTTAATATAGGAATAATATCAAATGGTTTAAAAACATATTAATATTAGTAGTCTTTAGATAAAAAACCCAATTCTACCTCCATAAAATAATATAGACTAATTCCTCTTTGATGACTATCGCTGTTTTCTATTAAGATATAGATTCAGGAGGCTTTGCAACTACATCCGCCTGGGAGTGTTTTTGATGTTATCAATAAAAGATTACAGTAATTGTCTCAGAAAAAGTTAATCTCATTACTTACCATATACATATATAACGATCAATTATAGATAAAGACAAACATATACGGTTAATTACATTGCTTACTGTGACGCTGGAAAAGACTCGCCATTTTTTATTTTCTGACGTCGGATACACATTCAAAAATGATCACGTGACATTGTCTCGTTTGACTTTGTCTGCTCATTAAACAGCAATTCGTATTTCCACCGTCTTTGATTCCAAGCATTACAAAGGAATATGAACCTTTAGAAATCGGCTTCTTCTCTCTCTCCCTACTCGATTTTCCTGTTTATGTTTCGATGAAAAAGCTATTTCATGGTTTAATTGGCGTTTGTGAAGGGTTAAACCTACACCGTTTGGTCAGAAAATAGCTACTTATATTAAGATAGGTTTAATTGACTCACTTAATGTAAATCGGAAATCTTGAAAGACGTCGAAACTTGTTGAAAGATAATCTATGTCTTCCATATGGCATAAGCGGTAAATCGACTTGATGACCATCGCAGCTGTACATACATAGGGCATGAGAATATCCCAGATAGTGGGCTTGATGAAACCAGGAAATGATACACAGTGAAGCCAAATGACTTCTATTATTAAAAAAAAAATAATTGAAATCATAACATTGTTGATAAATTGTCAAAATAAAATTCAACGATAAAATATGACTTCTATTATAAAAAAAAATTGAAATTATTACATTGTTGTTAAATTGTCAAAATAAAATCCGCTTAAACGATAACATTTATTTGATTTTATTATATGATCAATTGAAACTTTCTAAGATGCGTTTCAAAAAATTATGTTTGATTGAAACACAACTTTACTAATC
The DNA here is from genome assembly GCA_020458035.1 of Magallana ariakensis. NCBI lineage: Eukaryota > Metazoa > Mollusca > Bivalvia > Ostreida > Ostreidae > Magallana > Magallana ariakensis. Next base: position 38,287,927 of record CM035819.1, read on the forward strand.
GCATGAAAAAATCATTATCATAACAATATTAATCACTGAAGTAAATAGATGCATGAAAATGAATGTGATTTGGTTTGGTTACAAATGTACGACGCGCTTGAAGCTAGTGCTATGTTATATATTTACCATTGATTTACAAACATTACTTTAGAATATCACAATCGTGATAAACTTGCTAATAAACAGATAAATTCATATGTAAGTGCAAAAAGAAGACATTAATTTTTTTTAAAGGTATAATTCTGCTTTTTCATGACTCAATGTTTGTAACAGGAAATATAATAATCCCTTTTGACAATATCCTGCAATTTTCAACAAATTTAGATGACATATTTTTCCGATTATATTAGAAAAACATGTAAATTGAATTTCTAAAAGGAGTTGAAGTTATGCATGAATTTTATCCTTTCGTAATTAAAATCATAAATTTCTCGACAGCTGAAAAGGTTAAAAAGGATATGATTTTTACATTAAAATACAACTTAATTCCTCCGAAGATACAAAAATTGGACCATAAAATCACCCATATGAATCAAAGTCTCTAAATTGAAATCCTATTTATCATCAAATTCAATTTTAAGCAAATATTAATTCATTTCGTACAAGATGTAATTGAATGATAATTGCGAATCTTCTCATTGTTGTTGTGCCTAATGTTTGCCCCGGGGGACAGGAATCGCAACTCATAAAAAATAGAGATGATCCTCTTCAATTTCAACACGTTTAGTCAATTGCAAAAGTAAGAAACGTAACGGCCATTTGCCATCAGCCAACACATTTTTATTATGGGCGCGTGTTATGAACATATTGGCACAACAAAGATACCAAGTTTACATTAAATCTAATGAATCAAAAAATTGACGTAAAATTAAGGGAATGTGCGGGAAGCTAAAAGCTTGAATTGGTCTCTTTTGGTGAATTTTTATTAAAACGCCTGTTGGATGAAGGCGAAGATAAAGGCCAAAACATGATCGTCATCAACCCATACATCCTTTCCTTACAATTTTGTTACATATTAGTGCCATCCGTTTCCAAGATAAAACTAAAATTTAACAACATTAGCAATAAACATTGCATCAGATAAACAACATCTCTAATCTTTGTTTTTCTTATTAATTTTCATATCATGAATTGCTGAAATACTTTTGCATAGTTAAAAAAATGTTTATTGAGATTTTCATGATACATGAATTGTAACTGAAGAGATAGACCTTAGAGTAATAAAGAAAGCAATTGAATTATAAGTAGTTTTCCTGTGAAAGATGTACCAGTACTTTGTACGATAAAGTGAACAGATTTTATTGTATAAATCATACAAATATTTTAGGATGATATATATTTTTAAAGAATAAAAATCCCAATAAGTTCTCAGATTTTTTTTCTCAGATTTATAATATTGTTAAAATATGCATACACAATTTGTTTCTCTGTTTAATTGTTGAATTAAAGTAAAAATTGTCCGCGTGTCCAAAAAGCAACTACCAGAGAATCGTTCGAACAAAACTTATCTCTAAACACGAATTTACCGCTAATAATAAAAACATGCAGCTTTTGGGATTTTGTTGGGTTTTTTTTTGTTTAAGATGAACGTGAATTGAATTGTTAGCAAAAATATTTTGCAAAATTCGTGGGTGTTTTTCAGATAGCCAATATACTGCTCCTCAAAATTAGCAGAATCATCGAATGTTAATGGAACTAATTCAATTTCCTTTAGTGAAATATTTGGCCTGGTAGCGGGATTATGGTTATCACTATTCAATAAGAGCGATTTAAAGTGATAACAATTTAATTAAAATGGAAATTGCTACTGAATAAGGAGGCCTTGACGCCTGTCACTGATTTTCTCCACAGCTAATAATTGTCTACAAATTGAAGCGAATTCCATCAAGCGCGCCTTCAGAACCCTTGTCTTTTACAGAGAGGTTTCTGAATGTCTCGAACCGTTTTTCTGCACACAATTCTCTAAAAATTAGATTTAGCAGAAACAAAATTAAATTGTTTGCCATTAGCATGGAATTATTTACTAATTGGATTGCTCGTTTTCAGTCAACTGCTTCCAATGACCACCTTAAGGGCTCGAATGCGATTAAACGGTGCTATTCATTTCGGAGGTAATCGCAGGCTCTCAACTCGTTATTACAAAACTCGACCCACCAGTCAGAGAAAACAACTTCATTTTGTCAGCTGTATGTCCTAAACACACCATCAATAAGCTTGCTCTCTTCATATACCTGGACGTGTTTATTTAAATTTCTTCACTGTTTGTTGACAATTAAATTCTCGGTTTATCTGCGCCGTGGCTTACCATTAGCCCCTAATTCTTAATATCTACAAAACACTAACCAAAGCGGTTTCAATGCTTAATCTATTACTAGATTGAAAAGAAATGTTTTCGGTAAGAGTTGACAAAATCTCTCCGCAAGGGAAATACTTTCCATCCCTATGATTTACCGATGAGGTAATACTTCACGGGGAAATAGGATTTTGTGTGTGATAATTATTTTTTCATTAAAATTTAAAAGGATTAATGAGCAGAGTTTTGATTTGTCTTTAAACGTGATTAGATTTGCAATGGTCGTTCTATTAGCAAGTGTTGTTGGCGGAGATTGCAAAAACATTTTCAGATTATCTTCTTAAATGCAAGCTTTTGTCAAAATATTTTCATACGAAATGTTGGTGGTTTATTTCAAGTTCAATTGAAGTTAAACAAAATCAGTGCTACTAAATAAACAGCTTTAGGTTTTAACAGATAGACGTGATATAAATCTAAGGGTTGTGATATCATCTACAATATACAACTCTACGATATTCCCTTTCTTCAAATAGAAACATTCCACAAGTTTACGGGACTTAAACATCCCGAAAAGAGTTTCAATTTCTCTCAGAGAGAGAGAGAGAGAGAGAGAGAGAGAGAGAGAGTTTTGATTTATATGCCTAAATATTGTACCATATATGTGCAAAATAGATTAATTCATACTTGTTAACAAACAGATTAAATTAAACTGATACATGCCCAGATCAAATCTAATTTCAGATTTTATCATCAAATCATTTTCTTTTAGCATCAAATATATATCATTTTTTATAATTTAATCTGTTTTTCGGTGTGCTTTTTAAGGGATGTTTATTTTATACGCTTGTTTGTTTTGTTTTGAATTTTGTTTGTGTGGGGTTTTTCGTTTCAGTGATTTATGGTGAAAATTTTATTTTACATCAACTTTTCCTATTTAATGAGGAAGGGAATTAATGAAGAAGTGAGGATTGAAAAACAACATGTATATAATTGTTTAAGTTACTGAAATAAACCAGATGAGTTTCACTTTATGTACGGATAAGCTATCATTGTTTATGTAATATATAATCATATCAAGCAGGAAATCAAAGTATGCAGGAAATAGAATGAATAAATTTCGGAACGGATTTATCATAATTAACAGGGGCGCCTTTCACATTGGGTTAAAATAGTATCAAACGGCTGTAGCAAAGAAACAAATAAACAAAATTCAATCAACATAGGAGAAAACTATCAACAGCTTTTCCTGTTATACACCGTGAAAAAGTAAATCACCATTTAATAGGTTTTCAAAAGAAAAAATAATTGAGTAAATGTTTGAAAGTACGTTTTTTCGAAACTCCTATTTGTTCCGAGTGGGGTAAAATTATCTATGCATAAAAAGAAATGACGAGTTTTTATGTGGACCAAAGATAAACAAGCTTAGCTATTCAGCTTTATAAAAAAAACGCCAACAGAAGCGCTTGATGTAAATTAAAGACGATTAGAAAACGGGGTTTTAATGGGAAATACACAAATTTTATTGAGACGCATTGGCAAGTATTCCGTTTAATTTGCTTCAATGTTTCGCCTTTACCATAAACGTCTAGGGCGCTTTTCAGATGTTAATAACATTTGCATTAGTTTCTTGCAGAATGACCGTAACAATGGATGATTGGACGTGCATTTCACGGATGGTCACACTCTGTAATTAGCTTGACCCTTCAGACTCTGCTTCGGTGAATACAATTTGTTGATCCGGGCATTTATCTACTTCATCCGGGGCCAAAGGTCAGTGGAAATACAAGTTAAATATTAAGTCTCTCTGGTCGTCCAATAAAGCCCGTTTCAGCTAACATCTCGAGGAACAAAACTTCAAAAAGACACATTCTTTTGGGAATTTGATATTAAACAGTTTATTAAATCTCGTTCTGAAATCACGCTACTTACATGTATTTTTGCCAACAATTTTTTTAATTTTCAACTTGATATGGTATTTTGTTGATTTTTTTTAAACAGTGCTATATGTATTTTGCAAAAAAAAAAAATTGAACTTGTTTAAAATGAAAGTATTTTAATTTGTTTGTATTCTAAATTTCTTCACGTATCCACATCTGTTACTAGTATATCATTATTTTTGGTCCTCCCCAGAAACACAGGTTAATAAGGTTAGAAGGTAACATTGAGGAAAAAGAAGAAAGGGAGAAAAATCCGTTTGCATTCTGTTGTAGATTTGACATATAATTTTATATCATATTAATAATATCATAATATAATAATATTATAATATTAATCGTTATCAAAATTAGATTACAAGTAATATTATGTAAAGCGTAACTTGTAGTATTGAACAATTATACAAAAATTTTCAGTCTTAATGAATTTTCTTAAATATCTCCCAAACTTTTTTAAAATGGAAAACTATATAGAGAAAACATTATAATTTCACAATTTACAGTTGTCTTAATTACGATTTCTTATAAAATATGGTATAAATACAGATTTTTATATGCATCATTGATATGAACATAGGTACGGGTCGGTGCCTTTTAACAAACCATTTGTATACTCACTATACTATACATTTTCCTTTTGCTTCGAAGTACCTGAACTCTTCGCCGCTTAGATGCAGACGGAGGAGCAGACAGATGAAGAAAGCAGTTTATAAATTTCATTTTATCTGATGATATATTCAGTACATAATTGAAACGACGAGGAACTGGATATATTAAAAATAACATTCATTTTAGACGTGAAATGAAATACTAGTAAGTTATATAAATAACATGACTAAATTTGTATAATACACAATTTCAATTGTATCAGCCTTTGTGACAATTCTAGCACATCAATGAGAAATATACTTAATTAAAGTACTAGTATATACACGTGGATTTAAATTATTCCTTATGAAGGGGCTAGAATTATAAAGGTACTATTTTTCCACATCATTCTTTATAACGGAATTCTAATGATATATAACAGATTTGGCCGTTTACTTACTGAAAACAAGACACCATTAACACCCCCCTCCGGATTATTGGTTTCCTTTCAAAATCAGTAGAATTCTTTCTCTTTTCAATGCGTAATAAGTAAAGCATGTACGAAAACCTTTCAGGAAAAAAATTATCATAACGCCTCATGCGAAATGGTGTTAAAAAATCTGAGCACTAGTATTGGGCAGAAAGTGGTTTCTTGATGTGCAATTATATGAGATAATCATACAATACAAAACCAAACAAGACGGAAAATTAGAAAACGTTGATTATCACCAATGTAATGAAAATCAAAATGGATTCCCTTTTAATGAAAGCAGAATAAGACCTTACAGAAGTATCCGGTGGAGTTTAAATATGTCGGGTCTTTTATGGAATGAACCCTCTATTGACTTAACAAGGATTATTGAAATTTCCCTCGCCTTGGAGGCTCGGCAAATTGGACTCATCAGTAGAGTTACGCTGGAAAACGTGAGGATAATGACGGCAGAATAGAGATCCATCACCTAACGATGGTCAATTATCCCGCAACCCGCCATCAATCATAGCGGACGCAACCGATGCGCATGCCCCTTAATCTCTTTCAAATCATAATCTCGTTGACATGAAGAAGAAAAGAGACCTGTTCTTTTTATAACTAATCAAAAGTATGGACAGTTTGGCCAAAATTTCTGCAATTCTTTGTTGCATTACACTCATTAATGGTTGTGCAGATCTAATGACGTTGAAAAGGTCGTTATAGTAAAATCATTTTTTCGACGCAATATATACATTTTCGATTTAAAAATATAGTTATCAATTTCACAAGTTAACAATTTTTTTGTATTCATCAAAATAACCTGAATGGAATGCTTGTTACAAATGTTATCTCCAAACGTCCGATAGAGAGATGAGTTATAGAGGGTCGGGCTCGAAATTCCGCCGTCAATGGCTTCCATTATATGTATCATGGCAGAGATTTCTGATATTATCGTGACGATTAAGAAATAACCAGTATTCAATCACAAAAAACAGCGACATAATGGTCTTCTTATCGTGATATATATCTACAGAAGAACTAGATATTATTGCACAGAAATGATTCCTCTGAAAGTTGATTGGCAAGCAGAATCAGACAAAGTGGTCCTATTTGAACTCCTCATTCGCAAGTGACAGTAAAACGCATGATAAGAAATAAGCGACATTTTGTTATCATTTGTTATTATTCAAAATTGAGATATTTCGAAGACTGGCGTGCAATCAATATTGTGTAGTTTGAGGTTAAGATTTAATTTCATGCCCCTTGTAAGCAATATCGATGATTTGTCTGATAAATCTTACATTTTTGTTATGCTCAAAAAGATGATGTGAAGAGGAATGCTTTCGATTTTTATCATTTTCATTATGTTCAACAAATTCAAATTAATGTAATACATGTAACTATAACGTAACCAAACAGAAAGAGAAATGGTGTGTAAGTTAAATATCCTCATTTGTCCTTCCATTTTATAAAGATAACATATACATGTTTATCGGATTCAAAATTTAGCAACACTGCGTTTTATGCTTAAATCTTCGTTATTCACAGTACTGAATTGAAATTTGGAAGATACAAGTACTTTACGTCAAAAAAAAGTTTCAAACATTTTAATCATTGATTTATGAAAATATGAGTTTCTCCTATTGTCAAACTAGAATTAAGAGTTATTCACCCCAATTTGGTTCCCATAGCTCAGTTACATGTAAATTTATACAAAGATGCTTAGTTATCAGAGCAATACGGAATAATTCTTTGCCGTTTATGAGGATATAAATACACTGTACGGGTTGGTCAGGTGATGAAATCTCATAATGGGCTTTAGAGTAGATTTCATTACGTTCCAACTCGTATTCATGTACCCCAAAAAGTCAAAGTAAGATTTCTTATTCCTTATATTTACATTATGTTTCAATTACTGTACTAAAAACATTAATTCGACCCCGATTTTTTAATTTTCATTCATTGTGTAAAATTTATTTTGTATGTTTTCGTTGGATTTTTTTCTTACAGTAATTGCCGCTTATATTTTGGACACTTACAATCACTATCTGTCTCCCTCTGGAAAAACTGGAAAAAGTTTTAAGGAAGACAAACGTACTGTTGAACAAACTTCCACAACAACAAAATCTTAATACTATTTGATACACAATGTATATTGGAATGTCCCTTTTGTTAGTGGTATTCCATTGAATATCATATCAAATGGTGGACCTGCACGTGTATGTATCTCTTTCTTATTCGTTTCGCTGGACAATGAATTGGGTAGATATTACATACATGTACCATCACAAACTGAGAGGTTCTCTTCATCACGCGTTTGGTCGCCGTTTTTAAGAATGAATCCTAAATTCAAAGGTTTTAAAGCGCAAGAAATACTATTTCATTTCAGTTGTATTTATTGTGGCGTCTTCGCAATGCATTTTCACAATAAAAAGTATTAATAATTATTGCAAAAAGTGATATACATCGAATACTGATGAAATAAAACTTATAAAGACTAAACTCATTTACAAATTTTATCGAATAAAAAACTTTATTCTCAAGTTCATATATCACAAATTTTATATACATAAATTACAGTACAAATGCATAGTTTACCTTCCTTTTAAACATAAATTCTTAAATATACTCATACAGTGTATCTGAATGATAAACACACCTTGTGGTTTTTCTTATATTTATTTGGAGCCATGCAAGTATGATACAAATTTTCCTTTTAACATCAACAAACCTACTTAGAAAAATGTTTAAACCTTGAAAAAGAAATAAACAATTTGTTAAACTGCCAATTAATTACGATGACATTTAGCTCCAGTGTAAATTGATGAAAAAAAGCCTTAAACTAATAGCTCAAGCAACAGCACTATATGAACGAAAATGGAAGAAAAATAAAAAGCATTGATAAAAATTTTCTTATTTCGGACCAAGCTAAGTAGAATTAAATGAAATGAAAATACGGACAGCTCAACTCAACAATGAAAGAAGGGGGAATGTTGTTTGATTAACACAAAAACTACAAACGTGTTGGCAATTCTGCTAGAAAACTAGAACTGCAAAGAAAAATACATTTTAAGAGATTATCCTTCTTAATAATAATATTCGAGCATTTACCCTTAAAGCACATTATATTCGATTCATTTATGCATTTATGTTTATTCGTATTTTTATCTAAATTTGTGTTTTACCTTTATACCGTCTATCTTTATTTCTAGTGAAATTACCAGATGGCGTCAGTTGAAATCACCTTAAGATGTAAAGTTGTATTGACTATGGGAGACTGTTTCTATTAGGGCCCAAAACGCATCAAGATGGACCGCTTTTTACTTCATTAAATTGTGACAACTTAAATATCCTAGCCATTTAAAATTCGATTTATTTAAATGTTCGCTGGTAAAGATCCATTATCATGCTTCATTATGGCTGCTCTGTGATAAATATCAAACTCATAAATCCGATACATTTTCGTGCGATTCGCTAAAATTTTAATGAAAGGTGGTCACTAATGTCTTTCTCGTCTGGATAAAAATTACCCTGTCTCCCGATGACCGGTATTAATGAAATATCGAGCCCGATTTGAGAGATATCTACACATCATTAATACATTTAAGTACACGATTAATGCATTATTCTCCCATTAAATGTTTTCCCGCCTTAGAAGTCCTCCAATTCTAATAATTCAAAAGGGAATAAATTTATTAAAAGATTCTTTTTGAGTGCTCATTTCGAAAACAAAATTTAAACATCATGTATATATATTCACACAGATATTGCCTGACTGAATTAATACATTCACTTACGAGAGGAAAATTATCTTTTAAAATTATATTTTGAAAAATAAACAAAACCATTATTCTATTTTTTCAAAACAATAAACTTATATGATATTTTTATTTGGCTGAGAAAATTTTGTCATTAGCAATTATTATATTCAATTCTTAGCATTCATTCCATTTCTAATTGATGTATTATCATCAGAGAGATAACTACATCAAGTTTATCCTTCAGTATTGTATTGTATGGCCGATAACCAAGAACTATTCCGATTTAAGGTTTAACAGATGCTAGTCATTAACTTCCTCGTACAATTGATGTTTAAACATTTTAAAACATTGCATATATAGATATGACTGTGAAATTTAGTAATATTGCATTTACAACAATTTATTTCTTTTTATTTACGTTTTCAAATAAATTATATCATATCGGACAACACATCATTATTACACACAGTTGTAAAACAAATGATAAATATTCTCGAAATTCACTGAAGAAATTAAGGTATCATCAAAGAAATACTCGATAATTCATTGAAAGAGTGGCCCCTGTACTTTTAACATTACTATTTTATTCCAAATTTTTGCTGTTGATGTTACCTACATGTACTACTACAAATGTTTTTTTTTTCAGCCTAGGGATAAAATTTTAATGACCATCTCTTTATAAATCCGTTTAATATAAATTATATATAGGACCGGATTGTTACGCCCATATCCCTATCAAAATACAGAGGTAATCGAAGGAGGACGTCCCGTGTTTAGACTGATATAATTGCTTAATCCCGGACCTCTGTGTGCGAGCAGGTGCGCGAATGCCCCGGGCTCCCAGCACCGTGAAAGGACCACTACCCAATACAGGGGGCTTATCCCGCATCCAGTCCTCTCATGGTCATCTTCGCGACCAAATTATTTATTAAGGAAAACTCGTCCGTATTGTTCGCTAATGACTTCCAAATGAGAAATTAGCCTCTTTTTGTTGATCGCAGTTTAAACCCCATCATTGAGAAGCGATCAGATAGCAAGAGAAGCGCTGGACCAGATTGTCGACTAAAGCAGTAATAATTGAAGTGTCAATCGGGGGCTACTCAAAGGTCTAAGTCGTTATAGAAAAGTCCGGCTCCTACAAACATATCACTTTTATTTAATCAATTAAAATCGTGACAACGCGAGAGAGACATTTCAAGAACGTTATTGTGCATCACAATTTAATCTATCACCGTAATTTTACTTGTCAATGAGCAAAACCTGTAACCAGGACATACATTTCGAATTCCGAATTTCTATTCCATTCAATTAGATACAAGGGTATGGACATTCGTCTTTTAAATAAGGAGGCTGGATTGTCAACAAAACTAACCAACAGATCTATCTACCTTAAATCTTAAAATATGATTTGTAAATCTTTTAACAGAGAAAAAATTCATATATTTTATCTTTGAAATTTTGGTATTATCCTATATATTTCACATAGAGATCTTCTTCTAAAGGAGACCAATACAGTCTAAAACTGGCCACGGCCATCGAGCCCTCTTAAATTTTATAAAGCTTCTAGTATTTACTAGTATTTAGATTCCTTGGTTCGTCTGTCTAAATTCTCTGTTCAACTAAATTTTTTTTTTAGATTCATTTATTCATTAAGCAGACATATTTATCCAGATATTTTAATTTTAATTTTCAACTCCTCATTTCTTTTGGGATATTAATGTTATTTGTAAGTTTAATATCATCAATATTTATACAACAATATCTATAAGGCATTTTGTATGAATTTTTTTTTATTATTTAAGGGTTCACTTTTTGTGTTCTTGGTTTAAGTTTCAATAGATATGGACAAATTTTTGGTGGTCAATTTAAGTTCGTGCTATTAAAATAAACCTAAACATGGATAACTTTATGAATAAAGAAGTAGCAAATCTGGTTACTTTAAAATTTTCTATATATAATATAATTGATAGTATAATTAGACATTCCCTGTCTGAAACAAGGCGTTCATCTGCCTTCCAAAGTTTCCCTCGCCTTTGGTCAGAAACTGATGACGCGTAGATAGGGCATTTCTGTAGAGCTGCTATCGGAATAGCGTCATGCACGTGGTGACAAGCTTGTCAGAGCCCCCAGGACAGGGGGTAAGGCTTCATCCCTACCGTATTCAATAGCAGCACGTTCCTATAATGGGAATCTTAGAGATAACAATTTGGAATAAAAACATCTTAATTCATCCGATCCTTTGACCAAAAGAGTATTATTGAAGCCAATTTTAAAAAATGTAATCGTTTTAAAACAGCTATGGTCGTCCTCTGACCTTCATGATTTGGTGAGAAAGCTAATCTATTAGACAATGGAGCTTTATCATAACAAGTGCAAATTTATAGAGTATCAGCAACAAACTACATGTAACAAATGGAACCCCAGGTATATCTCTTTTGAGAGAGAGAGAGAGAGAGAGAGAGAGAGAGAGAGAGAGAGAGAGAGAGAGAGCGAGCGAGCGAACTTATAACCATGTCTTTTGCCACATCTACAGCAATCTTAATTGACTGTAAAATGCACTTTGTACAAAAAATGCGTTGTTAAACAAATGGTTTTGAATAATTTACTTGGTTCAGAGAGAGTAAGAATTCTGCTCATCTGCTTTTTAATGTACAAAAATTCTCCTCTATAAAAAAACCCCAAGATAATAAGCCACGGGACAACTTCTGTTTGTTTCATCAACCTGTAAGAAAGAATGAAAATATTATTTTTTGGTACGCATCAGTTGAAATAACTCGAAGCTTTCTGCGAATGTGAGAATGACAAATCATTTTTGCCCTGTTTGTTCTGTAGAAAATACCACCCTAGACAATCACGCCGAAATACTCCCAGTAATGGCTCAAAGCCTCAGCTAATGGCAAGACACACTACAAAACGCAAGAAATAATTTAGCGTGCGATGAAAGTTCCACTAACATTACAAATTAAGTGAGAAAACATCCGTAACCTGTCTTTGGAATCATAACTATGACTGCAGCAGTCGGAGAGCTGGGACCTGGGAATCGGATGCAGGCCTGCACGATACAGGAGGAATGCACTGAGAGAATTTTGTTGCCATCCACTGCAATCATTCAAAAATGATTTATGGACAACGGTTTATGCATCGTCTTTCCAGGCTAACGCTTAACCTTTGAGCTTTGATGTCAAACACATTTATACGCATAGATTTCCTTTGTTTATTTTACTTACTAACAAACAATGTTTAAGTATATTATCTATTTTCTATAAAGGAATTTTTTAATGCATTTATAATAACAATTACACGTAAATTTATCGGTTTCTCTGCATTTCCCGCTATGGTAGCATAAATAAAATTCATTAATGCTTATGTCATTGCCTATTAAAACAATCTAAATGACCACAAGAAATTTGCAGCACGGAAATCCACGTGAGTAATGGTAAGTATTATCATTAACAACTCTACTTATATCCTCCAAGTCTTAAAGTAATCATAACAATATCAGTAACTAATTTCGAGATTAAATCATTTCTCTTTTATTCTGTCCGTCAGAAATCACAAAACACCACCATGTATTCAGATGTAAAGACCAGTCAACCGGAACGAGTCCAATGCCTCATTACCAGAGTGCAAAAACAGTTTGCAATAAATTAGAAAATGTTTAACATTTCATATTCGGTTCACTTCCAGCCAGTTTTTTTCGCAGCTAGTTCTCCAAAACTGGTCTCTTGATGGTAATTCCAGATATGAAGCTATACAATCCAGGTTTACTATCCCTAGGCATGAAACGGCTTCTGAAGGAGGATAGTGAAAGGTTTGGGGGAAAAGACACCTGCTTTAATTCGCTTCTAAAAAATAACTTATTGAAAAAACTGTTCAGTATGTCTGCCTGATTAACTGGTATAGACTGATCAACAACCAGTTATCGTTTAATGGAAGTAGACAGTGTTTCATCCTTTTGATGCAAAATTATATTAACTATGACAATTCAAACCAAACAACACGTAATCTGAACTTGTCACGACACAGCAACAATTAAGGCCACCAATTAATGACTCATTAAAAGATATTCTTGTGAACATTCGGATTCTGAAAAAAAAAATAATGTAAAATGACGCGTAATAGTAGTAAAAATGTTATTTTCAAGGAAATGAATAAAATATTATCGAACAAATATGACCTATTGATGAAAATTTTATTATTTGACTCCGGTGGGAAGAGACCTATGTCATTATCATTGACATTTTTCATATTATTTCCCCCTCTAATTCATTTCATCCATATCTAATAGAAGTTTTCATTGATTGTCGGTTGAAAAATGAAAGAGTATTGCTCTTGAAACTGATAACAAATGGGGAAATGGCCTTTGTACATGTTCACCGGCAGCATGAAACATCATTACAGATGACACAAGAAGGATAACTCTGAGATTTAAAATATCCATACAACGGTATGGGACACCTCCATATTGTGATGTACTTCTAATCGAAATAAACAATAAAATCAAGTCTTATTTTACAATTTTTTTCTGTCCCAATATTGTTACAATTCAAATAAACTTTAAAACATTGTTTTTGGTCAAATATTGTAAAATTTGACATTTCTAAAACTATTTCTGAAAGTATTTTGATTATAAAGTAATTTTATCCACATTAATATTCGTCCATGTAGTTCATTAAAACTTCATCTTTTTGTTATCAATAACGAGTCTATTGGTCGCGGACAATTAAAGGTAATTTAACTAGACTACGTATACTTTATTTAACACTTGATTAACACAGTGGTCTAAAAGTGGCTTAAGTTTGTTTTGGGTACGTACTTACAATTGAACATGCATGTCAATCTTAACGACTTTGATTATAACGGTTCAAAAGTTATTGCTAAATACTACATGTAGTATTCGAGATATCGGAAACAGCATGACAAACATGCAGAAAGACTAGCAAACAAGAGAATAAAACCCATAGAATGTTGCACCCCTATCTCAGGCACGTATCATCGGAGGGGTGGGGGCACTTTTTCTCGCAGCAAACATTTTTCTTAAATTTCCATATAAAAAAAGACTGTATTCAGGAGCCCCCCCCCCCCCAATTTTTGGAAGCATATTAAAACTGTAGTGAAATAAACAAAATTAAAGTTAAAGTAGTGAGGTTCCACGACCTCCCCTCCCCCCAAATGGATTAGGACTTTGAACATTGGCGGCCTAGTTTTGTTTTTGCTTTTTTGACAAGATTTCGGATAAGTTTGTCCCCCCTTTCAAAACGGTGCTACGTGCCGGTATCGTGCATTAAAAACCTATAATAAAACATTTGTAATAAATTTTATTGGGATATTTTTTTTAACTAATAAAGGTTTCAACCTTCTTAAAAACTAACATCTTCACCAGCCAAGGGTTTACGATCCGCTACTCTCCTCTACAACCCTAGGGTGTAAATGTAAACCCTTGGCTATATATATATCAAAGAACTGTTCGTTCGATGGTCAAAACATTTTATAGAGATTTATTTCCAGAGAATATTAATGTGGCTTTTTTATGCATCTTAATACATGAACAGTATATAGTTTGTTTACACTACAGATACATGCGTAAAACAAATTGATAGTTTGTAAATAAAACATCATAAAACTCTCGTAAATACAGATAAACAGGTATCTGTATCTGTACTCAGTGTGGTTTAAGGCGGGCGTCTGTTTTTGATGACGACAGAAAAACACCGCTCAAAGCGTCACCTACTGGTCCTAATCACCGCCAAATCTCCATAGTCCGTCCGTATCTGGGGCCACCATCGCTACTGGACACGGTCTTATAGGTGTGAACTTTCCTACCCCCAGAGTACACGGTCCTTCACTGTTGGTCAAAATGGTTCGCGCTGCAATAATTGTCTGCATCACTTTGAGTTTAGTCTGCACTTGTTGGGCATTCTCCCTCAGAAACATAAAGTCTGAAAAGGAAGTTCTTCTGAGAGAATTGGTGAGTATTTTTGCGGTCAGTTTTCGTTTTTTAACCAAAATAAAAAAAAAAACTGGGAGCTTACCTTGCTTACGGTACTCGATTCAATATTATTTCATTGGTTGAAATTAATGGTTAAATAAATCCGTTAGTTTCCAACAAGTAGACCAGTCAATGCTGTGAAACAATTATGCCTTCTTAAATCTTTATTTTACATGTGATGTATCTTATTACAAATTAAAAAAAAAAATTATAGCATCAAAAGATTGTAATACATTTTATGACAGTCGTTGCATCCATGTCAGTGATGGATACCTATTTTGTGTATAGAGAAAATGGTTATAGGCTAACATTAGTTTTAAAATAGTATTAATTTAAGTGTATTTATTGAATTTAAAATCGATATATAGGTTGATGACCTGAAAGATGAGGACAAACGCTCTGACCACGCCCATGGCATCGTCTTCTTCTTCGGAGATCTGGATCGTGACGGTGCTTTAACAGAGGTGGAGCTGAGGCGACTGTATTCAGGCAGTGTGTTCGCCGCTCATCTCGAAGACCTCATTCGGGTTCTATTGTCACGTGATCTCGACAACAGTCAATCTCTTGATGTTCACGGTACTTGAAGTATTATTCTATGTGGTTGAATTTTTGAAATAATTTATCGTCACATTTTAAGAAATTTAGGCTGTGTGCAAAAGACGATCGAGTTTTACCTCAATCTAATAACTTGAATTCATGCTCAAACTAACATAGCAATGAATTTTGAGCTCTATATCATGCTTATAGCTCTACGACTGACATTCAAATTTTGGTTGGTCATTAGAAATGCATTACTAGAGCAATAATAGAAAAATTAATCGTGACCATGCCCCATTGAAGAAATGGCTTATTTACCGTCACATTCATACAGTAAACAGAGATATGAAAGAAGTTGTATTCATTACACTACATGTGAATATAATAAAAGCATATAAATTAACATATGTATTCCACAGAGTGGGAAGACATCGAGTCCATGTCCAGGGGAGAACTGGCGCTGATGTTACTATCCGTGGGCTGACTGACCCCTGCTATTTACCTGTACAGCACTTGAAAGGTCACCTACCTGGATGTTATTCATCACTTATGAATGGATGCTTATTTTATTTTGTTACATAAAAATATTACATGATTTGTGATTATTTTTTGTTCTGCTCCTTACATAAAAATAAAATTAATCTACTCAAAGCCTTGTCTTTAGGAATTATATTTTGATGCAAAAAATGTGCACTATTGATGACTTTAACCATAACGTTATAAATAAAGAGGATAAGAAAGTGTTGATTTCTTTTACCAGAAGAAAGAAATTATTATACATAATCTATTCTGTGGAACATACACATACATTAATAAATAAACAAGCGAATTTTAGTACAAGGAAGCTATAGTGTTATATTGTGTCTCTCAGAACCTCTAAATGGCTTTACCCACACAAATATGGACCACATAATATTATTAACTAATAACCAATTTCGGTAATTGAAGAATAAAAGACAATAGTGTATAGTATAGTTATTATATTATTTTATATCTAGTTTTGTACATTTTTATCTTGTGATCGACTTCTTAGGAATGGGATTAGATATGTATAGAGTGTCTGTTGTACTATGTTTATAAATACAATAAAAATATCGTTTAAGTTAGATAAATATTAAATTTCTGAAATTAAAAACTGTAGCACATATTGCTTTATTTTCCTTCTTACTATTGTCCTAAGCCACCATATTTGTACTACTAAACGTATCTGTTAGAAACAGACCAATCTTTTAATGATGGTATGCAGTTGTATTAACAAGACCAAATGGGGCTGCGTTAAGGTACATATCATATTTGTCAAGGGTTTCAGAATACCAGACCGGCAGACCAGTGCAATGGATAAACCAGTGGATGCAAAATGTGATACAGAACTGTGGTTCTGACTTTGGGGATATTCATTTAGATCTTATATGCTAGTAGTTCTTCTATTTCATACAATGTACGTTCAAATTCATATCTTTCACTTGGGTCATTCTAGAAATAAACTATCGCCTCACGAACCCTTTACCATTGTCTAGCAAAGATGGAAATAAGTCTGAACTACGAAACAATACCATTATACGTCGATTCAATTAAATTACGTCATAGGCACTGTACAAAATTAATAATACACGTGAAAGGGGAACAATAAATTAAGGATATGTACATCAAATATGTATATCTTGAACACACAATATGATTTTGACTTTATAAGAAGAGATCAGATCGTTATCTATATTCCTAAGTACTTTTAATTTGGTATTTAAATCTATAACTCATTAAATTTTCTGTAGTTGCTATGACTAATAAATCTTAGTAATTCATTATCTATTGATTAATCTTAATTGAGTTTGTGTATCAAGTTTACTAAAAAGTATATAAATACTCATGCACAAAACATAGTAAAACTGTTATCAAAAGATTTATCAGGTAAAGTATCTCATCACTCTTACCAAATGGGAAATCGTAACGTGTACCTGGCAGCCATATGTTTTTTATTCCTTGCAAAAGGATCCAGCGCCAGAGGTTTTAACCTCAAGGTACGTACGATTTAGAAAATCTTTAAGGCTCTCATGGACATTTTTAGATAAAATATATACATGTTAGTATATTCTTTCCTCGTGGACAAGAAGAGCTCCCAATATGAGGAAAAGAACTCCGCGAAAACATTTTATGAAAAAAAAACAATTAAAATTGTTGATATATAGTATTCTCTTTTAAGGCATATCAATTGTGTACTTCTTGATTTTAATCTCTCTCCTATTTTTTTTTTGGACATAGTGTATATAGACTTTGCTTTGAGATGCGATACGGATAAAATAAATTCACCATCGTCCGATTTTTATTCGTATTTAGAATAGAACTATCAGATCGATTGTTTTAAGAATTTGGGGTTTTTCCCTCCAAATTTCAGATCAATGAAGCAAACAATGGGGTGGATCGCCGGCAGGAGAATGTCCCGGACAGGGACGTCAAAGATCTGTTCTTTGCCATACTGGACAAAAACCAAGATAAGGAACTGTCCGTAGAAGAATTCTACTTGCTCAAATCATGGCGGGAAGTATCCAGCACTTTTGGGGATATCTATCACAGATTTTGGTCCGGTAAAGAATCATCAATCACTCAATCCGGTGGGTACACATCTAATTGACACATTAGGAATTCTTTTATCAAAGATAAACAGTGCAAAGGAAGTACATATTCACTTTCAGTTAAAAAAAAACCCCTATTCTATTTGTTTAAAATCGGCAACATATAAAAATAGACCGTTTTTTGAATGAAAATCATTAAGACAATTTATGAACAGCTTTGAATAACCCAAAATGTTAAAAAACATGTTTACACTTTAATTGCTGACTATATTAGGAGCAATGCTAAACGCATACAATTCAAGCTGTATTATGTATTTCAATTGTCTTAAATTTTGACTTTTTTTCATCTAAATTAAACCTTTTTATCGATATATTCTTCTTCAGAATGGAATGATTTGAGGTTTACAGACAAAGACATCAAAGATATGACAAAGCCCTTTGAATATATTACCATTTTGCACTGAGAAAGAAGTTAATGAGTTAAGCAAGTATGTCGTTCTTCTGAATAAAATTAAAAGAACTGTTTGAACTCTGTCTTGCTTCTTTTTTTATTTAGCTAGGGTTAATCACAATTCATTTTACAACCAGTCCAACCTTTTTGCCAAAAGAAGGTGTTATACCTTTAGTTAATGGTCAATAACATTTTTTATCATTAGCATCACCGTTGTTTAGGAAGTAAAAAAAGAAAACAAACGCCTTTAACAGATAGCTAAGTTCCTTTTGGCATAAACGAAGGACCACCGGGTTGGATGAAAATTGTATAAAATCTATCCGTTATGTTAAAAAAGTCCAATCGCCTTGAAAACCTATGATAATCAAACTCGTACGTTAGTTTAAATCTGTGACTTCAGCGTTCGACATGCGTTGCGTGTTAGTTCTAGTTGCTGCCGTTTTGGTCGTCTCTACCAAAGGAACACGTGTTCATGATGAGAAAATGTTCACTTCTGTAAAGAGAGTAAGTACTAAATGTAACGCGCGTTTATTAGCGATCAGTTTGCAAGTTCTCATGATCTTTTATTAATATGTCGTGCAGATAATTTTTATTTTTAAGTATTTTTTTCTGTTTGTGTATATACGAGTATAATTATGTTTATGAGAGAGAGAGAGAGAGAGAGAGAGAGAGAGAGAGAGAGAGAGAGGATACTTTTGGTTATCAATGATCACAATCTTCCATTATTTTACAAACAAGGCCCCGGCGTCTACAGACTTTGGTCTTCTTGACCTGCTGTTTAAGTATGGGGACAAGGACGAGTCCGACAGTCTGGATTACTACGAGGTCAAGGAGTTGTTTTGTGGACGAATTTTTTCCGTTAACATCAATGACATCATGGCGTCCATCATGAAACAAGACGCGGACGAAGACAACAGCATTGACAGGAATGGTAAAACGAATGGGTTGTTCATTTCAATTCTTCTTCTTCTTCTTCTTCTTCTTCTTCTAATGGGTTGATCATTTCAATTTGTCTTCTTCTTCTTCTAATGGGTTGATCATTTCAATTTCTTCTTGTTTAATAAACTGTTGATTAATTCAATTTCCTTTTTGTAATTTCAGAATGGAGGTCCATAGTTTTTACCAATGAAGAACTAAAGACCTTTGATCGTTCTCCCTATATCACCATTCTGGCTTAATTTCTACTATCTGGAATTTTCTAAATAAAATAATTCAAGCAAAGCTAGCTAGCATTTGTATTTACATCAGAAATAAACTTCATGTAAGATATAACTCTTGTCGTGCAATCCACATTATGGGGATTTCTTATTATTTAAAAATCATTGTGATTACCCAATTGATTGATTGTTTCTTTAATGTCCCATCGAGAAAATTGTTTACTAGTAGAAAACGGTGAAGATCATATGCTTTTATATTTACATTTGCAGTGTGTTTGCCTGTGATAACACTACGTATCGATTTTGTACTATACGGTCTAATAACTTCAAATGACGTATAATTAGGGCGCCAGCGGGGTTTGCTTATTTATTTTTATTAAATATTTAAAGGTATATGTGGCGTATTTTTAGTGAATAACAATAATAGGATCTGATTATTTGCTTCATTTCTTTACTAAAAGATAGGACTTTCACACAAATTACGCTTTATAAGTCAATCGCATAACAAAGATACAAGAAATCAAAAAAATATTTTTTAAATTTTTACCGGCACGGTAAAAAATACAAAAGATTTGAATAACCCCGCCTTAAATGGGTCACGTGACATCAATCTCCGGTCTATCAACAACAATGGCGACGACGAGAAAGATAATAGGTATACCGTTAAGTTTGACAGATTTGGCAATGAAAGAAAAAAAGAGACAGACTGTCAAGGATAGGAACAAAGGGAAGATTGTCATCGGAGACCATGTAGATTGATGGAATAGGAATTAAAGCCGAATTAAACTTAAAGCTATACACGCTATAATTTGCGTCAATTTTGAATGACAGTGAAAACGCATGTGTTTGTTTACTTATAAAAGTTAACTATATTCTGCAAATTACAGTGGTTAATTCTTTCTAGTTACAAAGATATAGAATTTTAATTGTTTATTTTCCTAATGCTTTTTCATGAATATTGATGAAGAAGGAGCGAAACCGACCTCATTGCGCATGTCCGCGGGAAATCAGGTAGCCGTTATTGTTTGCCTAATTACATATCCGTCTCGATTTTATATACAGATTTAACAGTTGTTACATGTATTATGAGTGTTATACATTTGTCATTCACGGTACCATTATTTTTTAACGTTTAAATAGGATAACACTCACACGAACTAAAAATAGCACTTAGGGGAAAACACATAAGCCTACGTCATTGTTCAGGGGAAGTACATGTATGTACATGAACATGCTCACACGCTTGGGTTTTTGCTTTCTTTAATTCGTACTCGTATAAAGGACAAATTTATGCTTTACTGAAAAAAATTATATCCTTTCCTTCGTGAAACTACAACAATTATAAAGATGTTGACCCCCACCAAGTTTTGTGTGATTGTCTAAAATTAGCTGTCGATATCACGTGACAGATTGATATTCATGAGAAGGCATTACTTTCCTGGCAGGAAAATAAATATTTTTTATTGTTTAAAATTTGATATCTTTATTACGTGATCGAATTGGGCATTATAATTAACAGCATATAGGTAACTTTTGTAAGGAATCAAACACACGTATTTTCCCCGTCATTTAAAATTGACGCAAATTATAGCGTGTATAGCTTTAAGTTTCCATCATGAAGTTGTAGGGGTTTTGCTAGTCAGGTTCGTGCTCCATGTGTCATGTGTCTTTACTTTATAAGTTTTAAACCACAAGTGGATTTTCGTTTAGAGGAATTTTTGAATAAAGAATAAATAAACACTCTCAGTACATGCATCCCTTATGGAGAGGGGTATTTACTCAGTTTACCGTGTCGATGATGCTAAAATCGTGCTTCGTCTTTATTACACTTAATAAACAATTTATATCGTTCTACATTAATAAATATCGGAATAATAATGCTTCGAGTATCATCTGATATTAGAATTGTTTAATTTAAGACATGAAAAACGTGATTCTAATTTGTAAACAAACTCTTCTTCCATCGTGTTTTCAATGCTAGGTTTTCCCGCACTCATGCGCAGTGGCGTTATAAATGGCTGATTACATTAATATTCATCAGACGTGTTGCAAAGTTTAAAGACAAATAACTAAAGACAGAACATGTTTTATGGGCCGAGAGTTTGTGAAACGTCTAATTATAAGAAGTATGATGTATATTTTTACTCAAACTCATGTCAAAAATTTTACTCCAAATACGTCACATATACCTTTAATCGTACAATAGCTGAAAATTATATAAATATAAGTAATAAGGAATCATTCTTCGAATATTATGAGGTGATAATTTCGGTCGGGGCGTGATCAAATCTATCATAAAGCCCTTCGGGCTTTATTGGATTTGATCACGCCCCGACCAAAATTATCACCTCATAATACTCAAAGAATGATTCCTTATTTCTTAAATAACCATTGGGCATTGAGTGTTATATATACATGTATCGCCTATTCACCTGTGCTAAATGTATCCTACACGGGAGCTTCAGATTCAAATGTGTTGTGACCTTGCATTGGACAGTGAGGGTTCTTTATCGTGCCAACAACTACCAAGACTAAAGATAACACTTACCAATAAGCCAAAAAGTCGATCGTCATTGTTACCCGTTAATTCGAAAATGCCGGTATATTAAAATTGTATGTGTGACGTTATCAAAGACGTACATATACATATACTAACATGTCATGTCATAAAAGACAAAATAAGAAATGAATCAAAATTAGTGTATCGATACATCCACGTATTTTTGCCCACATAAGTTAGTTTTCCAGACCACAGCCACATGACGTTATATATTTTTCTCATTATAAAAATATATATCCTCTACCTAATGATACGTTTCATTAGGTAGAGGATATATTTTTTTTATGATGAAAAAAATAAATAAATCACGTCAGGTTGCTGTGGTCTGGAAGACTAATTTATGTGGGCAAAACGCTGTATATTATTTGGTAACGTGTATATTTTTATCATGAGAAAAATATATAATGTATGGTACGTGCCTGTGTTCCAGACCTTCGTAAAAAGGTCGTGCAAAATCAGACATTCAGCTTTATAATCATTTAAAATAATAAATATGGATTATTTAAAACTGAATTTCCCTTTCGCACATATTAATTTATGAGCAGTTTTCAGTGCTGTTTTGTCACTAAAACTCAGTAAAATAAATATATGATATTGACACATATTAATTTACACTGTAATATAGAAATAGAAAAAATAAATAAAATTAAATAAACAAAAATTCTTTTTTTTTTTTATAAATTTAAAGAAAAAACTAAAAAAAATTAATTTTTACAATAATTCATCCCAGTATGCCCTATACTTGCGATTAAAAAAAAAAAATTAATAACAAGTACTATACATGTACACTGAGAAAAAAATGTATGTGTCAGTATGCAGACACATCGCCCATAAATTTCGAATATTAAATTATTTGATTTTCCCCAATGATATGGCATATGACTTCTACAAATATTGTGCATATAGAATAAAGTACCCCTTATCCTACATAGCTAGGTCAGATACTGATCGATCTATAAGGACTAGGGAATTTAATCAGTCTAGGCGGACTCCGAAAACGGAGTAAACTCCGAAAACGGAGTATTTGGCACCGTCATGCATTACGATTTTCTCAACTTCCGTTTTGTAGCTAATGTAAATAATGGAGAGTTACCTCCCTTCTCCGTGAAAACGTGATTGAATACATTAAAATCCTTCAGAAGCGTAAAAAAAAATTAAAAACGATACAGAAATGGTTAATTTTAAAATTATACTTCAAAAGAAATGTGAAAATGTTTCGGTAAACAGCAGGAAAATAAATAAATGTTAATGTTGTCGTGTCCTTGAAATGATATTCACACACCTGAACCTGTTTAGTGAGTATATAAGTACAGGTAATTAGCTAACTAAAAACGGCAATTACATGTTATTTAGAGGTGAGTCATATTTATAGTTTTGAATATTGGCAAACATTTCACTTTACCATATATGGAAACAAGGAAGTCACCGGTCCCATCGCGCATGCGTCAACTTCTGATATATATTTCCGGATTACAGGCCGGTGTGCATTGATTTAGTGTATTTATCACTTATAATTCAATTATGGGGAGCTATGAACAAAGTAAGTATACTCGGCAGCTATTGTAAACAAAATATATAGAGTCTGAGTATTTGTCTTTGGATAAAAGACCTCTTTGCTGCAAATATAGTTTTAACTTGAATTATCTCTGCACGGAAGCTGATTACAAGCTTCTGAAGACTTCAACATAATCATAATATTAAAAAGAAGTATAGTAATATAAGTGTTTTTATTTTGGTTGATTTTTTTAAAAACATATTTATGATGACAGTAAATTTGAAGAGTTTAATCGCCTACTATGTCAACGTTTTTCATGTGTTTATGTAGTGACCCCTCCCCTAAAGTCGGCTAAACTCTGATCAGCCATTGTTTATCGTAACACGAGTGAACGCAAACACTGTCGTAGAAGGAAAATTTTAGAAAATTGCAGACAACAAGCGATTGCATTCATTTGAATCTAAGATTCTTTGCTTGGAGATCAAGTTATTTTTCACTTTAAAATCTTGATTACTATACATAGAAGTATAGCTATGCTACCAAATCTTAGTGGCAAATCTTATATTTCGCAGTATATTAATGTTTGATATCAAACTCGCAAGTAATGAATGCTATATCAACCTTCACTCTTCAAGAATAAAGCAATACACAGATCACCCACCTTCACACACCCCCCCTTCCAAAAAAAAAAACCTCATCTAAAAGAGCAAAAATAAAAAACATCAAACCTCCTTCATATATTTTAAGTTTAATATGTGTATTCTCTTAATTTACACTTATGCTTTGACAAATCAATTTTACACTGTTGTACTTTCTTAATTGCAGTCAAGTGTTTTGCAAGTTTACCAAGAACAACAAGAGGCAAAGCCTTGGTTCTAAATGGAGACCCAAAGGGTAAAAACATGCTCTATACCAATGGAAACAGTGTCATAATCAGAGAAGTTGAGGTATGATATACATGTAATAAACACTTATTATATAGATATTTTATTAAGCATAGACTATCATCAACATTTTAAAGATTTCTTTCTATTTCACATTTGTAAACATTTTTATCACATAAACAAAACAGAGAATATCACTCATAAAAACAATTATAATTCCAAGTTATGACCAACAAAAAAATAATTCTGGGTAAATAAAATACTGTTAATAGGGTTAAAAATTGTGTTCCCAGGTCCCTCAAAAAAGAGAATCTTCTATGCTTCTGAAAAGATATTATCTCTATTCAACACAATTTAAGATTTTAAATTTTATTACCACTTTAAAACTCATTGATAAAAACACACAATAATGGCATATAATCCAAATAGTTGAAATACAAATCATGAATCAGTCCTATGTATACATGTTCTGTATTAATTTTCAGAATCCTTCAGTGTCAGACATCTACACAGAGCATGCAACTCACACAACATGTGCAGCCTACTCCCCCAGTGGATTTTATATTGCATCAGGAGGTACACAGCAGTAGTTACATAAAAAGCTACCGACATTGAAAACTTAATTGACTATATGTTTATGAGAACCATTCTACTCATGCTATATGTTTTCTATGTTGATCATGCAATGCTTATATTTCGTTGAATTGCAAAATGTATTTAATGTTGTTCAAATTGAATTTTTTTTTTGGAAATTTTTGGGGATCAACCTTTATGTATACTTTTTTAAGACATGTCTGGAAAAGTGCGGGTTTGGGATACAGTCAATAAGGAACACATCTTGAAGAATGAGTACCAGCCATTTGCTGGAGAGGTAAAGGACATTGCCTGGTCTGGAGACAGTCAGAGAATAGCAGCTGGTGGACAGGGAAACCAAAAGTAATCAATCAAATCAATCATAAGAAAGTAAATAATCTAGTCAAATATACATATCAAAGTTCAGAGTAGATACATTCAATGGATTTCAAAGAATACTGTAAATGTTTTACAGTCGGCTGTGTATTCTATTTAGCGTTTTTTGCGAAACGTGGCTTCCACTAAATCAAGAACATCTCTTAATGTCATGGTATTATATGTATATAAATAAGCATATTCAGTGCTTAATCAAAATAATCTATGCTAACCTGTTGAAAAAAATCAATTAATTTAGAACAAAAAATTGTACACACTAATTATGATACATTTACAGTAAGATTTTCTTATGGTTAATAGTAAAAAACTAAAACAGGGATAGGAACATGTACTTTTTACAATTTTGTCTTTGCAGATTTTCTCACGTCTTTACTGCAGACAGTGGAAACTCCTTGGGAGATTTGATAGGACACAGTAGTGCCGTTAACAACATAAGCTTCCGCCCAGAGAGACCCTTCAGATTAGTCAGTGCCAGTGAAGATAACTCCATCTGTTTTTATGAGGGTCCACCCTTCAAGTTTAAAATCTCTCTGAAGGTACGTCAGTGCAGTCAATTCCCACAACCCTTACCTTGGTGACTCAGATCTACCAGGAAGTGTCTTGTCAAATAAATGTCAACATTTGTATACATACAGCTGAAATGCTTTGATTTCTTTGTAGGATCACACAAACTTCGTCAATGCAGTTAGATACTCTCCTAAAGGAGAATACTTTGTTAGTGGTGGAGCAGACAAGAAGGTAGGAGGCATCTTAAACAGTCCTCATTTTGATTAATTGTCTTGTAGTGAAAAGTCCTAAAATGAGTTTCTTCACTCAGGTTTTGATCAATTCTCTTGAGGTTAAAAGTCTTGATTATTTTTTTTTTACATCTTGGTATTCTTTGTTTCATGAATTAAAATTGAAATAATATTATGAATTGCCTAATAATAGTATGCACTTTAAAGTCTCTAAAGGAAATGTTTTTCTTTGATTCAGGCCTATGTTTATGATGGTAAAACTGCTGAGAAAGTAGGAGAGCTGGGATCACCCTCTGCTCACAATGGTGGAATCTATGCTGTAAGTGCAATACTGATCCCCTATGTCAATAACATAATTTGAAGAAGTCAGATTGAATTAAGCTAATGATTCTCACAAAGTATGTCTCCTACGATTG
The DNA here is from genome assembly GCA_020458035.1 of Magallana ariakensis. NCBI lineage: Eukaryota > Metazoa > Mollusca > Bivalvia > Ostreida > Ostreidae > Magallana > Magallana ariakensis. The sequence goes on from CM035819.1 coordinate 38,314,740, forward strand.
CTAAGTGACGTATTTCATACATTAAAATAAAGTAAACGAGAGAAGGTAATGATGAAAAGTTCTGAAGTAGTCATATCTCATAATCTGAGAGTTATTTCCCTTTGTAGATGTGCTTTAACAGTGATGGATCCCAAATTTTAACTGTGTCAGGTGATAAGACTGCCAAAATCTTCAAAGTTCCAAGTGGAGAACTTGTCCAGTATGTAGTCTTATAAATTAACTTGAAATTGAGACAATATTTATAAAAGTATGAAAGAATTCATATACATCCCTTTGTGTCACTAACATGTCACAATGTAAAATAGTTTCTTAATTATTTTTGAAGAAGAATATATGAAGATTGGACTCATTAAGATTTTTGGAGACCCAGTGTTATTGGTTTACCTTGACTTGATGTCTATTATTGTCATTATCACAGGACCTTTGAGATGGGGAAGACAGTGGACGACATGCAGGTGGGTTGCCTGTGGCAGGGTGACAACATCCTGACCGTGTCTCTGTCAGGGTTCATCAACTACCTGGACATCAACAACCCCTCCACACCCAAAAAAGTCCTGAAGGTGAGATTTGTCAGATAACCCTCCAATCTTTCGTACTGAAAGGGCCTTCCAGAATATAATGATTTATCTATTCTAATGCACATCCTATGGATATGTTTCCCCTCTCTTAAAACACAAATCTCACAACATGTGTATCAAATTTAATTTGGAAAAACTTCTGAATTATTCTATGGTATTTTTACATTGCCAGGGTCACAACAAGCCAATCACAGCGATGGTTCTCAGCGAGGGGACAATCTATTCCGCAGGAGGGGCTTTAGACTCCCAAATCAGTATCCTTTCTGTGTGTTTACCCATAATGCTCCAGGGTCCAATTGGCTTCCAATGAATTTCTTATTTACACATGCACATAACTATTGTTAATTGTTGAGAGATTATAATTCCTGATTCTTGACTAGACTATTGGGATGCTGGTACAGGGGAGAATGATAGGTTCACAGGAACTGGCCACAAGAACCAGATCCAAGATATGGTGATAGCCAATGGAGAACTGATAACCGTCAGCATGGATGACACCCTTAAGTTCTCCAACGTAGGCACTAAGCAGTTTGGGTAAGTTTTCCCAACTACAAAAGGGATAAATTTAGGTACAAAAAATTAACATGAATATATCTCTACAATATTGTAGGGCCCAGCCATCACATACTGTTTTATCTGAAATTTAAATTCTCAGCGTCAAAGCTGAAGTTTTGCCTATAATATGCACTTGTTCCATAAGGATTTGAGTTCAGAGCTGAATTGAGTACTGTTTACAGGGTTATTTTTGCCCCCTGTAATTTTCGCCCTTCTCCACTTGCAAACAGTTTCGCCCCGTCTTAAATTCGCCCAGACACAGTTGTATGTAAAGAGAGATAATTTGAGACATTGGAATTCACCCAGTCTTAAATTCACCCACTGTCATCGAGGGTGAAAGGGGCGAAAATAAAACAAGGGCAAACATTTCCCTGTATGCAGTATTTTCAAAATGGGGATGACTTAGGGGCCATTGATGAGAGTCATACATGTATCTCTAATGAAGATATGGCATAAGGTAAAATTATTTGGAGAATAAAAAGTAATGTTCTATTATTCTTTCAATTTAAGCATGTATTTTGGGTTTTTTTTATGCAGAGACTCGCACAGCCTGGAGTCCATGCCTAAGGCAGTAGCCGCGGGGTCCAACGCTGCAGTAGTGGCCTGTATCAATCATGTAAGTGACAACATCCATGAATCTTGAATTCTTGACTTAATACCAGTGTATTTATTTTAAGGAAAATTTGCATCTGTTACATTAACTGTAAATTCTAGATTATGACATTACTTCATTTGTTCTTTTATTACTACATGTTATCTAGATGTATGTATTTTATGTTATTCTAATTTTTTATGGAATTGATATATTATATATATATTTATATTTTATGTAAAGTACATGTATAATTTCACTTTGAAGGTAAATGTGACTAAATGCTTTGTTTCTTAAATCTTGCATCACTTATGATTGGCTATTAATAAGATTATGAAAAAGAATTAAAAAAAATAAAACTGCTATAATAATTTGAATTTTATGCTTTACAAATATCAGATTGTTTTAGTTATCAGTCTATAATATACATCTTAGCTTGTAGCTTGGCATGACACTACAAAATTAAGTCTGTTTTCAGGTGGTAGTTTTCCAGAACAAGACAAAAGCCTTCTCCCAGGCTGTGCCCTATGAACCAGCCAGTGTGGCGGTCCACCCCAGCGCTCCTGTGGTTGCTGTGTGTGGAGCTAAGGTCAGTAAAATACAGCAATATCCTTAGTATACACAGAGTTATCAGTCTTTGACAAACAATACCAAGTATGACTATTTTCAATGTAATTAAAATTAGACCTTTCATTTCGCTCCCTGTTATGTATGGTTATCGCCCTTTCACGAGCCATAACCATACATAACAAAGAGCGAGATGAAAGGTCTAAGTTTAATTACATTGTAGATTGGACTATTTTATGCATTAACATTAACACAACCATTCAGGAACAGATTTCAGTAAATATCTAAGCCCTGTCATTATTGGTTATTAAATTTTTTTTTCTAAATCTGACTAAAATAAACTGTACAACATGTTAAACTTTAGATTATGAGTCACTAAAATAAAGTGTACATGTTAAACTTAAGATTATGAATGTATTGTAATTAGTGGTGCACCATACTTACTCTAAGTAGACCTTCTCCTCTTTTTATTCCTGAAAAATATATTTTTGCATATGATAATTACAGTGCACTTCCATAATTTAATAGATTTACATATTTATGATCTGAAATAGGACAAAAAGATTCATCTGTACACAATCAGTGGGAGCAATGGAGCCCTGCAGGAGACCAAGACAGTAGACAATGTAGCCGAAGCGAGCGACATGATGTTCTCTCCAGACGGCCAGTATCTGGCAACAGCCGGAGCTGATAGATACGTTCGATGCTTCAAACTCCCTGAATATGAGGTCAGCAAAAAAAGTGATTACAAGTACATGAATGAATGAACAATATCTTGAAGGTTTTTTTCTCTCACCATTTCTTAATTTAATTAGGGAAATTCTTTCAAATAATATGATTTCAAAACTTCAAAGTAATTTTGTCTTAAATAAATAAAAAATAAATTGAATGAAGCACTATACATTTTCAATAGTTTTATTTTACATCTAAGGGTAGATTACGATTACTCTAATTACACAGTAATACCATGGATTAGCAGTTTTCTGTTGTTAGCATAAACATGTAGATTGGTAGTCTTTTTATCCAGATGACAATGATTTTGACGTTGTTTTTCTACTTTCAGTTGGTGTTCAATGATCCTACTCACTCAGCCAGGGCCACATGTGTTGACTGGTCCCCAGACTCTTCTCTGTTTGCAACTGGTTCCCTTGACCAAAATATTGTAGTCTGGAAGCCTACAGCTCCTCATAGCCAGCGCAGCTTGGTCATAAAAGGTAATAAGGGAAAAGTTGACAGAAAATTTAAGGATTTTTATGATGCTTAATTTTTCTGCTTTTGCTACAGACTATCAGATATACATTTTTTTATATTACACAGACAACACTCATACATATCAACTTTCATGCACCAAACTTAAAAAGATATACAAATTTTTTTTTTTTGCAAAAAATTTATATGCAATACTGGTGCAAAAAAAACCCCCCAAAACCCAAAAGAATACCAATAATTTTTTTCTCTCCGATTAAGATTTTTGATTTCTTTTTCAGCTGCCCACAAACTGAGTCATCCTACAAGAGTACGTTGGTTGAACAACGACACAGTTGTGTCGGCAGGCCATGACAGTAACATCAAACAATGGAAGGTTCAGTTCTAGTTGCAGTGAAATAGTAGAACCTTTTTTTTCTTAATTATTAAGTTATAATCATTTTTACATGGACTGTGGCCAAACTGAAATAGAAAGGTGTGAAAGTGTTCATATCTGCAGAAAACCATCAACTATTTTTATATAAGTGTTTTACAGTGTATTAATACATGTAAGACTTGAGTTCCAAAGAGGATACTCTCGTGCAATGTAACTGCCTTTTATATACGATATTATCTTTGTTAAATAAATCTGTGTGGAGAATCTAGTGCAATCTGCATAAAAAATCTCCATGATGGATTAAAAACTACTTGGATTAGTTCCAAATTTATGATAATTATGTCTAGTACATGTGTATATGATTTAACCTTAGTTATATCCACTTACATGTACATAATAATTTATGGGGTTATTAACTCTAAAAAGTTCTTTAAAAGGTGATGTAAGAGTTATGTAACTTTTGTTGGGTTTTATTTTTTTTTGCAGCGATGCATTGCATCTTTTTTAAAATCAGGAATTGTGCAATTTTCATGTACCTGTTAGCAATTGTTTTTCTATGGACTTTAAGTGATGTGGAATGAGTTAGTTTTTTTGCAGTGTGTTTTATTCATCTTAACAAAATCTGCATTAATACCATTATGTTTTTTTGTTGGGCTGTTGTACAGACTAATAATCTAGACTGACTCCTCATTTTGAAAATTGAAAAAAAAAACCATGTCCAATTTTTACTGCCAATACTGGTTTTGAAGAGAGTAATGATATAGTAAACAAAAACATAAGTTTTTCCCATATGAAGAGTTATATTGATATTCTTTAGAATTCATATCGTATGAATGAATTGTCTTCCAGTAAGTAAGTGTAAGTTGTTATAAAGAGATACTGCGACATCGAATACATTATCTTGTATATAAAAACGAGAACAGTGTTAAATACAGCCTCATTTAGAAGCTTGAGTAAATAATGTAGCCCAATCATGTATTAAACTGACTAGTATTAATATTTCTGTTGGAAGATAAAGAAGAATGCATAGATTATAATTATTATATCATTAACAATAGTATTGATATGTATACTTTAATGTGGTTTTTGTTGTTATTTTTTTTTTTTTGCTACATGTATATCTTGACAGTTTGATGTCCTTATAAACCAATCAAATTGTCGCCTTCTCTTCGTTGAAATGGTGCATGTAATATGCTGTCTACAAATATTAAATCTAGATGTAATAATCATTTGAATGAAATGAATAATGTACAAAAGATGCCTAAACATTGAAAAACAGCATAAATAAAAAAAAATTGTCTGAATCAATGGGTCAGTTTCTCTGTTCAGCCGTTGTTGCCAGCTTCTTCCGTTTTACAGTCTATCGGGGTATTTGTCAATTATTTGTCAGGGTAATATTGTGTAATACATACATGTAAAGTTACATTGTTTAATGATATAATGCGCAAATTGCCTACTCACTGTTCTCAACGGGATAAAAATATTGATGCTGATTCAGCCTACTAAAAAAATTATCATAAAAATAGGCCACAAGTTTCCCCAACTTTTTGACGCAACTGTCTCTAAATCAAACTATCGCGCTAGCCACGTGACTTAGTCATACGTGCACTAATGAGTAATACATGGGTTTTATGAAAACGCATGTTACATTACCTTATCAATTTATTGGTATTTACGACTTGATGGTCATGGTCAATTTGAGACAATTCATGGAAAGGAAAAAAAAGACCTTTACAGATTTTGAAAGCTAGATTTTTCGGATGTTGTATTTCCTCAATAATAGAATAATCACATTGAGCTATAAGGTCAGATTGGTAGTCTTTGCGGGGGTGTCTGACAAAGCTTATACCGGTATGTAACCGAAGGTCCGACAAGTTACAAATCGTGTAATTTTCTGTAATCTGAAATGAGTTATGGGGTAAATATACATGTATATGGTACTGTTACTACACTGTTACATTGAAATCATTTTAGTTGAACGGGATTTTCATTTTGGACATGTCTGCTTTGGAGAGGAAATTACATGTTTTCGCACTTTCTCCATTGTCACATTGGGTTTTTATAATGCAACTGTCTAAATATTTGGCGAAAAATTAATAGCATACATCGATTTCGACGCATACATGTAACTAATGACAGTTAAATAGGTAAATATGGCATTTTGAGTTGAAAAAAATTAATCACGGTTATTAATGTATACTTTTTTTTTTATCTTTTTGACGGAACAATTGAGAGAAATTATTATTCTAAGACGTCCCTGTTAAACGATTTTAATCTCTTGATTTCCTAACGCATTTTGAAAAGATAAAAATTTTCTCAACGAATTCGTTCAAAAACATCCCTCAATCATTAGTAATCAAGAAGTATGTACATAACGCACTTAGTATACGATTTCGCCTACAATTTAGCGCTTTTGCAAACATAGGACATTTCCAATATTATACAAATATTTAGTTAAAATAAATATATGTAAAGAAACACAAATTACACAATAACCAACTGTATGCCAGTTAAAAGAGTCTTAGTTATCTTATACGACATCATTAAACTATTAAGGTTTTGTGAAGGATTTATGAGAAAATAGTATGCAATTAACGTTATATTAACGGCTCAGAACATCAACTAACTTTTTTCAAAGAGTTCTATATGTTCATTTCTCAATGCAGTTTTCCTGAATTTATGAAAAATGTTTTCAAACACCATTATTAATGTTGAAAATTATAGCACCTGTATCTATTTTAGTAAAAGATACTCTCTGTTCAAACATGTGCACGGGATGGGAAAAGGCGCTATACCTCTTTCATTTCATTGATGTGTCATTATTTGCTTAGTTCTGAAAACGAAAGTAAATCTAAAGTATGTGAAGGCATTGATATTGCATGTACGTTATTAGAACTTATTTCACAGATGGTAGAAACGACACACACACACACACACACACACACACACACATATAAAATTTGATTGATATTACATTGTATTTATGTCTCTGATTACATGTAGTTGTGCATTTCACTAATCAAATTTACGAAATCAAAAGTCTATGAGTAGTTATGTACTCATTTATAGGGAAGTGTAAATTTGTGAAAGACAGTAAAATACGTAGGCTAAACAATATCATGAAAAAATTTAGGAAAAGAAAATTATTTATTTAATTTTTTTTAGGAAAAAAAATAATTTAATTGCAGTTTCACGTAAACTGTAAACTCATACACGCTCTGTAAACTTCCTTGTTGGACGTCAGCACGTGAAATGTCGCGCCGTTTTCCCGCATGCTGACATTCAGTTTCAGACTGCTTTTCATGCTGCAACCATACTGCGTATCAAAGCTACATGCTATGTTGCAACCATTATTGAAATAAAACCACTATTGAAATAAATTATTTCAATAGTGGTTGGGAATGTATTTCATTAGTAGAATCACTTTGCAACCACTATTGAAATACAATCACTTTTGAACTTATCATTTCAATAGTCGTTGTGGATGCATTTCATTATAAGAATCACATTACAGCCACTATTGAAATACAACTACTATTAAAAGTATTTTTTCCATCGAAGTTGGGAATGAATTTCTTAATAAATATTACTTTGTAATCACTATTGAAACACATTTGGAAAGAAAGAAGTTGTGTATCATTTTTTCAAACTCTTTTCAAATGCAAGAAACATTTTATCTAAAGAACAATTCCAAATACACAATTTAGGTATTTTAGACTTGCGTTTTTTACAGTAATAATAACTGAGACTATGAAATCAATGTACTAATGTTAGGATTTTCACTGCTGTGCAGAAACAAATAACAAATTCTCGCAGATTTACATACATATAAAATTGTTTCATATTTTTCTTTTACCTTTCTCTTTCTATAGATGTATATAATGTTTGATATAATTATTGTTAATTATTAGTACAAGGGTGGACACGCTGTAAGTTGCCAGAACTTTTATTCAAACGCTCTGTTTATTAAATATCCAATAAAAAATGTTCAAACCTATTAAACACAACTACTTTAGAAATAAATATTGTCGTTTATTTTAATTCAGAGTGGGGAATATTAAATTGAGTTTGACCATCGGTCTGACCGTCTTCAGTCTATTATTTTGTTTGTGTGTAACGCTTTCGATAATCACTACAGAAACAAATTATTTCAATAGAAGTTGGGATGTATTTAATTATGAGAATCACTTTGCAAACACTATTGAAATACAAACACTATTGAAATAAATTATTTCAATAGTGGTTAGTGATGCATTTTATTACGACCACTAATGAAATAAATGATTTCAATAGTGGTTGGGGATGCGTTTCTTCACAACCACTATTGAAATAAAGTATTTTATGGTTGGGATGCATGTCATTTTTATGTCTATTATTCGGTCTGTATGTCACACTTTTTATTCTGGATGACAGGTGGTATAGGTAACATGACGACATACAGGTGAATCAAAGTACATCGTAATTAAGAAGTGATTCTTCGTCTTATAAGACATACTTCTTATATTAAAAAATTCCCCTACCACCATCTAAAAAGGAAAGTGTTACATACAGACGGAACAATAGACACAAAATGACATGCATCCCAACCACTATTGAAATACATAATTTCAATAGTGGTTGTAATGAAACGCATCCTTAACCACTATTGAAATAATTTATTTCAATAGTGGTCGTAATAAAATGCAGCACGAACCACTATTAAAATAATTCAGTTCAATTGTGTTCGTATTTCAATAGTGTTTGCAAAGTGATTTTCATAATGAAATACACCCCAACTACTATTCAAGTAATTTGTTTTTGTAGTGATTAACGAAAGAAACAAAACAAAAAATACACTGAAGACGGTCAGACAGATGGTCAAACTCAATTTAATATTCCCAACTCTGTGTAAAAGTAAATAGCAATATTTATTTCCATAGTAATTGTGTTAAATTGGTTATTTCATTGTATATTTAATATACAGGGCGTTTGAATAAAAGTTCTGGCAACCACAGGCACCTGACGTTATATATTTTTCTCATAATAAAAATAAATACCCTATATCTAATAATACACAAGGTACCCATCCCCGCCATCTTGGATTTATTTCAAACTGTCACATCAGCTGGAATTTTTGCTTGAAACTCATCGGTAAAATTATTTTGCGATCCTCTCCGTCTCCCGATCGGTCATTCAACATCTAAGCTTACAACCAATTCAACCAAAACGGTGCATTACAACTGTCATTAATAAAAATCACCCCTCGATCTGCATCTACTGCCTAAAATATGCGACAAAAGGTTAAAGGGTGGACGGAAGTTGTCACCTATACGTAAATGAGATTTCCCTGCACCGTGTGTTTGTTTCAATATTTCAAAAGATATGCGTTTATAAACATGTTTATATAAACTTTGTGTATTAAAAGTTATAATTGACTGTTTATAGTATCCCTTTTCTTAGTTTTAACTTGTATGTTGATCGAATTCAAAATAGACGCCTTTTGAATATTCGTATCAGTGCTATATTTGGAAGGGAATACCCAAAGTGTGATGCAATTTATGTCAACTTTCGTCCACCCTTTAGCAAAATAATTTTACCGATGAGTTTCAAGCAAAACTTCTAGCTGATGTGACAGTTTGAAATAAATCCAAGATGGCGGGGATGGGTACCTTGTGTATTATTAGATATAGGGTATTTATTTTTATTATGAGAAAAAATTATAACGTCAGGTGCCTGTGCTGGCAACCTACAACGTGTTCACCCTTGTACTGTTAATTAACAATAAATAAAACATGATATATCTATAGAAAGAGAAAGGTAAAAGAAAAATATGAAAAAAATTAATTTTATATGTATGTAAATCTGCGAGAATTTGTTATTTGTTTCTACACAGCAGTGAAAATCCTAACATTAGTACATTAATTTCATAGTCTCGGTTATAATTACTGTAAAAAATGCAAGTCTATAATACTTAAATTTTGTATTTGGAATTGTTCGTTAGATAAAGTGTTTCTTGCATTTGATAATACATGTAGTTTGCAAAAATGATACACAATTTCTTTCTTTCCAAATGTGTTTCAATAGTGATTACAAAGTAATATTGATAAAGAAATTCATTCCCAACTTTGATTGAAAAAATACTTTTAATAGTAGTTGTATTTCAATAGTGGCTGTAATGTGGTTCTTATAATGAAATACATCCACAACGACTATTAAAATAAGAAGTTCAAAAGAGATTGTATTTCAATAGTGGTTGCAAAGTGATTCTTCTAATAAAAAACATAACATCCCCAACCACTATTGAAATAATTTATTTCAATAGTGGTTGCAAAGTGATTCCACTGATGAAAGATATTCCCAACCACTATTAAAATAATTTATTTCAATAGTGGTTTTATTTCAATAGTGGTTGCAACAATGCTCTCACTTGTAATTAAGTATAAAAAAAAATGAATAGAAAAACACGCACCCCCTCCCCTCCGATAAAGGTAGGAAAAAAAGCAGCTTTTAATTTCTGAATCAAAATTCAATAAATAATAAAGATGTGTAAGATTTTATATTGAAATACTTTACCAATTATTATTTTACCCAGTCGAGAAACGTCTTCATGACAATTGTTTTGTTTCTTTGAATCCTTTCCATTTTATTGCCAAAGTCCTAACTTTTTGTGTATTTCGGATTTGTAGTACAAGTTATACTTTTAATACTGTAAATGGGCGTCTGTTCCAATTTAGAGGTGTACTGTCGCACAATGTTTCATTTCAGTCATAGTTTTATCAAAGTTTGGCTTTCATTAGGATTTCGAGAATAGGATATGAGGGCATCGATCAGTCTTTTCTATCATTTATGATCAAATAGGGGCTTTTATCATTTACGTACATGTAGATAATTTTCATATACTAGTATTCAAGCTCTACGTGTATAAAGTGTATGTATGTTTTTACTATAAACATTCAGAAATTAATAAATTCGATAAATCGGGTTCATTGCCATGAATTACTTTCTTCACCTGTATGTAGGCATGTATATAATAATTGTATTCACTTGGAATCACTCCCTTCTAGTTTGTGTGTCCAACTTCTAAGTATTTATATCACATATACGATCAAAACGAGACTGGCCACTTAAGAATGTCAGAAAATAAATGAAATAATTCGTATGATTTGTGCGTGATAAATGAAATAAATTTGAGAGATCATGATTTCAAGTTTTTATATAAAAGTAAAACACAGTACAAACAAAATACAATAATTTACAATAAATTGCAAAAAAATGCATGTGTAAAACATTCATCAAAATAGATATTAAAAACAAATAAATGTAAATTTATAGCAAAAATAAAAATTAATAAATATAAAATTCAATAAAAATAGATTGGTTTGATTTCAATGCAATACTATCGACACGTCTTTAATTCCGGCGACTAGCCACATCGACTGTATACTAGGACTAATAAGGTAACATGCAGGAAGTATGTCACTGAAAGTATATAATACATATGGAGATTTATTATTATACATTGTTGGTTTAATTTTAACAGACAAGGACATAGCTATTACCAAAATAAATTTTGTTACACATGTGTATTTGTGTAATCATATGACTAAAAATTGTATCATCATGTAAACGTTTATGTTAACATATCATTATACAATATTGAATAAAATTAGAAATTATGAATAATTTTTTTTTAAAATGAGAGTAAAAAATATATCAAAATAAAGCATGTTAGTCTATAAGAACACACTAAAAGCATATATTATTCAGCGATGTAACTTTAGTATTATCTGTGCAAATATACATGTAAGTTGTGCTTTGCAGATAAATAAATGAAATTCACCTTATAAAAATTGGCACAAGTAATCTGTAAATATAAAAGGAAAATGAACACATGTACATATAGTTAAAACTAAATCAAATACCCCAGTATGTCCATATAACGAGAGTACTGTTTATCAATTTTTTGCTGCCTTGAAATTTTTTTAAAGTTGGCATATCACATATATATATATATATATATTTTAAAAATACTTCTTTCAGTTTTATGAGAACAGTTTAGGTTTTTCCGCCATTTTTTTCTGTTTCTTCCCATTCTTTTTCCGTCTTTGACATCTCCTCCTTTGGTTTTTTCTCTTACATTTTCCATTCTTACATCTACATCTTTTACTTAAAACCAACTTACCATTCTTCGAGTCCTTGACACAGGAGTCCCAGAATCCCAACGTGTCCGCTATGACTTTCTGCACGTGCTTGAGTGATTCTAAAGAGCGGACGATCAACTCGCTCCGTGTAGAGACGTTTTGAAACAAAACTCTTTTTTCACAGACTCCCGTTTTATTGAAAGCTATCATTCTACGAGAGGGTTTGTTCTTATTTTTTCTGCAGTGGATTTTACGGTTGACTTTTACCATATTGCACAAGACATTCATCAGTTCGTTTTGTACATGTACGCTCTTATTCCGCAATGATGGCGTTTTAAACGTTTCGACGGCATCCTCCATAACATCGCCGACATATGATAAATTGGCATACGTTTCATGTACAAATCGATCCTGAAACAATAATCGTATGAATTATATTTTACTTACAAAGACATCAATGGAAAAGGCTATGATTTGAAAAATGATAAATAAAGGGTGAAAAAATTACCTTGTATCTCTTTGGTAAACGCTTCTTTACCGCCTTAGACACAGGATTTTGAACACAGGTAGGCGTATTGGCATCATGATCTACTAGGTTGTTTTCAGTTTCCTGTAAAAAAAAAAAAACCTATTAAGTTTACTAGGAGGATAATAGAAAGTATTTATTGCGAAGGCTTATGCAAACATCAATTTTTTAACACTTGTCAAGAAACTTAAAGTTCTCACCGCTTTATTTCTAAATAATGTAAACGTGTAGTTTAGCGCCTTTAGTGACAGCAGCACGTGTTCTTTGGTAACCTGGTGGTTGCAATTATCCAAGTTTTCTGTATACCTCGAATTTGGTCCATCACATGGACGGCATCTATTGGCGTTGATACCGGCCACAATAGAGAAGACGACAACGAAAAGGCGAAACGCACCACTTCTACTGATTTGTCCTACAACCGGTATAATACCATCGTATGAAATTGTAATAATGATAAATATATGCGAAACTTAATATACATGTAGGTATACTAAGCAAATGTCGTCTTCAGCCATTTAAGAATACCAGAAATAAAACATAAAAAAATTAAATAAATAGATAAATAAATAAATATATTGCTTGTGATGATAAAAATGATAACAGATCAATTCTAATGATGTACATGTACCGGTATAGTAATTGTAAGTCAAAATAGACGGAAAGAGTCTTTTGCGTGTACTAACCTTTCATGACTTTGAGAATTTGTGAATGATAACGAGTGAATGCGCTCTGCTTATATAGGATATAATTACAGGAAATTTCGCTAGGAAATGAAATGAAAGTTACTATTTGACACAATTTTCCTTGTCTATAAAAGATAGAGAGCGGAATTTGAAAGTTCACCACGTGCACCCACATGTAATTTATATAGTAAACATATGATGGTGTATTTCTCAGAAATAGTGTATACATACAAAGTAATCTAATTTTAATGAGAACCAATAAATGGTTCGGAACCAAGAGGGAAAGAGGGATCTAGGTAGGGATATAAAGGGCGCATGGAATAAGCGTTCAGTTCCGGTCCTACTGTAGGATTATATAAAGGTATTGATTATTTTAAAAAAATAAATCTAGATCTGAACTAGGTGACCTTTATTTTCAAACTCTTGCTATTTAAATGTTGGAATTTATACCTGGATATATATAGCATAGGTAAACGCTTCCGCTTTTTTTCAAAGATCTGCTGTCACTAAAATTTTCAAATTACCCAATGCAGCCTTCAACTGTAAAAGTTCATAAGTTTGAGGTCAAAACTCTTAAGCTTGAAGTTGGGTATGACTGATGAAAGTTGGTGACGGCGTGGCCTAAAGTTAGCATTTTAATCACAATGAAATTATAATCTCACATTCTGATGGTAAATGCCCATGTGTTAACATAGTCATGTCTCTTTTAGTTTGAAATAAATAATTTTAAAAGAGACAGAGTGCAGCCAGTTCATAAAATGAGTGTTTCATCTTTTTTAACACTTCATTCATTTTTCAAAAGCAAGCTTTATTATACTTCTGTATCAAAATATCAAAAATTTAGATAGAATTATGATAGAACCATTTTAACAGGAGCTTGGACTATGGGTAGTTGTGTCAAACAGCATTGTGACGTAGGCCTGTCTATTTCATTGCTGGCCACTCAGCCATTGCTCTTTGAAATCAACAAGATTTGTCTGGCTTTTGAGCTAATACTACGCAATTTGTGTATATTTCATTTAAACTTGTTTTGACGCAAGAAATAGATAGTTACGTCCTATCGAAAGTCCAAGGTCTTGTTAAAATGGTTCTAATTATTATGATACAATATGTAGGTACACTTAAATATTAGCCATTTGCAAAACATAACCTAGATGTTTTTTATTAAAAAAAGTACATATAAATTTGTGTATAACTTTTACACATTTCATATGTATATTTCATTAGTATATACATGTATTTCATCACCTGATGGGTTTCTTGTTAAAAATGTTGGGGGAATAATGTAAATTTCTTTGTAAGGCTTTGTTTATCTGTGACACTTAAAGAGACAGTACGGCGCATCTTATTAAAAAACCAACTTGAAAAAATTTTCCGATCGGGTTCGGTATTTTTGTTCTACTCATAAATGTATAAACTTTCAGAAAATTACAAATTTCTCCGTGAAATAAATCTAATTATTTCATTAAAATTAATAATTAGGTATAACCTATACATATATACATCGCCACGTGTTACGGGGTTCCACTTTTTATACCATTACGCATGCGTATTTACTATAAACAAACCAGCATGGCGAGTAAGAGACCGGGTAGGCCTGCTTAATTGACTGAATTGGCAAAGAAAATAAGGTAATAATTGTTCGAAGTTTTTAAAATAACCACAGTTATTATTTTGTAAGCATGCATTTTGCGTGTTTATCATAGGAGTTGCTACAACCTAAATTCATTTTTGTAAGTGAGGCCCCTTGAGGGATAATTTGACATATTTATGTCTGTTAATTTTAAAATGAATTGAAATTGTTAAACCATTAATAAATTATCGAGAAAGTGATGATGTTTTCCGTTTAGAGAGTCCCTTTTACCTCGTATACCATGATGACCGTAGTCGGGCAAAGATATTGTAGTTTTCAGCACGTGTCAATTACTGTCAATCAAAATCCACGTGGTACAAATAAACGATGTAAGATTATTTCGGTTTATACGACCCTTAAATTTCCGGAAGCTCATAATTACATTAATTAGGTGTGTAAAATGGATTTTTATGTACTTCAACTGTCACAATCAACGTTATTTCGTATTTTCTAACGATACAATGGGTAAATCTGAATTTATTCACACATGTGTTTTCAGCTGTACTGTCGCTTTAAATGTGAATATATCATCCATAGTTACAATTAAGAAGTGGTTCCAGTAAATAAAATACCCGAACCATACACATGAAAGAGGGTCTCCTGGCACCCTAGGTCCAAACTAATTACGGTTTTAAAAATATTTTGCGTAAAACTACTGTATGAAAGTGTTATTAAGTGGAAAGCATAAAACCTCAAAATACCGGATGTGACACTTTTCGAAATAAGCCGTACCATTACTATGCTAACCCGGTATCCTCTGTTGTGTATTAATAAAATGGAATTGCCCGGGATTTTATTTCCAATTCTAATAATGCCAATGACGTATATAGATGATTGTAGTTTTTTTTTTATAGACACAGTGTACGTATTAATATTCTATTTGCATGTTTCAAAGAATTTGTTTCCAACAAGTCTATCATATAATGGACATGGACACTTCTAAAGTTGGTACTTTATTTTTTATACAATGGACCTTATATTTTTGATTCTCAAGGTCTCTGTTTTTTGGAAGTTTAAGATGGGCAGTCAATGAATTTCCAATCAGATTCACACTTAGAAAATATCCGCGAATGCAAAAACGAGGGAGGGTTTATTATTGGGATAGACATTTAAAAGGAATGAATCGTTCATTCTAATAAATATTGTAAAATCATTTAATAAAAAAAACCGTTGCTTTTCCAGTCCAATCATTTAAAAGATATATTCGGTAAATACAATCTAAACAAGTTTTACAGGTGCCACGATCTATAAAAAATATAGGAAGCCAATATTATATTATATTATAGGAAAGCATTATTGTATTGGGATACGTGTGTTAAACTATAAGCGAATCGAAACCATATCTTGGTTACATCTTTTTAAAAGACTTTAATCATTTTACAACAGCAAACTTAAACAAACCACTGTATTAAAATATCAATAATGTTAGATTATGATATGATATAAATCGTGGGTACACATTGCGTGTAAAATTTTACAGGAAAGACATTCAAAATAAATATGTAATTTAACTATTTTGCGAAGCATTGCTAAGACGTTGAAAAAAGAAGTACATATTAGTTTTTTTTTTTTTTTTTTTGATTTATAAAAATATGTGCAGTTCACATTTGGTTTAAGATATATGTACTAGTATATGTTCCATCTGCTGGAAAATGTGAATTCCTTGGTAAGGTTTTTGTTTATTTGTGACCCTTTAATTAATTTGATTATGTATATCACCCGTAGGTTCCAAATAAAAACACCTGTTTAAGGTACTGCTAGCACCCTAGTTCCTAAGTAATTATGGTTGTAAAATATATTTTACGAAAATATTTTACATAAAACTACTGCATAAACGTGTGATAAAGTGGAAAGCGTAAAATCTCAATTTTTTTTCAAATAAGCCGTACCATAACTATGGTAACCCGGTATCCTCTGTTGTGTATTTATAGATTGGAATTGCCCGGGATTTTATTTTCAATTCTTCTAATGCAAATGACGTATATAGATGATTGTAGTTGTTTTAATTTTGTAGACGCAATGTACATGTACGTGTTAATATTATATTTGCGTGTTTCAAAAGAGTCCTTCATGTAGTGGACTTGTACACTTACATAGTTTTTATACAATGGACCTGAAAGTTTTGATGCTTACTGTGTTTGGACGCTTAAGGAGAGCGGTCAATGAATTGCCAATCAGATCCACCCTTAGAAATTCTTATTGGCAAATGCAAAAACGAGAGAGAGTCTTTAAGTTGGAATAGGTATTTAAAAGAAATAAAAAAAGAAAGAATTTATTTTAAATAGGAAGACTTTTTAATTCGTTATCCAGCCCAATCCTTTAAAAGATATATTCGGTAAATACAATTTAAACAAGTTTTACAGGTGCCATGCTCTAAAAATTTATAGGAAGGCAATATTCTATTGGAGAAAAGTGCTGACTTCGATTATTACGTTAAACTATTAAATACCAAGAATTCTGATCTATCTTATTGATCTCCTTTATATTATATATCTTTGTATATTGACATGCTTACAGATAAAACGGACACGGAAGAATAAGCTACAGAAGGTTAAAAATCTCGATCAAGTTGTGCAAAAGTTGATTTTTAATGTCATATCTTTTCTTCATTTAAGAGGAAGGAATTGAAAAAGTTTTGAATACATATATATACTTATCAGTGATTACATTACCTTTTGAATTGCTTAAGTTTTTGTTCATTGGTCTAAATTTTGTTTACGCGTCATGGTAATGGCTGTTGACCCAGTTAAGAAAGATTTGAATTTGGAAGGGCTGTCCTGTGACAGAGGCAGTTATACGTGCAATGAGAAAACAAAAATCTGATAGTATACTTTGTAATGTTATATATACTTGCAAGTGATATTTATTCATTTTCTTGTAAAACTTACTTTATGCATAATCATCTGATAAGTATAAGACGTATTTACAACACTACTATTTTTACCATTTTTAATATATTTACAATTTTCAATATCAACAGTCAATATTTCGTGTTCTTTAAGCCTGTGCCAAGAATCAATCAGAAACGACAAAAGAAATTCTAAAGTAATGAAATTGTTAGAATATGTCATGAAATAAAAATAAAAGGAAAATAAAGTGTAAGTATATTTATAGTCCTATACTTCAATTTCTAATTAAATTTGATTTTTTAAAAATAGATTATTGCACTGGAATGTATATAGTTTATAAAGCTTCTAATAAATGCTACGTTGTCTTGGAAGTTTGTTTTTTTTTTTTTTTTTTTACGAAATCACAAGCATTAAAAAAATTTCCATGCATGTACATAAATGATATTTAGAAATTTACAAGCACGTTTCTTCAAATACTACCTTTAACCTTCACTGTCAGGTGCTTCTCTAGAATGTTCAAAGTTTATTTATAAATTTCTTTATTCAAAAGTAAAACATGGAGAAAGTGCGTGTGTGTGGCGGGGGGGGGGGGGTCTTCTTTCTATCTGAGTCTCTTCCGTATGAAACTGAACCATTAATTAACATAGCATTAAAACTATCGAAAGTGCTATACTAGTAGTGTAGCACGTATGTGTAAATGAATGGAAGTCAAATTGGCAGGCAAGCTTCCGCAATACAAGGTTACGGGAAAGAATAGACAAGCACACACAGGAGGCAGATATTCTGGCGGTTGTCTCCCCTTGATCCTTGTGGCAAATGGTTTGTTGGATTTAAACAAACGAAGAGGAAACAGGAAGCAATAAAATGCAACTATAATGCTTCGAATGTTGCATAATTATACATGCATGTATATTGCTGACAAATTATGTAACATTTTTAAAAATACTTCTAATTATATTGTATAATTTTCATTTCCTGTATTTCATGTTTCATATATTCAATTTTAGATAATTAAGATCTTAACTTGTATTGTAAACAAATCATTTATATTGTTTAATTTTCTATCTATCTAGTATACTCTTTAATTCTATTGTATAATGTCAACTTGTGATCAATCGTTTTTTGATTTCTTTTTTGAAACTTTCATTTGTGTTGCATAATTACGGCCACCAGGATAAGGTCAGTTGGAACTTTGAAAAAAAAAGTTTAAAGGAGAGAAGCTTTTCAACGGAATTCCAGGATTAAAAGTAAAAGATATCAAAAGTGATGAATTCAAAAGAATAATATATGGTATAATGGTGTTTTTAAACAAACATCCATGTTTAAACATTTAAAAAAAAAGTAGACAAAAAATATCAATAAAACTATTTTTGTTGTTTTTGTTTAGTAATGAATACGGGACAATAATGTTTGCATTTGGCATGATCTGAAACAAAGACTGTATAAACAAGCTCGTTATTGTCATAAGAATTTTATTCTCATTGTCATGAAATATCATAATTTTTTATTTTTATATTTTTATAAAGAAATGTTTACTTCATTTTCTTTTTTACAACAGAAAATATTACAGGGTTTCCTATTTTATAAAACAAACACGAGGATAACACGTGTTTTAATGAACCTTCCCGCCATACTCGGTATATCAACTGACAAAACATATCGTTGTTTTTATATACCTGACCTATTAAAAAGAGTCTATTGATCAGAAATTGTATTTAAAAGGTATGAATGACTTATAAAAAAATCCTTTAATAAGTGCTCAACAAGTGTTAAATGTCATGGCCAATCGTTTAAAAGATGTCTTCTGTAAATACGATCGTCACAAATTCTTTAGGTAAACAAGATGAATGCACGTAAATGGTCGTCGTCACTGAAAGACGGAAACAGTACTAACTATTACATTATCGAATATATTTTAAATTATTTTATATCATGTATATAGAGTTAATGCATATGAAGTCTTTGTACAATTGACATGGGCTGACTGACTACGGAAGGATTAGTTTAAAATTTCGATCACAATGAGGCAATGTTTTTTTCAATGACAGGTATTTCCTTAATGAAAGAGGATGGAATTGGAAACCTTTTTGAATATATGTATAAATTATCGATTGACTATATGACACTACTTGTATTTATAAGTTTCATCTTCATTGATACTAAGCTATTGGTGCTTCTTGCTCGTCCAGTCGGGGAAGGTTCTGAAAGAAGAACCGTGTTACAAAGGCAGCTACAAACTTTTACAATTTACAAGGAGAGAAAAACATGGGAGTGTTATTAAAATATGCTGAATAATAATTACCTTGAGATAATGATCTTGTTCGTGTTTTAAATAAACGTGAGAATCACGTGGTGTTTATTCTTTTAGATGTAAAATGTCTGACGGTGTGATAAAAACGTCGTATTTACCAATATCTTCTTTTGTTTTGCCTAAAACGCAAATTACACGTTTTCTGCAATGAAATTGAATGAGATTTTTAAAAACTAATTTAAAGTTGTGTGTATTTAAATTGTATAATATTTCTATTTGATCTCCAAATGTTATATCATAAAATATTTCGCTCAAATAAACTAATTTTCTAAAGGTACATACAAATAATATACCGGCGTGTATTCTCGAAAGTAGTCGAATATTAAACATATAAACTTTTTTTTTATAAAAAAAATTAAATCAGTTTGGGTATTTATAAATGTTAATTATATTATGATGAATGGTTGTTAACTTAAAACAAAAGCTACAACAAAATAACAGGAGAACCGGTGTATACAAACTATGAAAACAAACTTGTAAGTAAATTGTTTTTTAAAAAAGATACATTGATTCAAATTGCTTCTGGTTCGCAGAAAAGTGATATCCGTTAATTTCGTGTGGTGTCTGTTAGTAAAAAATTTGTTTTCCGTCAACAAGTTAACAACGAAAAAAATAAATAAAAAACCCATCTGTAGTTTTATCAAATGAAACAAACAAATTCATCCACAATGCATAATTATAATAATCGATAACACGACTGTACAGAACTGAATGCTAAACAGCTACAGATTTTAGAACAGGAAAAAAGAAAAAAAGGATGCTGTAATTTTGCTAAAATTGTTTGAAAACTAATCGCATGAAAATCATAGCTTTTAAAAACCACTATTGTGTCGTTTTTGCAGAGAATTGAATATTCATTTTTTGAAAACTGAGAATTTCATTTTAAACATTAATTTTAATCAATGCAGCCATTCTGAATGCAACTTGATGAAGCGTTAGAGCACATGCATTGATTGCTTTACAGACATCATCTAAATTGTGAAATTTACAAGACCGTTTCTTAAATACCATTATTATCATTTTTATACTTTACACTTTTTGTATGATGTATATGTAAGAAAATTCAATGGCAAAAAGTGGCCATCTCACCTGTAGTCTCCTGGTACGACGCGTCTGTACATGTATCTACCCGGGAAAAGACATTACAGCACGAATCTTCGACCATACCAAATACATATCACCAATATGTATCTGTATTATTAAGTAACACAGCAAAATTATTTGTCATTTATTCAATGATTTTTTTTATTATTTAGTTTATTGTTTTAATTCTAAAACAAATCAAATGTGGTTCATTGAATAAACGACCTTTAATGCAATCATTCGTTCAATTTTCTTTTCAAATAAACTTGGACCCATTGGATTATGATCATCTTCAATGTTTTTTGTGTATGGTGGATTTTCTTAATTGGAAAAATTTAGTTGACAAAACTATTATTAAGTAACACAGAATTGAAACATTAATAGAAAGTTCTGTCAGTAATGTAGTAGGTATGTGTAGTAGATGCACCGACCGATTTGGCTGGTACACTTCCGCGACAGAAGGTTAAGGGAAAGAATCGGCATAATCAAGCAAACATAGGAAACAGACATTGTGGTAGTTTCTTCCCTTGTGTCTCTCCAACGGTAGTAAAATAAAAGCTGTAAATTTCGTTTCGCTTCAAATGTAATATGGTTACACAAGAATGTATTACTTTATTGTATATTCAAATAAAAAAAATATTTAATTTGTGGAGCAAAAAAAAAAAACCACAAAAAAAAACAAAAAAACCCCCCAAAAAAAAAAAACAACAAAAAACAAAAAACGAGGATAAGAACACTTGTATCGTTCATTGATCGTCTTCGCTAGCCAAGGGTTTTCGGTCCACCCCGCTCCCCATGAACATTTATAAATGGGGAGCGGAGTGGACCGAAAACCCCTTTATTCGGAGCGAAGTGGACCCAAAACCCTTCGCAAGCGAAGATGATTGTTGATCTGCAAGTTGTGAGTTTGCAACAGACTATTGCAACAGACCATTTTTTCACTTTAAGAAGATGTTTTATCACAAGCCCGACACTTTATTCCCTCGGCTATGGAGTAAGTTACTTGTTGTCGTCAATAAATTTCTTCTAATGAAACGAAATGTTGTTTCGATCAGAGGTCAGCCATTTTGTGATGATGTGTTATTCCACCTTAAGAGGAATTTTTTATTATGCATTTTAGGACAAAAGATTGTAAAATTATAAAATTCAAAATTGTGATTAGATGAACTTTGTGTACTTTTATCTACATTGATATTTTAAAATGTCACATATCACATTAGAGTTAATGTTAAATAAACGTTTAATATACATAAACCTTTTAGCTACAATCTGATTGGCATTTTCATTGTTCATATCTAAAACTATGTATTTTTTAAATTTAATCCTTAAATCTAAGGAGGAGGTTAGTTATATAAAGATTTAAGTCTTTAGATCAGTCGTGTGTATCTGCGGAATCTTGGAATGATTTTTTAGTATGTCATTAGTACTGATATATATATGTTGTAAAACAATAATAATTATTCCAAAATTAAAATGTTCTTGTACCGGGTATTTCGAATATGAATAAATAATACTGTAGATTCCTTAATTTATGCAAGTAATTAATTCCGCAAATCAACTGTTTTGCATCAAATTTCGAAAATATAAAATCGCGATCGCCGAATGTTAATAAATATCATGGTTCTTTTTAGTTTACATCTGTCCGAAAAAAAGCAAAATTTTAGAATCCTCGATATATACTTCTCGCGGATGTACTTTGCTATTAATTCCTTGCGTTTAATTAGGAATCTATAGAGTATACGTCTTCCTATTTGCATTTAAGTCTGATAAGTCGTATTACATACAAGTGTTAAACTGTGAGTTTTGGCAGTTTCTGTTTTCAGATTTGGTTATACTGTGTTTATTGTGTCTGGTTCGTGCGAGACAACCGTGTCTTTAAAGTCATTATACATATTAAGAATCCTTAATTGGCTAATTTTTATTACATTACTTTACATTTATATCAAATATCCTATTTTACAGAATGAAATCATTTTAGTTTCAAATCTGATCTTGGTACATGTACTTTATATTTTTACTCTTTAAGAGCCAACTAAAACAGAAGACATGGCAAAAATGCCATGCAGGAAAGAAAGACAACTTCATTCATATCTACAATATCATCATAGTTATTCTGGTAGCTGTTGTGTGAAAGGAAAAGAGCCAAGAAACAAAATGAAAAATAAAACCGAGGACAGATTGCAGAAACAAACTTTAAGTATCCTCACATGACAATTAAGGTGAGTAAGTGATAAACAAATTACTTACCAGATCCGCCTAACAGTATTCAATTTGTTTAATCCAGCCATAACTTTTGTTTTGAAGGACTGAATAATGCAACAACAAATATTTACGTACATTTTCTATAAATGGTATTTTTTTTCAGAGGGTTCAAACAGTCTAGCCTTGATTAATTAGCTATAATTTTGAAGTTCAGTGAAAACCAACCTATTTCCTTCAAACACTTTTTTTTTAATAAACGAAAATAGGACAGCAACAATTAATTATTACAAATATGAAGACCCCATCCTAACATCACACTCTCTACCCATTTCTAACTCCCTGCTGTCTGTACCTTACGTGAAATGCGAGCAATAGATAATGATTTAAAATAAATTTGACCAGGAATATGTGACTGTCCATTTTAATCATTGGACTATTAAATCTAACGATCGGGAGCAGTCGTGATCTGTGAATAATGGCGATCCTTGCGTGACATGGCCAGTCGCCTTTCATAATACCGACAACTCGGTCAGATCGAGAGTGACACCTTTGAATAATGCTCTGACATTGCAACTTCGCTTGATTGTTCAATCTATTTTCTAGAAATGTGTCAACTGTACCCAGGATTCACACTAACTCGCACTGGAGCGACTTGTCCTGTACTGCAACAAGAAGATTTATGATGTGGATATAAACTTTGATGGTCTGTGCACTACATCATATTTAACTTTCTTCACATTTGCGTGTGTTATGATTTATTGAGTTAATTCTAGACGTCGTAAATGACCATCCAATGAGCATGTTACAGTTTTATTTACGTGGTGTTTTTTTCTTTTAAAAAAGGTTAAATTGATTTAAAATACATTAGGCCTAACATGTTCAGAACTACGTTCTTATTAGGAAAAAGAAAAACACCGGAATACAGTCGGAGCTCAGTCATCCACACTCCAAAAATCCGGAACTTCTCCTTCCAAAGGAGTCGGTAAATAGGACTCGATTTATATTTTTGGATATGACCAGATATACCATCCGAATAGGAATTTGTTTTAATAAACTTGACAGCATTTCAAATTAACAATACATGTTTGTGAGTTAATCTCAATGCCAAATGACAACCACGGCATTGTTTAATGTCCGAGTAGGACAAACAAGTGTGTTTAAGTGGTTGGTGTGTTTGTTTGTTTTTTGGCGATATTTAAGCATATTTTTACTTTGAAGTACACAATATTCATGTCATTTTAAAAATTTATTTCTATTAAGACCATCTTCACACATGTGACTTTTCTTTTAGTACCATTATATCATTAAACAAAGACTCATTATTTTCAAAATTCAACATAATATGTTTGTAGCCAAATGCTTCCTTGTCGGAAACATATATTACTTTTGATTTTATTTACAGTTTTATATTTAAAAATGATTGTTTGCACATGCAGATTTGGATTTACTATGAATCCTTATTGTTTGTTAAGCCTATAGAATCATAATTTGATCATCCTTAAACTTAAATCGACAATGTATGCACATTAGAGGGCGAAATAAATTTATTTTTATTTTATTTTTATTACCCTTCATTTGTCTTTATTTGCTTTGCCTTTAGATATATCTAAATTCACGTGTAGCTGTAAAAGAGGGTTGAAACGTTTAATGTTAAAAAGAATTATAACAAACAACGGACAAAAAAGCTTTAAGACAGCCGACAGGCAAAAGTTTAATCAAGAAAGACGTGCTGAGGCGAGCTAAAAAGCAACGAAATATATCTTTCACTTAACACAGTGACTGTGAAACATTACTTTCACGAAATCATGTATCAGCTACAAGTGTACATGCAGATTTGATAATAATATAGACTGATAAAGCTCATTAACTAAGCTCTAACACGTGTTATGATAAATGTCTCAGTTCCTCTTTGTCTTACAAAACAATGGGCTGCAGGCAATAAGCAGCAGTTGCTGAATTACAAAATACGTTTGGCATTAGAAGCTAGCGCTAAGAGGAAGTGGGCAGAATAAATGGATGCTTTGGGGTCATTACCAATTCAGTTCTCCATGTGGAATGTGCTTAAGTACCTCGTTATGAAACCGTAGTTCACAAATCATCGTTAAATCCGAAGGGCTTTACCGCGAACAAAAAATTCAGATAAAAATGAATTAGAGGGTGGTATTCAGTGGTTGTAAATAAGAAAAAACTCTAAATAAAGAAGATTTTCTCGCTTAGTTTGTTGTCACTCTAGAAGCATCAAAACGGCTAGATAACGAATCAAATGATTCGCTTTTTCGCTATTGGAGGTACATGTATAAATTCTGAAAAGTACAAAAGTATTTTATTTACATTATATACAATTTTGCATGGATTTAATTTGACGTACTATGCTTAATCATGTAACTTAATAATATTATAACAATACCAACTAATATGTAGTTTTACTTTCTACATGGCATATACAGCATGCATTGTTGGCTTTAGTTTCAGTTTGAATTGACAAATTCGATGAGCATACCAAAAGATTTTCAGATCATTTATCATATTCTCACAATTAAGCATGCTTTGTCATGCATCTGATTAACTTGATGGACGTCTGCAATGCTGTTCAACCATGATCCATACCCGACTCCCACTTTTTTTCGCACCGACATAGTCGTTATTCCGGTAATTAAGACGCATTGGTAACTTTTTAAGGTATCTGGTTAATCCACTTTTTGCTTTAAAGTAAAATGCCAGTTAATATTTGTTTTAAAGAAAACGGTACTGAATATGAAATAAGTTAAACTTCACGCATCCATTCGTTCTTTATCCCGTCATCAGAGTTGTTGGTCTTCAATCATTGTATTGTGTACAACATTTACACGAGTTTTACAAGATTTAAGGTCTGCTTACTGGAGTTTCAAAAATTAAAGATTGTTACACAATATCTGGAAATGTTTACTTCACTGTTTATTATTTTCGTATTAGAAGTGTTACGGGCCTTGTAAAATATTTTGCAGTGAGGAAAATTGGTTTGCAATCTACTAAAAATACTTAAGCTCCTTGTTAAAACGTTTCACCAAAATAAACGTCTGTGCTATGAAATGTTGTGACAGCATACTCTTAGAGTGAAATTCTCTTTGTTTTGTCTCCGTCTGTAAAATAAATCAAAACAGACCTGTTTTAGCTTCGAAAAGGCAAATGAGATCATAATACTTACATATCTCTCAGCTTGATGGTGTACAGTTTGAACATCTACTGGGAATCGAAGCCGCCAAATCAATGTACTAAACACAGACATAGCCGCTGTTTTTTTTTTTTTTACTAAAGAGCCACGAAGAGAAAGAAAGCTAAAAGCTATATCGCCTTTCGTATCAGGTATATTTATTAATAACCGACTCTGAGAAAAGATGTAGCACATGCGTAATATTCCTAAATTCAGTCCCATGATGCCCTATTTTGAGTGGCATTGTGGGATATAGAGACTTGACCACTCATCAGCTCCTCTATTAAATTTTCATCCCATTTTTCCCAGATTGATGAGCTGTAAATATCAATTACGTTCAATTTTATTTGATTTGTCCCTTTGGAGATTTCAGATGAGGTCTGAACTAGTGGCCGACCTGTCATAACATTACACATATGCCTGTAATCAAGTTTCTCTCGGGATTTGTGCAATTGGGTTATATTTCTATGAACAAGCCCAGCAGCCCGATTGAAGCGTAACTTATCCTTGTTGTATATATTGCTCATTGATAAATAAGCCGGGAATTTAAGCAAATAAAACAAGATTTGTGTGCTAAAGTTTCTATCTTTTGAGCGTTAACATATGATTATTGGTTTAAGCTGTTGCTTAAGACCTTTAGGAAGAAGTCAAGAAACTCTTTTGATGCTCAAAACCTAAAAATTGAGATAATCAATCTAGTAAACATTTATCACCGAATTTTGAGCATTTCTGTCAATAGATTCAAGAGGGCTATGTTTTGATTGAGTAAAGACGGACTCTGTATTATATATTTGTGAGTCTTTCCATACTTATTCAAAAGGTAAAAAGAGAATGGAGTAAGACTGACGCCTGTTTGAAATACGTTGAGCCAAAGATGACCCTAAAACATCATAGTAATAAGTGAATAAATCATATTTAATTAATTTTGTATCAATCAAAACTCATTACTCTTTCATAACTGGTTGTCTGTCGTGTTCCACGTTGATGGTAACTTAAAAAAAATAGGTGGTTCTGGACCGGAAATGAAGCGTCTTCATCTGAATGTGTAGCAATTTCTGTTTGCGACAAAACGCGAACGCATGCAGATACATGTATATATGCACAATACACATATCTAGATTATAATGGTATGTGTGCAATTGGTGTTCAGGAAAGTAAATAGCGTATTTTGACACGAGAAACCATTTTGACAGTAATATTTCTTAAAGATTATTTCTTTTGTTAAGGAAACCAGGGTAAAAAAGAAACATACACAAATTATCAATATATTTTTGTTTTATTTCATTATTTTGGCGCAACAAGTATTGTTAAATGCATTTGTGTTTTTTACAAAAGCACTCTTCGTACTGAGAATTAACAGTCAAAACAATGATAAAAATGGGGAAAATGAAATCAAGACAATTTCAAACACATAGTAACCAGTCATAGCTTTGTGTTTAACTCTCTTTAAATTATCTTTTCGGTATTTTGGAAAAATCGTTCTCATACATAAGATAATATGTCACTTCTACTTAAAAAAAATCACCTAAGCTTCATTTTGAAATAATGTTTAAAAAATATAAGTAAACATTTTTTTTTTTAAATTAAGGAACAAATAAATTTAACAAATAGATTGATATAGTAGTTTTCATGTGGCTGATAAATTATCAAATATAAATGAGTATTAGCACAGGGATTCAGCCCTCCTAATAGTCCAGTTAAAAAAGTAAAATGAAATCCAAGACTGGTTTTCACAAAACAAACACTGAGAATTGGAACGCAAAAGAATTCACTTTGTGAATTAGATACCGACGGATTTCAGGATGATTTCATACCTCAACAACATAAATATAAATATTATGTACAATATTTACAATATAATAATTCATATTATGCTTTGAATAAACAAAAAAAAATCCTATAAATAATACATGTAAATCAGAAAAATAAATAATGAGCTTTATTGGAATTGACAAAATGAAAAGAACGAGCATTTTAAATTTCGTGATGAGAATATCATAATGTAAATTTTGAATTTACTAGGTGGCAGTAAATAAAAAATTTACAATATGACAACATAACAACATGACGTGAACAGCTCAGCAGTAGAGTATGAGTGAAAAATGTAAATAAATAAATGCAGTTTGTTTGGATTGCTATTGCTAATGAATTGCTTGATTGAACCATATCACAAATGGAAATTTGACCTATTTATCCTCGTTATGCAGCTTGATCAATTTATTCGCATAGAAATTTTTATATAATAAATGAAAGATCAAAATAGAACAACTACATTGATGATGCCATGCAGAACTTTTTTCTCTATTTAAATCATTGTAGTCGGACGTTCAGTGAAAAGAGCCAGCTACCAAATATACGCTAAAATCCGCTTAGAAATAGCAAGGGGTTTGTTTGATATTTCAATACTAACTAGGTGGAAGGATTGGCCTAAATACCTCACTTATTGAAGCCTGCGTAAAGAAAAAAAACCATCTGGTACTATTTTGAAATTTCTCTGTTTTTCTAATTTTTTTTTTTTGTTGGGAGTGGAGGGGGTGGGGATGGTAGGTCTAATTTTTTTGCATTCAGTATACGTTTATTTTCAAAGTTACATAGTTATCAAAGCGGTCTTTGCAGTGGTTCGAAATTGTGGACCAAATTAACTTTAAATAACTAAATCCAGTCGGGATTTGTAAAACATGAAGATTAAGACTTCTTGAAAAGAATTCGTTTGTACCAGACCTAATCATTTAATCTATTGGCGTCGCTCTTTGACGACGGGCAAGTATCAATTCAATGACCTGTTAGTAATATAATGTTCTTAATTTAGTTTTGTCTAGCTAGAAAACAATTCAAGTACAACAAATTAAAAGTAGCACTCCTTCTAAATAAATGGCTTACACAGATTTTTAAATACAAGTTTCTTTCGCTCGCTGCTTTTAGTAGTATTTGGAAACGGTCTTCAGTAATCTAAATGGCCAAAGGCCCTATCCATTTCATGACCATAATAAGTGTGATAAAAGTGTAAATGGTAGATATTGCAATTTTTCCAGACAATTTAACAAATCGAAAGCATTGTAGGAAAGCATTGTAGGATATAGGCTTAAAGGTTCTAATCGTGTGTGATAGGCTGTCGATATACAAATGAATGTCAGAATGCCTTCATCCAAACTTACAGTGTCGACCTAAACGAATGATAATATTGCAGAAATACTAATATCACTGTTTTGTGTATTTCAAATGCAGAATGAATTGCAGTACATGATGCATTGACTTCTAATGGCAAACTCTTGTCATGGTTGAATAATCTCAAATATCCTTTTAAAAAAAATCGGTTTCATTAAAACAAATAATAACTCTTGTATATATTTCTTCTGCAGTTTGGCAAGTACACGTCAACACGACAATAACTATATCTTATATCACAGATAATAAGGGAAAGGTTATCCTAAAACAGAACACTTTCCTTACAGACTGTCATTAATGCATTCAGCGTTTGCTGCTCAAGCACTGAAGGTACAAACTCAAAATAAACGGACGCAAAATAAACCAAAATCATGTAATAGTTTGGTATTAGTACAGTTGGAGTTGGGGGAGGAGGGAGGGGGTATAGCTCATCGTTACACAACACTTTCCCTGTCTTTATCGTGGTTATTGGTATTTCCGTTTCCGACGTAAACATTTGTCATCCCCTGGCTATCGTACCGTACCACAGTGTCCGAGACAGGTTTAAGACTCTCACGAAAAGTCGTATCCCGAATCGTAGTGGGCTCGCCGAACTGTTCAGCGTAACTTTCCGAGCGGATACGAATGTTAATATTACGACACCTACAGCAGAGAATTTCTATGAATGGCGTTCGGAACTCTCTGTTGAACCGAGCATAAATCAAAGGGTTCAGAAATGAATTGAAATAACCTAACCAGTTAAATATGCTCATCAGACTTCCTGGAATGGAACAGTTTTCTTTGTTCACGCCACAAAATGGTCGGATGACGGCAAGAATAAAAAATGGCAACCAACAAGCAGTGAATCCACCCATTATCACCCCTAGAGTTTTTATTGCTCTTCTTTCTTTATGTGATGTCTTATTTCCCCGGCTTAGCAGAGACTTCACAGTGAATCTCCTGCGATTGTTATTTCTATGATTAGCTAGCATATCTATCATGGATTCTTCTTCCTCTTTCGAACTTTTCTTACTAGAGTTATCACCACATCCGCCATTTTTGAGAATTCCGTTCGGATGTGTTCCGTAGTCACTTTCCTTGCTATTTCTTGGAGTACGGTAAGATGGGAGATAGAGAGTTTCCGTTCCTCTGTCAATGCTACCAGGCTGAGATTTTACTTCTTTCTTCGCCAGACGCGAGGATACCCGCCATATTCCAAAATACACAAAAATCATCGCCATGAGTGGAATATAGAAGGACAATAGAGTTGCATAGATTTGATATCCTATTTCTTGGCTTATGAAACACACGTAGGCAGGTTTCTCGGACTTCCATCCTAACAATGGAGGGATAGAGATCACGACAGACAGTACCCAAACACTTGCAATCATGGCGCCCATTCTTCGTGGTGTCCGCTTCATTGCATACTGGAATGGACGCGTTATCACGAGATACCTATCCACACTGATCATGCACAAATTCAAGATGGATGCGGTACACAAAATCACGTCCAGTGACGTGAAAATATCACACAAAATATCCCCAAGAAGCCAATGGCCCGCTGCTTCATAGGTAGCAGCTAGCGGCATGACTAAAACAGCTACTAACAAGTCCGAGACGGCAAGGGATAGAATTAGAAGATTAGAGGGTGTCTGAAGTCTCTTTACTAATGCGACTGCTATGCACACCAAAGAATTCCCTATGATTGTCCCAATCATCATTAGAATGAGAAAGAATAGCATAAAGGCTTGCTCTACCGGGGTGTAAGGGGACTCGGGTGAGAATTCCGGGATTTCCTGTGGAGGAATCCCCGTCGTGCTCCAATTTTGAGCGGTCTCATTGGAGAGAGAATACACATCGGATGTGTTGGTGTCAATGTAAGAGAAAGTGTGATCCATACCGATCGTTCTTTGCCAATCAATTAATGCAGACCGACATAAAATAAGGGTTCGGCTTAGAAAACTCACAGTTCCTCATCCGCACATTGTACATAAAATTTCACATCACTAACTTCTTTTAAAGTAAAACTCCCCTGCATAATCCAGAACAGTAAGTTGATGACGGTTAGGAAGACAGTCTCTTGGTTACCCGAATTTTCTCGACTTAATCACGTTTCTTGATTTTATACAGATATATCAAAGATATATCAAAACATCGAAGGACCAAGACTTCCGGATATCCTTTTCCTGTTATTAACTATCCCTTTTCAATGAAATGCATTCCTTTCATTATCGTGTTGAGTCTGAACTTTGCCGTTCAAAATGCATTAAATCTCACTTGTTAACATTTAAGCACTGTCGACAATCTACACCACAGTCCAGACATGTTGTTTTGTTCCTCCAGATAGTATGCTTCATTTTGTTCTCCTATGGTCTTTGTGATCGTTAGCTTGTTTGCAGGTTGCTTCTCTGAGAAAATCGTATGCTCTCTGAATTTGGTCGGTAAACCTTACATCGACGTTTAATCTGAGCATATAGTGAACTTTCCAACCTTGGCAATAGTTACCATAAGTCGTGTTTACGGTTTACCTTCTTTAAATTCCATTAATCCACTTGAACTTTCTTAGTTGACAGACCGTTAGGTTTTTATGAATTATAAGTCTTAAATACACCGTAAATCTTTTTACTTAGAAGGTATTTTTCCTCCTCTAACGCTGGTCGCACGAAGAGAGTTGCTTGTGATGAAAAATTCAATATATTTCTTTATATATCGTCATGCGGCACGATCACTTTTGCGAGAAATAGAATTCAATGGATTTCAAAATGAAGACACAGGGAGTTTGATTGGTCAATCAGCTGATGTAATTCTCTACCTGTATCAATGACGTCGTCTTTTTTGACATCTGAAAAGATAGAAGAATGAGCTTCATAACGTCATTCAATAATCGAATCCGACGGACGAGCCGACACTGATGAACAATTACATGTAAAACAAAAACATGATTCAAACATGCTAAAACTAATGACAATATCAATAACATCTGTTCAACAACAAAAAAGACAATGGTTTCAAACCAGTAAAAAGTCTTCTTATCAATCATTTTATTTCTAACGAAAGATATCTGTCAATTTTTCATCGAGCCCAAGAGCCCAAGGTCGGCTG
This sequence comes from Magallana ariakensis, assembly GCA_020458035.1. NCBI lineage: Eukaryota > Metazoa > Mollusca > Bivalvia > Ostreida > Ostreidae > Magallana > Magallana ariakensis. Next base: position 38,347,457 of record CM035819.1, read on the forward strand.
AGCCATGCAATTGAACAGGTATACATACGAATTGGTTATTACATGGAGATTATGTATATATCATATTTTCACACCTTAATAATAATGAAAAGAGCCCAAAGTCGGCCGAGCCATGCAATTGAAAAGGTATACGAATCGGTTATTACAGGGAGATTATGTGTATATCATTATTTCACACCTTAATAATAATTAAAGCACGAGGGTTCAACTATACACGTGAGTCTAATCCACTTACAGGTGTTCCTTGATTCCAATCTTTTAAAGACATGGGTGTAAACCGATGCAATGTCTTTCTAGTTAGCAAAATAGCGGTACTAGTTTTGGTGTGGATTGATCGTTTGGATTGGGACTATACTACATGAGAAGATAACGAGTGGTACCTTTGTCAGGTCAGTCAGACTGGAAAGGAATGTCAATATATAAATATATAAATTTAAGACTACAGCGTTTTGTCTAACCTTAGAAAAAGGGTGTTAATGAGCACTTTGGTATTAGATACATCCCCTTTTCAGTTTTAGGCATTAGCTATAGGGTAAGGCATAAGTTACCTTAACTCTTCCAAAACTTCACATTTGTAACGAAAATGCATGATGGTCAGTTTTCCTAACCATATTACATTAATATTTATTTGAACTAATCCTGCTTTTTGGCTTGAAAAAAAATCCCACAATGTTTTAATAACAATTTTTTTGTTGTTTCCAAAAGACCATTTTCCATCATATTTTTCCAGAGCACATTTCTAAACCCCATATTAGTATTAAACATTCTATTCTTTTTGAGGGGGTACGATTTCGATCAATATTTTTGATTATTAATGATATCTGCTTCATAAATTTCTTATAGCCCAGATCACTCATATTGTGAAATGCCAAGCCATATATGTTTTCTTACAAGACAATGTTAACACAACAAATTGTTGAAATGTCGAGCTTGAGGTAACCGTGTTGTATTTTGCCTATTATATAATATTTCAACAAAGAGTTGTGAATTTTGGACTCGGTATACAGTTAAAAGCAATATGAATCATGTTGACCTTGACGCTTTATGATTAATAATTATCATCAAGCAAACACACATAAACTATGACAAATATCATCTGTCATTGTAAACAAAACTTTGGCACTGTTCAGAAATAATCCACTAGAACAGGAAATCATTATACTATCCGTGAACAATGGGCTCAGATAAACAGAAATTATGTGATCACTGCCCTGTCCAAAGATGAAAGAATGCATGTATTACGATTTGTTTTTGATAATTATTTGTCGAATGCTTCGAAGTTAATCGAACATGCATTCGTACCCATAAATACCCAGACATTATCGATTTCTTTAGGGATAGGGATAGCTAGCAATGACATCATGTGACAATTAAAACATATCTCACTGCAACGTACATACAAATCCTTCTTTTGAATACATTACCAGGGCTTTCCTATTTTATTGATACTAGCACCTCCTAAAAACACCCACGATGCATCCCCATTGCAGGAGGTAATTGCATATTTCACATCTATACAAAGTAGGTACAGACCTTTCTCGCGCATTATGAATGGAGATTGGACTCCATCTACATAAAGTGTCCTTCACCCACTACTACCTTCAACCACCTTGCAGTGCCCGTTTTAGATAGAGAGTGTTATCATAATTCACATCTACACATATCATTTAAATGAGGATAATGACTGGGGGGTCAGTAGACAACGCCTTCTGTGGAGAAAATACAATGTTTTCAAACAAGAAAACGACAAGAAACTGATGCAAACGGTTTAAGAAAAGTGAAAGTGAAAATACATTTACAAGATATGACTAGTTGGTTTTTTTTAGATTTAGTCTTGCAATACTACCTGCTTCATAATGTACCAATGGGGCGACATCGTTAATGTTCCAATACTGAATTGTACTCTGTTTCATTCCACGTAAGCCAAATTGTCAATGTACAAAGATTTTAATAATAGACACTACATTAAGATGTGTTAATTCTTTAAGGTGTACTGAAAAGTACTTAAAATTGTCAATCCTTAGTGAAATAGTAAATACATACATGCATTTTAATGCACGTACATCTATTTCCTGCCAGGAAAAAAAGTAAATACACATATTTGAGAACGTGTTCATTTTTTCCTTGTAAAAACAAACTCTTTCAAGAGATAAGGAAACTATATCAAACTAATTGCATGACGTTATTTTCATCAATCTGATTTTAAAACTACAAATATATCGTTAACGGGAAGCTAGCATACACAGTAAAATTTTTCAAAACATCATTACAAATGAAAACAAAATGGGGATCAAAAAATAACTTTAAAGGCCAGAGACCGTTGACACTCATACATACCTGAATGTATTTGTTTTCCGATTTACTAGAATTCCCTATTTCCCAAAAAGAATATAGATTTTTAAAAGTTTTTTTTCACAAAAACTCTCGCCTAAAACCGATCGATGCTTACCCAGTGGGATTCCATAAAAATGTCCAACTCAAAATGTGTAATAGTAGTGGTTGGGAAGAAATTGGGCGCTCTTTCTAAACTAAATCCGATTGCTTGTGGATTATAGGTTCACATTCAATGATCAGGCTTAAAATATTATTCTAAAAAAGACCGGGGTATATTAAAGTCTCAGGTAGTATTTTGAAAATGAAACCGACCGTGAATGTTTACTTTTATTCAATTTATGTATTAAAGCTGAAAGAATTTCTAGAAAAGAAATTAATTATATTGTTCTAATTTGGCATATTGATCTCTCTCTCTCTTTCTCTCTCTCTCTCTCTCTCTCTCTCTCTCTCTCTCTCTCTCTCTCTCTCTCTCTCTGCGCTAATTCATTATATAATGGTTTTTATTATTTTTAGTTTTACTCTATAATCACATCTGTTTAGTTTTGGCCGAATGTGAAAATATTATCTTAATCAAGCAAATGACAAAAACTGAATAACATTTAGCACTCGACCATAGCGTTTTTAAAGAAATCCTAAGTAAAAATCAGCAGTTTTTGTTCGCACTCTCACAAATGGGACATTTCGTCACAGGATGTTCGTGATCTTTCATAGGTAGACAAACTACATGTATATAAATTAATTTCTTATATTTGCAAAGATTGCTTCATGGTCGTATAATGTCTGACTCTACCAGCCAATACCAACACCGGAATGAAGAGATCGCAATGAAAATTTATATACATTATCTGGTAACATTAAGAGATCTAAGTCTTTCAACTTTTTTAAATTCTTGCGCAATTAAACTACACCGTCTCATGTAAATCCGTCTCACTCCACCTGGGAATTTAAATCCATTATCCGCTTTGACAATTACAAAACCGAAATATTTTAAATGCACATATAAAATAAAAGTGAGTTTCATGACTTTTTAACGATTGATATTCTTCACCTGAAACTTGCCACCTTTGACCTTTTCCATGTCAACTCGGATGAATTACAAATTTGACCATGATAAGTTTCACAGAGCAATAATTCTATAAAAATAAACTCAACTGAGCTTACCTTTCGCTGCTGGTATTTCAAAAGACAATTATATGTTGTTTAAACAATTTTCAAAGCTACGTATATACATATAGTGCATGATTTTGTTGATATTTATTTTATACCGCGCAACAGCTTTACATTAATAAATGACAGGTGTGAACCATCGGAGCAATCTTGGCGTATAAGTTTTATCTCAAAACAAGGCTTGTTTTTATTATTTGATACTTTGGTGAAATCGTGACATACCGATTTTGTTGTAGGCGTTATTATCCTACCCACAAACATCCCAAATTGTGTAAGAATTTTAATGAATTACATCCCTAGCACTGCAGGGGTCTCCGTACGGTGACAGGGGTTCTAAAGCTACATCCAATATGCGAACGTAAAACAAATCTACTCACTTTTGCTTACACCTATCCGCAAATCCATGTATCTGATACAAAGATGAAGGTTTCACAAATCCGGTCAAGTGTTATGCTACAATGACTCGGTGGTCAATTAATGAGGTCCGCTGTCTGTTCATCTATGAATGAGGCTATAGGTCTACAACTTCGGTAGGTCAGGGAAAATATAAACTTAACACCTCAGTGGATACAGGAAAGTTATATGTAAACACACAAACTTATAGTTTTATATCGACTCCCGGAAACCTAACTGGGTTTCATATTTTTCATTCAGTTAAAAAAAGTTCGACGTTTTCTGCAACTGAGTTTGTTTAATCTTAGACTTTCCTTTATTGTCTTCTTTTTTATTTTGGGATGTTTCCTTCTTTTATTAATATTATTTTTAAATTTTTATTTTGCCTTGTTGTCGTTGTTGATAATCCCATAAATCTCATCTATTGTTCTCGGAAAAATATTACAAAGATTAATAATCTAAATTATGTGAACAATATGTTGCTTGTCATTGCCAATGGCATTTCATTCTTATATTTTTATTTGTTACTAGACTTTGACCCGTGCGTGCACGGGTTGACATTGCATTTGATATCGGAATAATCTAATATTATTCTAATAGAATAATCTGTGTCTCGGGACAGGCCTTCACCACAGTTAAAATGCCTCCCATACATATACCCGTAATGTATCGCTCCGTAATCGCTCCGATTTTGAGAAAATTAATGAAGCTTTATTGAAAATAACAGTTAAATTATTCATAACAAACCATTTTGAGGCTGTAAATACGTTTCATCTAAAATTTAATTCATATTAATAAAGAATTCAACACCTTTTCACCAACGTTTTTTTTTACACACCATGTAGACATTCGGAACTCTCGGGATTTTTCATATCAAATGCGCTGAGTTAGTTAATCTCCCGTATTTTCTTTGATGAACAGAATATATACATGTAGCAAACTTTCAATGAAAATTTACACGTATTTGTATTATCGTTTCTGAGTTTATCCATGCAAATGTGATATTGTGGAAACACAAACTAAATAAAGAGCCTCCCGTGATTTAGCGTGAATGTAATGCGCATGCGCAGGATTGTAAAAAATAAAAACTTGACACCCAGTCGTTTTCCATTAATATTTACTTTTAGCCAAAAAAAAAAAGAAAAAAAAAACCCAGACAGATGATTTTTAAAACGTCATAATTTGACTACCACCAAAAAATCCAGATGATTTCCGGATTTTTAAAAGAAATTTTCGTTGATTATTAATTAGAGAAGCTTGATTGAGAAAAAATAAAAACAAATTGGTAATCTTCAAGTACCATTGATGTTTAAAATATATAAAAACAAAAGACAGTCCTCTTCCGATTTCTAGGTATTAAAGCCCAAAAATTCGAGTCTATTATTTTAATATAGTAGTATAGATATGATTTTTGCCTACTACCTTCGTTCCTTTTAATCTCCGATTCTAACATAATAAAATCAAAATCTCAATTTCTCAATGTGGTTTTCTTAACTTAAAAAAAAAAACCCATTTGCAATGGAATTGATACTCCAATGCCGAAAATAGAAATGAAAATTTTCTTTTCATGGTGCGGATGATTTCATTTGATTAAAAAATAGACGTAAGTTTGAACAGGTGTGAAATAACACAAATTCGGCATAATGATAAACCGAAAACTATTTTGGAATCTAGATGTCGATCAGTTTGCAAAGTTGAACATTAAATATATTTTTCATGGCTCTGCATGTTCAACTGCATGTATTGCTACCTTAAAGATAAAAAGTTTCAACTGGAGTTTCATACATGTACGATAATTCCTGAGTAAAGAGGACCATATATTTGTATTAACTGTAAAGGGGTAATTACAAAAATAAAAACTTGACACCCAGTCGTTTTCCATTAATATTTACTTTTAGCCAAAAAAAAAGAAAAAAAAACCCAGACAGATGATTTTTAAAACGTCATAATTTGACTACCACCAAAAATATAAATTTCAGTGAGACGGGCACAATATAAATTCACTTAACAACTATTGCCAGGACGTATATGGCCCTATTTTGCAATCAATCTTTTTTGGGAGTTGATTTTAATTAACTCTCCTATGCCGTTACTCAGGCAAACCGAAAGTGAAACAGTGTTTGGACCTAAGCACAAATCAACACCGCTGACAACATTTATTTCTTGAAAATAATCAATAAATCCGATGAAATGTATTCTAGAGCATTGTTTTTCAAGGAAACTTATATATAGATACCTTGCAAATAGTCAGATTTTAAATGGTACGAATAATTTAGATATTTTTGTAGTCGTACATTGTATGTATTCCTACGCCAGAGTTCAATATAGTCTCGTTCAACCAGACGCTCGACTGTCTCCGTAAATATCCGACAAGCAGAGTGTCTCTCTTGCTTGTCGGAGATTAACGGAGACAGCCGAGCGTCTGGTTGAACCAGACTAGAGTTGAATATTGCTTGGATCCATACAATTTTTCGGAACTATTTCGATTACTGATACGTAGTTTGATGGAATTAATTCTTTGAATATTACACATGCGTAATTCAAATACATATAGGAAACTACTTGCCATGCAAAATAACATATCGTTGATTTTAAAATAAATAATAATCGATAAAATCAATTCACGTCAGTACTTCAGTACTTTGATTTAACAACTGCATTCGCCTGTCTGCCCGTCAATTGACTGGCCACGGCGCGTCATAAGTACGTGTACTAAAATGTGCTAGTAGCCTATGGCGGTTCAAGGCAATCTGCAGTCACAACCTTGGATAAGAACCAGTCCAGCTATCGGTGTAGCTAATTTACATGCAACGTTGACACCTATTGAACGTGCTTACCTTTTATCAGAAATTAAACAAAATGATTTCTAAATTACAATTGCCTAGTATCTAATCGACTTGCCCGTATCTCGCTAGCATGTACCATTTGATATATAGACTGCATGGGCAGAAATTAAGGTCAACAATTGAGAATTGCAAAAGAAGGTGGTATGTCTCTTGACATTTCGTAAATCAAGCCAGTAATTTAGTACTTTGATTATTAAAATCATAACAATTATGTATGTATTGTATTTCATGTAGTAAGTTATTTAATGTGCAATAAATACACTGGAACGGCCTAACCCCGGCCGTGTTGGTCCGATATGCTCGAAATACAATTAAATTTAGATTAACATGACTGTCATCTTTAGTTAGATATACACCTCTTTTACACTTCAATCTCAACAAGTGAACTTAAAATAGCTCCCTAAAAGTATAAATGCTTATGCAGCGATGCAAAGATAATTCTTTTTTTCTTGCTCATTTCACGGTTTGAAAATCAAGAAAGTATAGATAAACTTGATACCTACCCGGTTCCTTTATCTGTCTAATGCCCAAAACACAAAGTATAGCTTATCAACATGCACACAACAAAATATCGAATAGCATGTTAATGAACTTTAAAACATGTGCTTAATCTGAATGGAATATGAACAATCACACACACAGAAGAGAAACATGTCCATTAATCGCCCAAATACCTGTAAGCCGTTAATTTCTAGAGGATTGAATTAAGTATGGGGTATTACAGAATTTCGCAACATCTAAACCTCAGTCCTGGAAAACAGTGATGACAATTAATCATTTTTAACCCTTTAAACTGTAAACACGGGGGAAACTCGTACAATTAATTTCTGGCGTGTTTACGCCGACGACAAAGCTAGAACCTATGCATGCAGGTGAACGAGCTCATGTAGTCAGTATATACATGTAGATAGATGATTCGTAAATGAAACGTGGTTGGAGAGAGAGAGAGAGAGAGAGAGAGAGAGAGAGAGAGAGAGAGAGAGAGAGAGAGAGAGCGAGCGAGCAAGAGAGAGAGAGAGAGAGAGAGAATTGATGTATCATAGTGCAGTTATTGAAAATTTGCATGTATTTTTGTTTTAACTGACATCAATATACAGGGACATCAACTGAATATATTGCGCCATCATAGCACTTACATGCACTCGCACGTGGTATATGTACGAATATTGGGACTTGTGTATTATAACAGTGAAATAGATTTAAATATTGACACTTCTAGTATCCCTATTTATAAATTAACTACTGTCCATTAGGTAAGGCCTAAGATAAATAAAAATTTAAAAGGACTTAAAAAAGAGACGTCCGTTTATTCTAAAAATTATTTTCATGAATGAAAGAAAAAATAAATATGAATAGTAAAATTTCTTGTTACCATATGCATTTTTGTACATGTATCTTTCAGCTTTATTTTTCAAATTTTTAGCAAGGTTTTTCTCAGGGCACCGTTCTTACATTGTAAACCAATGCGTCTTAATTTGAAAAACCATTCGCTTTAAAAAAAAGTTAATGTGTAAATTCAAGTTTCTGTCTTATATCAAATGAATAGAATTGCAAGTCATACTTAGTCAAATTGATGTGGACAACGGGTTCATACAAGATCTCTCTCTCTCTCTCTCTCTCTCTCTCTCTCTCTCTCTCTCTCTCTCTGTGTCTCTCTCTCTCTCTCTCTCTCTCTCTCTCTCTCTCTCTGTCAAGTACATATGTACTACATATATAATAAATGTGGTTGTCAAAATAGCCTCGTCAGATATGTGGTACTACTTGGGGGCATGCAGAATTCAAGATTCCTTCATAAACTAATGTTTCCTCTATCAGACAGAAATAATAGTACTAGTTTAAATTAACAATATTGACATGTGAGTACTTTCAAATAGAATACGTCTCGTAGATATCTAAGAGATACCCAGACTTTATTCATGAAATTTATTTTAAAACAACTCATTAGGATATCAAAATGCAAAAGAAAAAAATAATACTAATACTCCAGAAACCAGCTAATATTAACACCAGAAACCAGCTAATATTAACACCAGAAACCAGCTAATATTAACAGTTCCGAATTTTTCTCTCTCATGCAGATAAGAACTTGCCGTAAGGTTGAACATGTTGAGAAAATCGTTTTAATGGCGTCATTTGAATTCTATTGGAAATTTAACAAGACACTGGAAACAATTGCCGGGAAGTTTGGCTTTTATCTTTAGCGGTTTTTTTAAGTCCCGGTGCCTGATACAGAGCTGATGCGGCTGGTAGACGGGTGACGTGAACACCCCGGTATACCCCGGGGGAAAGCAGACGACAGCTAGCCATTAAACGTAACAGAATTTATGTACTGTGTTTATGAAAGACCGGTTTACATTTTGCAGACGCCGTTAAACTAATTTAATGTTCTGTTCACTGTGTTTGCATCGTGTGCATGACTTGAAATTCAAGATGTTACCTAAACCTGCAGTCGTTTTTGGTGACTTGAAAAAAATCGAACGCTTTCTTTTTATGATAAAATTTCCAAAAGAAACTGAGTTTTCAACTTTTCATGGAGAAGAACATGATAGAATCTATGCTCTGGACAATTTTAATAATTCGACAGTATTTGAAAATACCTAATATGGCTTTTTAATGTATTACATTATAAATATTTCTTTAAGTGATTTGACTGTGTGATAGGGCCCTGTTTCCAATGAGGGGGTGATTAAATCTTCCGCCGACCAACCAACAGCGTCTCAACTGAATTCAATTTAAAAGCTCTTATTAATAAAAAAAAAAAACTCGTCGTACCCCGATAAATACTTAAGAACGATTAATGATCTAAAAATAGTCCAGATGGTAAACCAAACAAGAGACCTCGTATATATGTTATTTAACACACAATTTAATGATCTGTTATAATGATTATTTGAACAAGTAACAGATTGATAATCCAACTCTGATTGGCTTAAAATAAACTTAGTAGTCATCGAATATCCCTACTTCAGAGTGAATTTGCAGTTAATGTTTTTGGGACAATAGCTGTTACGTATGTCCCTGTAGACAACCAGTTTGTCTCCTAAGCTGTTTGACCATTTAGAATGAAAGGTTATATCATTCTATGGGAATTACTGATGCAGTCAAACGTCAAACTCGTGGATTTACGTCACGCTAGAAGTCATGCATCTGGACGCTATTATTTGTCACATCCTTTCAAAAATTTGTAACATTTGCAGAAATCGACAAAAAAAAAAAACAACTTTGATTACTTTGAGCTGTATTTTGTAAAATCTAAACTTGCAGCATAAACTTTCTATTACAATTTTTAACCTTTGTGATAAAGAAGACTTGGAACACAGAGCTAAACCTTATCTTGATGGCAAAACATATTATTGTTTACAGAACAGACTGTAATAATAATTTTCTCCAATGAGAACCCCTTAATAGTTTTTCATGATTTAACATCAATCACAAAATAGTTCATGTATTAATATAATTATCATTTAATTTACAGTGAAAGTTGGCTTTATGTGCAACAGTTGGCTAAACTCCCTGACTATGTGAGATAATAGCGTTCTGGGTGCAGAAGTACATGTACCCAAGTAAAACATACTATTATCAATTATGTTCTTTCACAGACCGGAAGTTGGGCGTCATTTTAAAAAGAGAAACCAATCCATTTCAACAGTGGCTATTTGACCAAACAAAACCACTCAAATATTCAGACAACTTGCTGAATGTCCTTAAAACGAAAAAAAGAATAACCAAAGAAAAACAAAATAAAAAACAAAAGTGGAAAAATCCAACATTTAGTTTCAAATTGCCAATGCATGCATATAAGAAAATATGACCAATGTCAAAGTTGCCGACCCACAGACAAATGACTAAACTACCATTAAAAAAAAAAAGTTTCGACCCCCCCCCCTCTTAAATTTTCTTATCGATATCTTATGATTGATTAACAAGCCATTTAATAAATATAAATTATGGTCTTTAATGTAACCGCATTAATGTTAATCACAAAGGCGTCACACAATCTCTATCAATCGATCAGTTTTGTATCCTTTGACCTATTAAAAGTGGGAAACTGTGCTTGTAAAAAAGACTATGAAATGGTAGAAGTACCCTAAGGCAGAACTGTCGCTGTAATCATAACGGCTTATGACAGAAAAAAATGGATAAATTGGCCCTGTGATGATACGGAGATCACAGAAAGGATTACACATTAGTTCGGTAGAATGTCGTTATGGTACTTTAGAGCGTTGGTGAAACAAGCCCGAACTTAATCTGCACAAACTTATCGCTGTCGAAATGCTTGTCACCATTATACAGATGCACCCATTAGCTCTGGTTGGTGACCCGTTCAGGGTGCCAGGACATTCTAGGTTAGTCCTGTATCATGATAACTTAGCGTTTCCAAAGAATGTTTTCACTGTTGTCCCAATCTACAGACAGCAGAGGTTTAATTTTACGGAACCGTTTGAAAATTGAAGCAACGGCTGTTAATATTTAGTATCCAATATTAAATAAATATAATATTTACAATTTTTAAATAGAAAACCTGTATGTACATGAAGCATGACTGATGCTATTCATGAGTTGATTTTGATGACAACTATCTAGAAAATTGATTTTAAGGTGAATTAAGGAACAACACAGGCTAGAAATGTCCAAAAAGGAAAATATATGTTCACGTGTGCCGATGATCGGTTTCAGACAAGAGAAGCTGTAGAGTCGACAATCGCTGCAATTCTGATTTAGTTTAAAGCAAATTCTTTTTCATGTGCTTAAATGGTTTATGATAAACTAATCACCAACTTTGCAAAAACAGAAGGTTTGAAATTGCATAGAGAAGACTTAGATAACCACGTTATTCCGGAAGTTTGTCATGTTCAACAAGGGAAGACACCCGCTTGATAACATGCCAGTGTTGGAGTGAAAACGAGGCTGAATTCTTTTGATCAGTATCATGGATACTTCCGGCCTAAGTTATAATTGCTTTGTAACTCTAGTATCAATCACCAGATCTTCTTCTAATGACCAAGTTGGCGTGTTGCAGAGAGCCTGTGTCTGCTCCAATATGATGAACAGTAGATTGTGGATTGTGTATTTTCATTGGTTTTTGTTGGATGATAAACGTATCTTCTTGCTTGTCAAAGGGTTTTTTCATATTAAGTGAATCTATGATTTATGATCGGGCAGCAGATAGTAACATATTGAGCATCTTGCCTCAAGATGGGAGAGAGAGAAAACTACACACAAGAAGACAAAAACATTCATCATACATCCATGTTTACGACCAGCACACGGCTGCACCCATTTCTGTTAAGGAATGAAATAACGGCACACCTGGTAGGGAACATCTTACGACACAGATAGGAAAGATACACAGTGAAAAGTTTGCTACAAATTATTCTGTCAATCAAGTCATAGACCATATCTGATGGAGATGAACAAGGAGCGGAGAGAAAAAATCGTTTGCCAATAACCTAACCTACTTATGATGCTAGTAAGGGTCTGCACAAAGTTGTCCGTGGCGGTATGGGACACTTTGAGATTTCGTAGATGACAATATATATACTACATATTCAAAATGTAATTAACGCTTCAAAATATCCAAATTGCTCAGTTGTTAATCTTGTAGGGCAATTATTGTTAAATCCCGAGCCGGTTTTCAGCTTATGAACTACAGATAAAAAAACAGACGCTCTAACCAATTGCGTTATTACGCAGTTAGATGACAGAATTTTGGATGGTACTCAATAAGGCATTCTCCTTCAGGTACGTGTAGGTATATCTAAAAGACATGACAGAATGGAGAGAAACCACAGACTGTTCCCTTTTCAATTACCATTGATAACTAATACTATAAGCAACCTCATAGTAGAGACATTGATTTTTCAACGGAATGTTTTCGATTCGTATTTCTTAATGCTAAGTATAGTACTCTAGTTGTCTATAAATGACCCACTGATACTTTTTGTTTAAAATAATACGATCTATAATGACGAGTGACCCAAAAACCTACAGATTGAAATCTAATGACAAGGTCTTTAGTTTTATTGAATGTTTACAAATTTTCTTATGAAGTTGGTTCTCTTTGATTTTTGATCGATGATAAAAATCTAATAAAGTTTGACGATCCCTGTTTGAATTAATGGTCCACAACATCTGCATTTGCGCAAATTACACACTATTTCAGTTTTGATAACCTTTATTTGTCTAAAATTTTGTTGACAGCTGTGATTTTGTGTAGGTGTTCATACAAAAACAACGGCCAGAATCGTATACTCCTACTGTGGGCCAACTCGCTTAATTTTTCTCGTTCTCATGAATAATTCACGCCCTATTCTGGTTAGCCCCTCCAAAGTTTTATTCACTGAGTCAGAGAATTATAAAATTATATAATTTTTCATGTAGTTATCGCTATTTTATTTATATGTTGTATCGAATCTCTTAAATGAGTAAAAGTATGTTTTCTTGATTATCGTTATTATAAATCAGTATGTTACACGGACGTTGAGAGACTCTACATGGAAAAGAAAAGGTCAATGATCTTCTGATAACCCGGAAACAATGTAGCTTCATTGATTCAAGTCCATTCTTGTACAATATCAAAATACAGGGCGTTTCATATTATCTGTCACCATTACAATTTCCTGGTAAATCCTAGATGATTTTATATCATGAAAAAAAAAAACATTCTGCGAATGAAACGAATTAATTTCGTATTATATAAAAAAAATAGGATAATATTTCCTGATACATGTATGATGACAAATATGTCGTCATAATATGAAATGCCAACATTTCAATATGTTTCTGTCCAAAGAACTAGGTATTGAAATCTTAAAGCTGTTAGTGATAAATGTCATTCACCAATAACTATAAAAATTGATGCAAAGAAATAATCCAAAATCAGGAAAAACTTCATAAAAGACAGAGTCAACATCCTGGTAAGAGATTTAAGAACACTAGATTTTCAAACAATGAAAAAAGAACACAAAGACGAGATACTGCGATGACATCTGTTTCTTTTGCAAAAGTTACATGCACGTAGAAGGGTTTTTGATAGGGGCACATTCATCCAAAATCTTTAATTCCTAATACATGTAGTTTTATTGAATTAGTCAATTGTCTCGCCCTGTTATGTAAAAATATATTTTTGTGATTTGATTTGTTATAACTGTAATTATTTTATCTTCAATGAATTTATCGTTTGATTTTGCTTCCTAAAATTAAGGAAATGAGCATTAGCTGATTGAGAGGACAAGAGATTCTGAGAGCCGTTGATGGAAGGAATTGTGAGTAAATAGAACAGGAAAACATGTCGATGATAGAATCGGGCTCGGAAATCAATGAAGCTAAGCAATTGTTTCCGGGTTATCAGGAGATCACTGACCTTTTCTTTTCCATGTACAGTCCATCTCTCAATTGTTCACTGATTGCTATTCAATAATGATAAATGTCTACTTTATTTCGGACAATGGTACATTGATGAACAGACATGGATTTATGAAGAATGATGTTAAGGAAAGTTCAGTACTTCACTTTATGTCTGACCCGCTGTCCAAAATCACATTGCTATCTTTCAAATAATATCTCTAAAGATGTACTTTTTTCAGCTATATTTGACCGCTGTCTAAAATCAAATTACTATCTTTCAAAAATAATTCGAAAGATGTACTTTTTTCCATCTATATTTAAGTTATTCGCCAAATGAAAATCCAATTTGTATCATGTCTACGAAATTTAATCAACTTTGCTTTCAGCAGTTTTAGAAATTTTCTAAATCTAATACGCACAAATTACAAGGGTTAAAAAAAAAACCGTGGAATTTCAAGTTATATTTATTGTACCATGGACGATTTCAAAATAAAAAAAAATATTCAATTGCTAATAAAGATTGCAACATTATATGAAAGTCTTACCAAAGGTCCCGAGCCAGTTTTGCTATGTCTTCAGCTCCTTCCTTCCATAATAATTCCATAGAAATATGATGTCGTTGTGAAATCGATCCGCAAGTTGTTTCTGTGGAAAAAGAACGAGAAAAAGTTGTTGAAACTAGTAAAGGTGTCCTTTTGTGCGGGCACGTAACATGCTTGATGGATTTCAGCTTAGCTGATTTCATCCCACCCTACCAAGCTATACCGTAGTGGATTAATCAACGGAGAAATATCCGATATTGGGTCCTCAATTCTTTGACAGTAAAAACGCTCACACTGAGACGGTGAAAGGCATAGATTCACAGACTTTAATTTTCAAACCACCATTTCTTTAGGGTCGCTGCTGGAAATTTAGATCATTTTCGCTTTATAGGCAATTTAGGTTTCATATATGCTGATGGTTTTGTTTTGTGTGCGTTTCCGAAATAGAAACATGACTTAATATTTCAATAGCTGGATTTCGTATGTTAATATTGCCAATTTCAATGTTACAGCATAACCAGGACACTTGGGTTTCCAAAGCGTAACGTCAAAATACTCCTCTTTCTTACAGCATTAATATCGATTATGAAGGATTAAGTAACTTTAATGTATCTTAAGGTACCTGGTCCATGCAATGGATGAAGACGATCACCAAACATTGAACCAATTTGAAGACAGTTTTTACGTCTTATATTTCATAAAAAGAATTCCAATTTATTCCGATGTTCGTTTTTCTTCCTCAATTACCGTTGGACATTATTTTATTTTTTGAAAACCAGAAATTATCCACCGGTGCTGCACTGCTAACTGTAATTTACTAAACAGAAACTGTCCTTCTTGTTCGTAAATCGGTTGTTATAACCCTAAATCTTCTCCCCAAATGTGTCGAGCAAGTATGTGATGCAGTGTTTTACTGTTACTAAGCATGCGACGAGCTGTCTGCCGTAGTTTGTTTACAGCTAGTGTAATAGACAGCGTCATTTAGGGGAAAAAATGAAATTCAACTTAAAATAAAATGAGATGATCATTTCCTCTGACATTAGACAAATTTTGATCGCGATGTCATGTTATTCAATTATGGTATTTCCCAGAATGCATTTCCGTGTTATTTGTGTTTTGATAATACATTAGACAGATCACTTAGGAACAGATACAGTGTTTAACAGACAAATGTATCACAAGCTAATTTATATTACTCCTCCAGATCCATCAAACTCAGAAATCAGATATTAAGTTAAAGTTGTTTGTACCTAATGTTACAGCGTTAATGTTACAAAATCAGTATCATTTGTCCCAAGATTTATTCCTTTGCAACTAACTTTTTACATTTAAAAAAAAAAGTGTCGATACTGTGTCATTGTACGACAGAATACTATATGTTATGATATAATATAATTGCATAGCTTTACTGTAAACAGTTTAAAAAGAATATTCCAATTGAATGCATTCAACCTTCTCTTTGTAATTTTTTGAATCCCGATTCTATTCTTTGTTTTGAAATTTTAAAGTCAACGTTGCAAAAGGCGAGCTAGTATGCAAAGTAGTTTGACATATATCAGAATATATAATAGTTCAGAAAAAAATTTCTCAAGTACTAGTATTGCCTTTTGCTAAAGACAATCCACACCTATCTGGCAGTGCACTACTATTTCCCGAGGGAAATACATTTGATATGAAATCCCCCCCTAAAAAAAATCAACAACAACAAAACAACAAAATCCCAGGAGTAGAGTAAATCGCTTTATGATACAATCTGCATCTAGCAGAAGCACCGATAGTCACTCCAAACTTGTCTGATTGAATGTAACGTAGTTATCTAGCTGTGTTTATTATTGTTTTCTGTCTAGACTATAAACATATATTGCACTTACTATATCTATTTGGCTACAATCAAAATGTAGCCATATTTCCAAATAATTTCTCGTCTCGTGATACAGCGTATGGTTTTATGGAAAATACTGCAACATACCCTGATGGATATTTACAAATCAAGTTCTCCCTCTTAAATGTATTAATTATAATTCAAAACCATTCCAGGTCTCGTGATACAACGTATAATGTAAAGGAAAATTCTGCAAAATATCTTGATGGATATTTACAAAACAAGTTTTCCCTCTAAACAAATTGTTTGGGAGGTAACCGCTTATTTTGATCTGTCGGACGTATAAATCATGACTAGCCACATACTAATTTCCTGTTCCTGTTTCTTTTCAAAAACCCTTGTTATTAAATTCGATTTAAAGACCATAAAAATAAATATTGCTTATTTACTGCACTGTGAAAAAAATTTATGTTGTTTACCGGTAAGCAATGACTGAATGTTAGTTCATTCATGACACAACTTTTAGATTCACAACACTTGCGCAGTCGATCACAAGAAAATTCTAAGGCGATAGAGTAAGACAGTCTTTACATTCGTTTAAGACTATCCATACATCAGCGTACTGCTCTTGGCTTTCCCTTATATGCATCGATCGCACAGACTAATCTCCCATTTACTTCTTATAATGTGTTATTTTGTAACCTACGAAGCCGCGCCGTGTAAGTTTGGCAATATCGCTAAATAAATGTAATGCAATAAACCGGAATTCTGACAAAAATCACACATAGACGAATACAAATGCTTCTGGTATGTGTTAGTACCGTAAGATGGTTGTTTATAGATTCTAAGAGGAGGAAATGTTGTACTTGGGGTCTCATTTTGTCAGAAAATACATGAAGAAATTGAAACTGTCCAGAGCGACGATTTTTTTTTATACTTCATACATTAATATACAGCCCAGCTTCAGTTCAAGCGGTATAGATGTTTGGGGTAATTTGATATACTATATTAACATTTGACAAGTCATCTTTAGAGAGTAAGAAAGAATACAACCTTTATGTTGATTGTAGTATGCATGCTTCTTGAATTATGTAAAATGAAAGAGAAGCGTTATTTCTACCTGTTTCTAAGCTAGCCTTCGTGTGTGTAACACTGTCAGAATCAATCGAGGCTTTGAAACAAAGAACTTAAAACACAAATGTAATCTCTCTCATCACATTTTATCGATTTGTTCAACAAAAATTTAATATGCTAGGAATAAAAAAAAATCATTGTGGTTTTTTTTTGCAGTGTTAAAGATATCAAAAGGTTAAGTTCAAGCAATGACTATCTACAGATGGTTTATTAAAGCTATTGGTTGCAAAAAGCGGTTTCTTTAAAAACAATAAAATGAATGAAATTTGCTTCATCATATGAATGCAAAGGAAACCACAATGTAATTTATTTTGGAGGGACCATTGTTCGGCTTCCGTATATATATAATTCCTGGCACATCATCCCAATTCAGAAGCATCATTCGAAAACAATTTATCAGCGAGAGACTTTCCAATAGAAGCCACGGAATAAAGCCTATTCATTTTCAGTGTTCAATAGATGCCATACAATATTTGTTTCGCGTCCTAAGATTGTACGCCACACCACACATATCTGGATATAGGAAACTCCGTGTCTAGCATATATCGCCGACGCTCTTCCAATAGACATGCTTCCCAGCCTTTGGCGAGAATTAAGAGCACAAAAAGTCTATATTAAAATGCAAATAATTGTCAATTCAGATCGAGATCGAAATAACTCAATTAAAGGATAGCTGGCCCCATTACATGTATGTGGTACCCCCGGGGTATACCAAGCGTTTGATTATTGGATCTCTCTGAAGATTCCTGTTATTAAGTGATAATGTTCAGTAGTGATTCCCACCCATAATGATTATAATACTTCATGTTATTTTATTCCTTTAAAGCTGTTTTAGGGTTTGAATTGACTTAAATTTGGGTAATTATATAAACACGGACCAATGAATCGTAAAAATATAGGTGCTGATTCAGAGCGAGTTGGCGATAAAATGGTGTTCATGCTTTATGGAAATGATAAAAATGCAGTTAATGCATTATAAATATTGATATAGGTAGTATATTTCTCATTATTTGGCTCCATATTACACGAAATACAAAGCATTAAAGATAATCAGTGCTATCTGAAACATGGTTTTTATGTATTGAATTGAAATATTCATTAAAAATAAAGATCCCCACCCTTTCCTCGTTGAAGATGCACCAGATCACTGCCTGGCCATGATGTTCTGCTGATATTCTGTTTGGCAGTGTATGTATATAAGTACACTCTTATTGTTCTAGCGGCTGCATTACTACACATCGCCTAATCAATGCCTGTCCCCTTACAGCGTTGATGGAAACAGTCTCGACAAAAGGACATACCTAATGCAAATTGATATCCAGAGAAGGCGACGTAATAAAATTATGAACCTCTCCCATTGACTGATGCAGGATGACGAAATCGAAAGGGGTCAGTTTCAGTCTACATTTTAGCAAGTAATAAACATTTCCGCGAACTAATATCACGGAGAGGAAATGAAATCGATCCTTGCTATTCAGTTGCCAATCAGGAGAGACTGGCCGATCTGACAGGGAGAGTGGACCTCAATGCTAAGGAAACTCTGGTAAGGGCCTTGGATAGGCCCGGGATAATGGACTTTCTATGTTCATTTACGGGTACTTGTTCGTAAATGAAATGTAGGTAAATACAGTAATGAAGGTAGCGACATGTATAATTCTGTTTTATGTATATCGTCAATATGTAACTGGTCAACAACACTACGAAATCTACAACATGAGGCCGAAAATGGATTTTTTTTTTGGTACTTCGGACTCATTCTCGCATACATGTACAGTTGCGCCGGAAACAAATTGAAATGGGGGGGGGGGGGCTAGACTTCTCAGAAATCTTGACAAGCTATAAAAAAAAGGTAGAGGGTTATGTCTACCTTTGCAAAAAAGCCCCCCCCCCCCCGGTTCCGACGCCTATGATCTATGCATACATACACCTATACATAGTTTCGTGTCGTTTTAAGAGCAATTAAGGGATTTGCACTTTAAATGCTCGTATTTATGAATTAATCATATTAAATGGTCAAAGAATATAACATTTAAGAGTTTAATGGGGTAATACTACTGAAGTATCAACTGGTTTATAATAGCCTTTGTAATTGGTCAAATTCAGGATACATGTATATGTATATGTACCAATTGAGTAAAAGTATGTGTAATCTCATGTTTCATTTCTAAATTCATCCGCACATTTAAGACTTTTTTTTCTTGATATGATATTTTCTTCTATATCTGAACAGACAATAAATCAATTATTTTTTTATAGCCACCCGGTGAATTCAAAATCTACAAAATGACAGAACGCTCGTACTTTCCCAAGAGGTCTTCTTGTGGTTCTGAGCATGCGCATTTAAAGCCAACGTTCTTACATAGATGCTAGCGCCAGTGAGTGCTATAAACAAAAGAGTAAGTTGTTTTGTTTTTTAAATATAAACCAATTTTAGGACCTCTCATTTCAAAACCAGACAAGTCGAGACATTGAAGCATCATGCAGAAGTATTTAATTTATATTAATGCCGGAAAGCACCAATATTTATTGGTGAACATTTAAAACAAGATTTCCAAAAGCTTCAATATTTTAAAGAACAATTTGGATTCGATTTGGTCGTTGAAGTTGTAAACAAGTTTTTATCAAATCTTACGATAATGTAAGAGCAAAAAATCTGAATAATCATCAATTCCAGATGTTAGAAAAACCATCTAAGGCCTTGTTTTTCTAGCAACCAATAACGTAAGACTATGAGATATCGGTCTCCTCTTTAGGATAAAAGCATCATATATATGGATAAGAAAATCTTGACCGAAATACAAGATATGCATAGTTTTATAGGAGTTCGTCTCTGGTAGATCGTTGGGGGATTACGCACAATTTACATAGTAATACGTGGAAAATCTTGTAGATAATTACATACATGTCCCAGCATGTACTTATACACGTCACTCGAAAGGCACGCGACCAAGACGAAGTGAATATCTAGAGCAGGAGGTACCTTTATCTATCTAGTGTTTACAGTGTTTAGAATAATTGTATAATTTATATAAAAAAATCCCTGTATAATAGTACTAGTATATCAATTGATTTTTATTACTTACTTTCCTTCCTACCTTGTACTAAAAGTACATTGATAATAAAGTCTCGAAAATTTGAATTCAAATGCAGTGATTAAGGTTTTGACATTAAGATTTATTCCCGATGTTTCTCTCCTCCTTGCTGGGGCTCTTTAACTGTCGCTAAGATTAGAAAGTTTGAAATTAATTATACATGACTAACACGGAGCAAACATTGTCTTCTCCCAGCAGTTGTTTCAATTTGTTTCTAACGACTGCCTTGTTGGCAGAGCAATCACAAGAGACAGCGATGATATCGTCGACAAATTCAATACTCCAAAAGCATGAACAAAAAAACCGGAACAAAATGAACAACAAATGACAGGACGCATGAAGAAGGAGACGAAGAAAAAATGGTTTTCTTTATCAACAGCGAGATTCAACTATTGGAACCCCTGATATGGTGTCATCCGCACGAAACCAGTTGTTTCAGAACAACCCGGGAAATCCCTAGGCTCAGGGAGGTACATAGGGCAATTTAGCGCGGAAGGTCCGACAACAAAATAAGATTTTCTGCAAGGCATTGATGTAACCCCCTTCGCGAGAAAGATTTGGAACTCTTTGGAGACCAGGACCCCAGAGAACTTTGTGATGGGGATAACTGCAATGAATGTTTTGTGCAGCAGGGTTATTTGTATAAGGAACACAGTGAAATACAGTTGTTTTTATTGAACGGCTGATTTGATAAATGTTTCTAAAACAAAATTGATTGAAGTAAGGATGTAAAGACATACAAGATTTATTTGGAAGGCAAAAAATCAACAGTGAAGGAAAGGGAAAAATTTTTACATGTAGTGAGAGACCACAAGAAACTATTTTTTGATGAATTTGCATAATAGTTTTCCCTATCAACATTCTAAAGTCAAGACATTTACTTTAAAAGCTTTTTTTATTTAAAAAAAAAAAGAATAGATAATGAAAGCAGCAATTTCAAATTGCATCCGTCATGATTTACCCTATTGAACTTTAAAGAAGAGAAAATAGAATGGTATTGACTTCTCAGTTTTCAGTTCTCGCAGATTAATAGATTTTTCAATGCTTAAAAATGAATTAAATATGGTAGTTTTTCTTTTATTTTCTATTCCATATGGAATATATGATGTTTTAATACCCATGTCTTGAAACTTGTGTCAATATTTCACTCTCAAAAAATAAATTGACAGTGCGTGGTAATGTTTCTTGCAAGCATAAAGGTTGCTACAAAAATGATTTTCTTGACTAAGAAGATTCTCGCTGCATTCGCATTTTAGAAGCAAAACACTCACCCTCTTTTAAAAAGTATAATCATTTTATAATGTACCAAGTTTCTACAATTCATCATAATTTTTTTGTTATGCACCAAGGGTTTTGATTGTAAAGTTTAAAAAAAAGAAATAGAAAAACGGCCCGTTAAGATAGGGAAAAAATTTTAATGTTTAAATTAAACATTAAAACAAAAGTTTTGAGTACGACATGCATATTTTTCTATTTTTCGGAATAAGATATCTGATTAAAATGAGTTGCACATCTGATTATATATTTATTCTAATAAAAACAGGTATTTTAGATAACATTGACACATGCTTTACAGTCGGAAACACCTGCTTCGGTAATTTTTTTTTAGAATAGCTTAACATTTAAAATTCAGAAAATCGCCTAAGTGTATTTGAAAAAAATAAAACAAAATCCAACTATTTGCCCTACTGGCAGGAAATGTGCAAAAGTGCATTATCGACGATTACAAAGGCAATTTAGTACGTCATATAATTCAACATATATTTGTATTCTTCTGAATATGCTCAATCACAAGCATAAGACTGTTCAGTACATATTATTCAGACTAACGTACACTTTTTGCAAAGTTATAAGGCTAGTGTACTCCATATACCTTTGTATAAACTGAGGTGATGGATATACGTTGATTAGCTACTGTAGGTGAGCAGATTCATGGGGAAAAGTTATTTTAGGGAATTTACACGTTGTCTGTTACAATCATGTTGCGAAACGTTCTAGAATTAATGATATACAGTACAACACGCCTATAGCGAAGTGCCAGGGACGGACCATTTTGCTTCATTATCAACGTAATTCGATCGTTATATCCCAATATGGTTTAAACTCACGGGGAATGAAAATCATTTCATTATAAGGGTTAATGCATTATAAACGTGTACGGTATAAGCGTGTTTTACTGTATTCTTACGTATGATACACCCTTACTTTCACCTACAATCAGAAAATACTCTTAACATGCACTCCTACACCGTTATTTGTGAGTGTAATCAGAATCAAATGAAATGTGACGTGAGTATATTGGTGCTAATGCCATCGCACTATCTAATTCAACAAAGGCAAAGAACAATGATGTGAAACACTATTTGTAAATCGTAAAATAAATAACAGGGGTCTTAATTCAGGATATAATATTTTCCAACTTGAACTGTAGGGTAACTGAAGTACCGATATACATGTACATGCATGCATCTATGTAACTTAAATGAAAATCTGAGAAATTTATTTAATGACCTTGAAGCTAGAATCATCGTGAAATAAACTCAATTCGAAAGTCCTGATAATTTCTATATTCGTGGCATTAAAGACGTTCACGGTAACAGGTTTCTCTATTCTCTTCTTTAAAATTCTTCACACGTTATTGTATTTTTCATCGATTTTCCTAAGAAAATGAAATATTCGTAGATTTTTCTCTCTCCATTATTTGATCGCTAGATTGTTATTGTTTTCCAAAGATCTAAACTCCGGAGTTTAACAACTCGGAAGTACCGATAAGTCGGGTTATATTATGATATGTTGCAAGTTGGCTACCACTTCGACATGAGGCTGAATTCCTGACGCGAATGCTTTGGCTGTCCGGAGATTTCTCCTAAGATAAAAGACATGTCAGTTCATCAGGAGAACTCGCCGTAATCATCTTAAAATGTTTTCTTGTCGCTTTGATACCATTGGTTTAATCTGCTGGAAACCTTGGTGTGATGCATCTTATTCTGTGGTACACACACGCGCGGGGGAAGAGAGAGAGAGAGAGAGAGAGAGAGAGAGAGAGAGAGAGAGGGGGGGGAGGGCAAGCCATGTTTTGTGTGTGTGTTGTTATTATTTTTGTGTGTAATTCGAATTAAAAATGAAAAAAAAGTACGCAAAACATTCGACGTCTAGGAAATGATCATCTCTGATTTCAAGCACTGATTGTAAAAGCCACTAATGATCAAGTGTTATACAGTCCCATGAACAAAATGAATAACGGATTAGTTTAGAATAAGAACACATTATTCGAGCAGACCATTATTTTATACTCCCATTTATATTGGTTTCAACGTAACATTCGACACTATATATACTAGTATGTCGACAATTCGCGTCATAGCAAACATCGTTATTGTTTTTATGGAAATGTTCGCTCCAGTGGGAATGTTGTTTTATGTTAAAATTATAAGATACGCGTCTTGAATGTAAATCAAATGAGAGCAGGGAAATAAATGTAATTCTACCAATTACTACGACGACTTCCATTGGAAGATGTAATACATTGAAGAGTAGGAGTTTGATTTGGATGTGCGTAATTTTGTTAAATATTGAGAGAAAAAAAAAAACAATTATATTATCGACAGATCCAGGGGTAAACAACCACTTTAAACGAATCACCAATCATTTGTTATTGAAAACGATAAATCGCATATGACATCTTGTTGTTGACTTAATATTTAGAAATGAACTTTTTAGCAACGAAAATGGGAAAAAAATACTTTACTCACCCGTTTAGCCAGTTGATGATATAGTTTAATCCTTTAGCAAATCAAAATCCAACTGCAAAAAAAGGAGAATATCAATTATGGAATATTCACTGAACACAAAAGACCAGCGCTGCTTCGAAATCACGCAAAACCACTAAAGACTTTGATTACCAAAGACAAAAGGGAAAATGGCATGAGAAACCAAGGGCCAGGGGCAAAAGTGAACAGGATACATGAAAAATCAAACTAAAACCCACTTATACTGGGAGACGTGATTTCGTTAATATTCAAAACTGGTGCTATAGTGTTTGCCTGGAATCGATAGCGAAAAGAAATTGATCATCGGGCCGAATGACATTGACTGAAACTTACACTGTGGCGCGAATCAACTATCCACACACACGGGCAAGAAATCGTATTAATTTTTCTTTTTTTTTATGAACTCATTAAAATTTACAGGGTGTTTTATCCAATTGTACGACGATTGTATAGACAGAGAGGTGGATCTAATGGCTAACGCTTCATAGCGCCAATAAGATCCCGTCTCTTTATGAATAACATGGAACTCGCTTCACGTGCGTGATATAGAAGACTATTTCCTTTACTGGCAGTGAAGGTATTTGGTCAGAGATCGATTTCGAATTTCCGGAAAACTTCATCTTTAGGATATTGACTTTAGTATGCGGTGATAATAGGAATTAGGAATCAAAAACAAGAAAAACGCAGAAAAGGCAATTAAAAAGATAATGATTTGATTGATATATGTATTAAACACAGAGTCCGTGCGCAATTAAACCAGCGATGATGAATTTGAGTTCCACTACGTGGTCATAAAAAAAGGTGTAAAATAGGCGGACTCCTGATATGAACTTTTTTTCCAATTTAAAGCTTCGATAATTTTCCGGTTGATATTTTGCTGCGGTGTCTTGAGGGAAATTTCATTGGATATTGCTTAACGTTACAACTGAAAAAATCGCAAATAAGAAAAAGGGAAAAGGAAATGTGAAAATATTAACATCAGAAATGTTTTAAAGTATGAGATTTAGATAATGTAGTCGCTTTAATATGCATCAAGATATGTTTGGCTTTTACATTTATTTTTCTACAAATATTTGATGTACAATTCGATAATCTACTTTTTTTTTAATAAAACTACTTGCGCCACCATACATGTACATGTTTCTTGTTATTTAGAGGAATAGTATAATCTTCTAGTTTTAGAAGTCTAATGCTTTGACGTCTTAACAATTTAAATTCAAGAAATACTTCACTCATTGCGATGTGAAATTGCATATTTGTTGTTTTGACCGGTTTTCAATATCAGTATATATACAAATATTCACAGTTTTTATTTTAGTTTAGTAGTTGAAGGTAGTGTTACAAATCTAATTTCTAAAACCCGAAAAGTCGTGGAACATAGCGCCGAAATTTAAATTCAAACCACAGCAGGTCTAAATCATTCGCAATGGAAGAATAATTATATCGAAAGTTAAAAGGTAAATCTAGTGATAACAAACGGAATAACTAGAGTAAAAAAAAAAAGACAAAAAAAAGACGGGGAAACAAGAAATGGAGTGAAAAAAAAGCTTCTAAAAAAGCTACTAACGATCGGAGAATTAGCGAGACCTCTTCAATCAATAACTGAATCTAAGCCATTGTAAAACGACAGGAAGTTAGTTCTTCATTATCGCTTTACAATAGGAGACAGGTACATTAAAAATACATCTATTATCTTTTTTTCACCGGGAAAACTCCCATGTATTTCCGAATATTTACAGATCTTGAGAGTTACGGAGGTTCCCGGGAGTGGCGAATCTCTCCGTAACCGGACCTTAAATTAAGATATGTAAAGTGCCTACAAAAATGTCAAATATTATGTAATAGGAGAAATAATATTTAGTCATTGTGAATTGTTAATCAAACCCTGCCCAGTTCATCTTAGGGAAAAATCTTTCTTCGGGATAAAACATTTCTAACCATAGCATATTAAACAGGAATATGCCACTAACCCAAATCTAACGTTTCTCTGGTTTGGATGTCGTGTTAATATTGACAAAGTTCTCTGAATTCTTTCATCGACTGATTAAGATTCAATGTCGTAAAATTAATCAGAGGACATCTCTTGCCAAGACAACT
This sequence comes from Magallana ariakensis, assembly GCA_020458035.1. Lineage (NCBI taxonomy): Eukaryota > Metazoa > Mollusca > Bivalvia > Ostreida > Ostreidae > Magallana > Magallana ariakensis. Next base: position 38,374,001 of record CM035819.1, read on the forward strand.
TGAGATATCCTACAAGGATAGCGGAACATCCCGCAATGAGTAAATGACAAATTGGATAATTTTAATTGAATGTGTCGTCACACACAGTATTTATGGCCTCTTTAAAGGCAAGCATGATTTCACTCGAAATTTATTGTGGCATTAAAGTTTTTTTTTATTTCAACGTAATGACATATCAACTCTTACGGACGATTTGAATCTGTATGGCATGTCAGAGGAAGTTAGAACAATTTATCCCCAAATGTACGGCGACAAATTATTGTCATTTCCACTTTAATTGTGATATCTAAGTACAATATTTCATCACCGTAATATCTGAATCTCGACCATCATGATTATTACATGTACTTCACTTCAGTGATTGAATCCTCCTCCTCCTCCTCATCATCATCATCAAAAACAACAACAACAATCATCATCATAATCATTACCATCATCATCGTCATCATCACCTCTATAGTTTTTGCCTCGTGAACATTAATTTCATCACCATCATTATGCATGTAACGAATAAATTCGACTGTTCCTGTTACTGCCTTAAACCCACCCCCTTTTCTTCGTTCAGACTTATTTTATATAGCTAAAATGTTTTTAATCAACCATAACCTCCACCCCCCCCCCACACACACACACTCAATGAGGTGTTTTCCAAATGTATTGTTTAATATAATACAAGTAGTTTCCGATGATTGATTTATCTTAACGAGTCCTGTTCTAGCAAGACGTTGATTCAACAAAAAAGAAATATACATGTATAATCTTTCAGGATATATGTAAATGATTGTACAATCTATCAACAACAAACTATCTTGTTTACTTAGATAGGTATAGATTAAAGATTAATGTTTCTACATGTACATCGATAAATAGTAAAAATGTACCATATACATTACTTATTTTAGATGTTTTTTTTTAGTTTTGGTGGGCTTTTCTACCTATGAAATTATCTTTGTGTGTATCATTTGCAATGGTACATGTACATGTACGTCAAAACATTTTTAAGATCATTTTTGGTCATTCAATGTTTGCCATAAAAGTACAAATGCAATTTAAAATATCATTGTTCCCAGATGATTTCGTTTGTTTATCGCACTAATACACCCCCGGATGTTCTTTGTAATCGTCGACGCATGAATCATAAACATCTTTGATTATAATCTATCCATCACAGTACATGTAATGCAGGTAATAAATTTCAGGTCCCTTACACAACACCACGTCACAATCTACACGTGCTACTGCTGATCATGATTACGACATCCCTTTGTTCATTTTCACGACAATCGCAATCTGTCAAGGCAGAGGAGATGGAATCTGTATGCTCAAGAATAAGAATTCTCCAGTGAAAAGATCACAGGTCTCTAAGAAATTGTAAAATATCTCTAAAAGACTAGTTTTACTTTTAGTTTTGCTAAATATTTTATTTGGGTAGTTTGTGATTCAATATGGCATTGACAAACATCAAAACAGGTACAAGATAGCAAGAACGTTGAATCCTAGCATCAATCAACTTCACAAATGTTGCAGCAAAGTGTAAATCCTCTTTATCAATTGAAAAATATTTTTAAAAATCATGACGATCTACGATATATCATCAATATAAGAACTTAACATGTTTGTTTTCTTACCTTCAATAGCTTTACAAGCTGAGTTTAAAATCTATTCATTATCAAATAGTTTGCCAACACCTGATAATGGGGGTATCAAACACCAGAGTTAAGCAAGACAAATTGCTCCGTCGGCTCCTTGAACTTTTAATGGGATGCCTTCTTTTAAATCGACAACCTCTTTCTTAACAAGCCCTGAATAGGCTGTGAATGATAATATGTCTTTTGAAAGCAAATAAATATGAATCGGAAAAGTGGTTTAAGGTTTTGTTATCTTGATTGACAACTCTATTAACCGTCTATTATATGGTACAAGGGAGTTTTGAAATGGAACGGGCAGAAACTTTCGGCCCCTATATAACTACATAGATTTACGTATAAGCCCTCGTTATTTTGATACTTCTGGAATATCTTGAGTGGCAAAGATCTTGTGATTGGAACGTACATTTGTTCGATATTTTAATTTTTTTCGAAACAGCAACGAATTACATGCAAATTTATTGACCTATAACAAACAATAGGTTTTTACAAAAACATCTTAAGAGAGAGAGAGAGAGAGAGAGAGAGAGAGAGAGAGAGAGAGAGAGAGAGAGAGAGAGAGAGAGAGAGAGAGAGAGCTCAGTTAGGTAAATAGAGAGAGAGAGAGAGCGCTCAGTTAGGTAAATAGTATTAACGGGAAGACAGTCTCGTGAATAGAATTTAGATTGAAATGCTGATTTCTGCAAAAGCACAAATGTTCTAAATCTCCACTAACGATTTTACACTCAGATTTAAAATAGTTTTTAAGTAATATAAGAACATTGGTCACGAGGAAGGATGGTTTCAAATTCGCTCATCTGTTCATGCATTGAATTTGTGATGCAAAAACAACGTGATCAAGTTTATTGGAGAGAGAACATATATTATCCGTAGTAAGAATTTCGCTCTTTCATGAATTACTTACTAACAGAGAAATCAATCACATGGAAAATGATGCCTTTTGAAAAGTGGATTCCTTTATGACAACTAAATATTAGACCCTGGAACAAAGTCGTTTCGCTTTATTCTGACTCTAAACAAACTGCTGTACTGTTTGACAACTAAAGTCAACTTGTCAGGGAACGCTGACCGTATTTCTAAACACCATAAAGCTTCAAAATGTGCTGATCACTGTACGTCACCAGCGAAAAGCCGAATTCTGTTAATTTCAACTTTAAATGTTTTACACCCACATACATACAGTATTTGTCCGCCTGCATGTTAAAACAGGTCTGTGAAGATCAGACAGATATCATTGTCCGATGATGTATTTTAAAATTATTTTATTTCTATAAAGACCCACGCGGTTACAGTTTCCTGCTAAGAATGAAACGTAAAGGATCGCAACAGTCCGATAGAATATCGCTAAATCATGGCGGACACGAGGTCGGTTTTCTGTCTATATGTAGAAACGTCCTTGGATCTAGGCAATTGCCCTCATGTTGTACCAATTAGTGATAGCCTTTAAATGTTTTAAATAGAGCAACAACCTATAAATTATATAGCAAACCAACAGGATGAAAAGCATATTATTTATCTTCAAAAATCTCAAAATTCTTTCAACTTGAACCCTATAATGTCCAGACTTCATTTTTGATAATAGTCCAGGGAAAGAGAAAGTAGACCGAGTTCGGTATGCAATTTACCATTAATTTACACATTTTGCATGTATTCTTAGTAAAATATTTAACAAAGAAATGTGAAATCAAGAGTTTTAATTGGTGAGCTTTAATAAGACATTACAAAAAATTCCCAAATAGCTCTTGTTTACCATGTCTTAATCAACCATTTTCAGAAAGGTTAATAGGTTTACATACAACTGTCTTTTCCTACCTTGGAATGAAACCATTCTTCGTTACTTTCGCTTTAAGAATTAAGTCCCACAAAAAATAACCGTAGCCCCATAAATTGGATGATTCCGGATTAACGTGTTACATTTTAAAGTGCGCTATAGCTATGCAATAAGACTGTGAACGCACAATGGCGTGGTTTCGGATCATCGAAGAACCCGTGTGTTAGTCGCCCGGGATCTTTTGTTTCTACGACAAACAATAATCTGATATAAGTGGTCTTACATAAACGGAACGGTCATTGTGCCTTTTTAAAACACCAAACACACACGTGTGTTGAATCTATCTTTAACTCACTATATATAGATTTAAAGCAAAGAATTGCTAGAGGTCGATCCTCAACCCCTCCCACCCCTAAAAACACTTCACTCTAAGTTCTTTAGTTATATACGGGATATATAGTTTCGCAAAAATTGTCACTGCCCTTGAATCATTTTTATAACAGATAAACAGTAATAGATTCGCAAATTGCCTGCTCGAAATTGATCGCATTAATTTTTTGTCATCTTTTACAAGTAGACGGAGGCATCAAATTATAATACATTACTAATATTAGCGAAAAAAATTTAAGCTATCCACAATATATTTTAAAAATTTATCATCTTCGTAATAATTAGTCACACATAAGCAACCTAGTAAGTTGCCAGAACTTGTGTTCAAACCCACTGTATATTATATATACAATAAAATATGTTCAAACCAAACCAACGAATGACAAAAGCAATATAAACACATAAAAAATTCTTCATTTCTATTGTCAATGGAAATGTCACATATACCTTATTAAGGCACGTTAATAATACTATTTGAATTTTCAATTGATCGTTTCAGTAATTCCGGAGCCGTTTAGCTGTTGACATTATTTAATTGACCATATTATTGGCATCCGATTTTCTGATATTTAAAAAACAAACTATGATTTAATATGATATTTCCTGTTCGACAACCGTTTGGGTTGATGAAATGTAGACTTCTGTGTAAAATTTATGAAATCGGTTGTTGTTGGCGTCAGCCAAGTTTGTAATAGAAATCTACAATGCAATGTTTTTGCAGCAAAAAACTAAGGTTACAACGTTAACCTTGATGGGCACGAGTTCTCTCCCCTACAACATGCCGCCTATGAGACATGTACATTGTACAAATGGTACAAACCTGAGATCCTGTATCAAGACATGCAAAAAACAATGATTTCTTAACTCATTTGAACTAGGTTTATCAAACTTTTGTGCAGTAATGTGTCATCTATGTCTACATTTATGGTTAAAATAAAACTGTATCCCGGTGATCCTTCAATGGCACAAGAGACGTGTCGGGTAATTAATTTCAGATATTTTTTTCATACATGTATAAACAAAGACATTCTGTGGCAGTTTTAATTGCTATCAGTGCTAGAAAGTTACAATCAAGACCTTTAAAAAGTCGAAGAAGATGAAGCCAGCCATCTATGGTATTGATGTATTGTCAATTCAAAGGCTGGACACACGCGCCTTGCAAAAGAGATCAAGCAATAACTCAGGGCTTCATTGATAAGCCTCGATGAAACGTACTGTATCTTTTCATAACCTGCATGATAAGTCAATTTATGGGGTTAATAAAAAAAAATCGGATAAATATACTTTCTGTTTTTGCCATTTGATCACTGATGTTTAATTTTTTTTTGGGGGGGGGGGGTTGAGGTTATATAAAATTTGTCTACCCACAATTCCAATTGTCCTTCACTGTCGTTATTGGCATGCAGCATTAATTAAAACAAATAGCGCCCGATTAACTTACATAATTTGACAAACCTGCGAGCCGTTTGGATATAATGATAACATCGAAATCGTTACAATGCATACGGGGTTAAAAGTAGGACCTCTATATCTATTTATAGATATAATTAGAGTCATTACAGCACAACTTGATCACTGTGATTACCAAGTTACAGTCGTACAACTAAACTACAACTAAACCGTTTAAAAAGGTATGAATACCCGTATACACACATTATCATACCAAACGTTAATTATTGATAGAGTATCGAGTGCATATCAATTACATATTTTATTTTTAAAAAATAATTTTTTGAAATATCTTATAAATTTAAAATCAGCATTTAAACTAGTTAACTGTACATTGCTCCAACTTATTTTTAAATTTTGCAAACACACCGTGCCACCGAGCGACATTAGCTGTATACACCTGGTGTTGGACGATTTACTCAAATACATGTTCCACTCTAGTTGCACAGAATTAAGAAACAATAACTTTTCTGATGTTATCAAAATAACTTTAAAAGCCTAAAATTTTACAGCATATATTCAATTATTTTAGGTTGACATTTATAAGAAAGAGCCATTAAAATGTATTTGATTAAATCATTGAATTGGATAAGACATGTTGTAAGTTTTCCCGAATAAAGAATTTTAAAAGTCACAACTCAAATATTAAGAGAGTGAAGAGAGCCTAGGTCCTTCTTTTAGTTTTCCTTTTTTCCACTTCCAACACATAAATTTTAAAAGTCAGTGCAGAAGTGTAACATAAGTACAGTTTCGAAACCTTTCAACTATTACCAATGTCACGTGATCAATTTTCTGTGTGACATACATGTATCATGGATGGTGAAGCAATAATCATTCATTTATGAGTATTCAAGTAATATGAAGGTGGTGGATGGTCGTGGACATTTTTGGACTGTATTGATCTCCTTAAGAAGAAGAACTCTCTATAAAGATATTGGAAACTACTCAAATTAAAAAAAAAATCTAATATTTATGGAATTTTTCTTTGCTAAATAATATTTTATAGCTTAACAAATCATATATAAATATTTTAGGAAGAACTGATGGGTAAATTGTCGACCACCCAGCCTCCTTAATGATCTGCCCTCTCAGTAATAAAGACAACTGACTCATAATTAATGTGTTCTTAATATTTTGTTTTAAACAGCATTTCAGTTGCAAAGTAAAATCAAACTTAAAAGATAATTTTGAAAGTAAGAGTTATTTTTTACCTTTCAAAACGATAATTATCGTTTTGAAAGGTAAAAAATAACTCTTACTTTTAAGTTTGATTTTACTTTGCAACTGAAATACGAGGGTGCCATATGATTTACTGTGAACCGCATAAACAATTAAAGGCAGAATGGATGTGGTTAAGTTTTTTTAATTCTCGTTTGAAAATGAATATTGATATACATGTAGTTGCTTTGAAATACATTATTTTGTTTATCATGGTGAAATCCCAGTAAAATCAATACAAACCTCAACTTTAGGTGATTTTCACTTTTATATACGTATCATATATTTTATCAATAACTTAAAAGGTTTGTTAAAAAACCTCACATTTTATTTAACAAGAGGCCAATAGGCCTTAACGGTCACCTGAGTAGCATATAACCCATACACAAACTTGTCAAGGAGTCTCATATATGCATTTATTTAGGATTATGGAGTAGAAAAATTATAAATTTGTAATGACGACCGTCTCCCTGCCTGAAATCTTTCAAAAAGGACTATAAAACCTATAATTTTAACAAAAACTTAAAGATCTGGTCTACAAAATCATGACTTCAGTTTTCCTTACAGGTGTGTTGGAGTAAAGAAGATAATTTTTAAACATAATATGCTTTAACTCTACACAACCATTTTGGCTCTGCCCTAGAGTCAAAACCAATACTCCATGGGACATGAAATTTAAAGTTTTAATAAAGGACTTCCTGGTTAATATAAATATGAAGTCGGTTTTTCTTACAGATACAATGTATGTGAGAATAGAGAAGAAGATTTTTAAACATTATATGCATTAACACTATATGGCCATATTGCCCCCCCCCCCAGGTCCTGATTCCCTGACCCAGGGGCAACGAATTTCACAATTTAAGTAGAGGGCTTCTTGAACATCATAACCATGTATTTAGTTTTAAACAAATATATATGGGACTAGAGAAAAAGATTTTTTAAAGATTTAATACAATTTCACTATATGGCTATATTTGCCCCACCCTAGAGCCTGAACCCCAGTCCCCTGACCCTGGGGCCATGAATTTCACAATTTTGGTATATAGATGGCTTCATGGACATCATAACCATGTATTTAGTTCTTAACAAGTATATATGGGAGTAGAAAAGAAGATTTTTTAAGATTTAATACATTTTCACTATATTGCCTTATTGGTCTAACCATAGAGCCTGACCCAGGGGTCATGAATTTCACAATTTCGGTAGAGGGCTTTATGGACATCATAATCATGTATTTTGGTTTTTAACAAATTTATATGGGAATAGAGAAGAAGATTTCTTAAGATATAATACATTTTCACTATATGGCCATATTGATCCCACCCTAGAGCCTGAACCCCTGACCCAGGGGCCATAATTTCATAATTTTGGTAGATGGCTTCATGGACATCATAACCATGTAGTTAGTTCGTAACAAATATAATTGGGACTAGAGAAGAAGATTTTTTAAGATTTAATACATTTTTACTATATTGGCCCCACCCTAGAGTCAGAACCCCTGACCCAGGGGCAATGAATTTCACAATTTTGGTAGAGGGCTTCGTGGACATCATAACCATGCAATCAGTTTTTTCCTCACATGTGTGGGAGTAGAGGAAAAGATTTTTGAAAATTTGGCTGCTGTTGTTGTTGCATATTTGGTCCCACCTGTGGCGCCCCGGGGGTGGTAGAGCCGTGATTTTCACAATTTAGATTCCTCTTGCCATAGAGATGCTTTACACTAAAAATGGTAACAATTGGCCTTGTAGTTTTAAGAAGTAAAAAATGTAAAATTATTAACGCACTACGCACGACGACGGACGAAACAGATAGCAATAGGTCTCTCAGGTGACCTAAACATGGTATGCGACATTTTGAAAACTCAATGTGGATGAGATTATAAAGTATTTCACAAGCCTGCCGTTTTGATTGAAAATTGTTGAATATATAATCCAAAATACTCATCTGGTTTCAAACTTTTCAGACAACCAGATTGTGGTGAAAAAAAAAATATTTTTTTATTTTCATTTCGAAAGGCAGTACGTCATAAAATGTATGTCTCAAATATGGAAGCCTAACGATGTCCTTCTTAACAACTGCTTGATGGTCAACAAAACAAAGACCCTGCATAAAATAGAACGCTGCTCACGTCAGCTGTCAGACTGACCGCAACGACACGTGAACTCGGGACGTTATTGTAACACTGCAAACGATTATAACCATTAGAAAATGACATCTGAATAATTTGTAAATCAAGACATACAAAGCATGACCGTTTACATTGAATGCTTAAGATATTTATTTTTTTTGTTTACACTTTAAAACAGTGTTCATGACATTGTATGTCTGTATTCCAGACATTGACTTCATAAATCCTACATATCCTTATCTACCTGTCCACCCACACACCCACCCCCTCCCTCTCCCTTTCTTTCTTCCACTTTCCCTCATTCAAAGGCACACAGACGCACACACAATCGCACACGCACGCATTTACACTTGCTTTCGCCACCAAGCAAGACATGTAAACGCAGCTAGCCGATCCATTGTGTTTTCGTCGTTGGCTATAACTATTGTACTTCTATACATGATTTACTGATATTGAACGCAATTCAGGGTCACTTCTGATGGAGACAAACCCAACGTTTGTATATAATAAGTGTCCCCGCGGCCCCCTTCACGTTCACAAGCACTTTGACCTGCTTTTTCTTGCTTTGAATTTCTCAGCATGCGAGGACTTTTCCGACACAATGACTACTGTACTTCAAAACGTACCCATATATCACAAAAGCGAAACTCGTTTGTAAAGAGTGGATTATCTGTATATCCAATAGGATTATATATATATCCAATAGGATTATAAAAAGGACAACCTAAAATGATTTACTCCCACTGAAAACATAGGCTTGTCGTGGTAATGGTATTTTCGCAATTATTGAATTTTTAAAAATATTAGAAAACGATCAAACTAAGCCGTCCAGAAGTAGTTATCCGTCCATTAAACCCCAAAATAGATAGAAATAGATAACATACATTGAAAGCACTCATAATCACTGTATTCTATAAGAAATATCGAGTACTTGTTCACCTGGCTCCGCCTTTGAATATCGCTTTTGTGCCTAGATCTTCTACTTGATTGGAGAAAAAACTCATTAGACTTCATGTCAGAATGGAAACATACGAAAACGCCATTTCATTGTACAAATAGACCATCAGTGATGGATCGCTAGGTTAGACAGTTGACTGTAACTGAATATCCGTGCAAAATAACACAACCTTACCAAAAACTGTATATCCGTGCAAAATAACACAACCTTACCAAAATCTCAAGCACTGTAGACATCCCACATGGCATCGTGGACAGAAACTATGCCTTGAGCATGTGATTACGATTAATTTACCAGAATAGAACTTAACAACTGTACTCTAAACGCTTCACGTATCTGACAAAAAGAGTCCTAGCTTTCAACAAAGCTACCTCAAGAGTGCAAAGAGAGAATAAAGTACACATGACCCCCTCACTTTGATTACGTTTTAAAAGAATCGTCAAACGCTGTAGAGTTCCGAATATTGTTAATTATTCATTTTTCGCTCTAAATAAATGATGGGGTTTTAAACAAGGATGTCTCGATATTCGTTTCATATTCAGTTATTAGTTTGTAGTTAAAACAAATCTTCAAACATATTTTTATGAATGATGTATTGATTAGATAATCAAGTACAGGGATGACTAACGTAGCTTTTTATCATAGAGAGGGGCTTTGCGTAACCCTTTTGTTAAGCTCACAAACAAGATAAATTTAGCTATACTTTTTCACATGACATTTAGCAAAAAATCGTATTTAATCAATTTCACGTCTGATCATTTTTATCAATATCAGTCTAAAAAGACTGGTCCACAGGTACCACGTGTGTATTGGTTTGAGGTCAAAGGTCACAAATGTTAGAGTTCAGCCAGTACCATGGACTTTGCTAGTTTGGTGAAAACAGAAAGTATGTGGATATTAAAAAAGTCATGGATTACGACTGGGTCAATAACTGGTAAATTGTCATCTCTCTTTGTATAATATAGTACATACAAAAGGTAGACATAAATATCTATAACTAGCATCTCTTTATATCAACAAAGACATTTTCAATAGATAATTTATACAGGTTAATGGATGTCTTCTATACATGCATGTCGATCATAAGGTCGGGATAAAAACACATGTCACTCAGTTAAAATGCACTAACTATCTAGGTATCCTTTTTAATAATAAGATCTACATAGTCACTGGTAAAAAAAAATTGTTCGATTTACATATCAACATACATTCCCCGTATACATCAAATAGTAGATAAGAGTCTATATCTCAGAAATGGACTGATAGAACATACTCGACACACGATCTGAAGGAGATATGAGAAGAATGCATATCAATATTGTTTTATGTATCGGTTTTCCCTATTAACATCGATTTGAGGACAGTGTTCATGGTAAAAAAAAAAAGAAGAAAAAAAAACCCAGAGGAAACGAAGACCAGTGAACCGTCTTATACGCTTTTTTGTCCAAACAAATTGTTCTTTTTTGGACGAAATGAAGTTTTATGAAATAAGATAACGTTACGTATATATATATTTATTGTACGCTTCAGTAACCGAGTGAAAAAAACCCGCTGTGTAGTGAGTAATATCATACAGTCTGTGCCGGATATAGGGACTGTAGATACAGATCAACAGCGTATAGCAAGTCGTTAATGTAGAATAGAAGAGGATAGGTACATGTGTACATCTATTACAACCTATCAATCGAATTCTGCTCTCAGTGATAAATAAAAACACTCTGTAGCTCAATTCTACTCAACGCTTACTTAAATCTTTTTTTTTTCAGAATCAAATGCATGTATCTTGTGGTCGTACCCTTTGATATTTCTTGTATTATTAAGATAAATATACTTGTATGCATTATCAATACATGTTCATAGCCATCCTTCAACTCTAATAATTACCTAGATCAAAACCTAGGGTTTCTAAATGTGAACGTGTAAAGTTAATAATACAAAACACCGTCTCATTAGTTCCATCATTATTTTAGCCCCTCGTTGATCAATTCTATTAAGACAATTAATCTCCTACCTGGGAATCTGCAGGTAAGCGCACGCTCACAGGGTGGCAAAATGAAAAACAGTTGTCACATTTAACGCTCAAACACTTCTTGAATTAGCAGACAACACGATAGCGGGCCAGCATGCTTGCTTGTCTAATGAAGCAGTACGAAAAAAGTACGATCCCAACCCGAAACACAAACCGAGTATTCAGTGCTCTTAATAGACTCACAAAAAGTGAACGACGTATCGCATCTTAATAAGACGACAGAGTCCTCTTTCTTCCACCGATCGAGAATATGATCAATTCCAGTATGGACGTTTTCGCGCCGTCCTAGTCCTTAGTAAATTCACTCGGAAATCTTCATCGTATTTATGACGAGAAAAAACGAGGATTAATTAGATTATTTAATCCCCGCGAGAGAGACTGTTTGCAGGTTTTTTTTAAGGCACACTGGTTCAGTATGGAGGCACTAGTTTAAAAGTGCAACGAAGCAAAGAGTGAACACAATGGGATGCCCTTGGTGTATTGAGCTGTAATGATATAGTTATCTGAAGCCAATGATCCAACAATGGTCGAAACACAGATATTTCAAAGTTGACACAAATTAAAAGGTTTTTGCAAAACTTATTACATACAATGCAAACATTGGGACAATTGGCTTGTAAAGAGAGATTTAAAGATTTGGTTACGAATTAATACTTGAACTTCTTTAACTATTACAACATCTGGGCCTCGCGTGAAGGGTATTAATTACCAAACTGCTACTAATTTTAGACATTTCAAAATAGATCCGTATTTTAATTGCAGGGAACCGGTGTCTGTATTTCGCTTGGGATCGATGTCCTCGACCTACGCGGATGGATCTTGTGTAACGGACACTGAACGAAGCTGCGATAATTTGGTGACGTCCACTTTCTTCGTCTATCAATCAGATTTAATCAAACAGAACATTTTTGACAATGAGCCACGGGTCGGTGACCTTTATGCGTCCTGAGACTCGCTGAAGGTATTTGTAAAGAGCTTGTATCCCAACGCCTAATCGATAAAGTACAGGGATTTTGGAAATGTAACTCACAAATCAAATTGATAAAATCAATTACCATCGCGTTTATTATAATTTTCGTCAGAAAAGCTCATCAGTATTAGGCAATGCTGTCCCATATGGATGACTAAAGAGAAAAGATGGGAAAAAAGAATACCTACGTCAAATGATATATATACATGCATGTAACAGCTTATTGTTATTGTCGACATGCCTACACATAAAACGCACGTGGCTGTCAGTTATCCTACCAGCGATTTGATTTATCTATATAAGTTTACAAATACGTACATGATGTTAGTTGCTCAATATTTTTATTATTATCAATATTTTTAATTGTTCTTGTATCAAGATGTGTTAGTCCTATGATAAAATTGTATTTTTCTTGACGAAGGGTTTTTCTGCTGTGTCTGTGACGACACCAATTAATGGCATTTAAAATCAATATTGTTGAACCAAATCTTTATACAAAAATATACATTTACATGTATATAATAATTCAAGTACTATAAAATTATAATTGTAGCAATCAGTTGGTTCAAAGTTATGCACGTTTAACGGTTTTCACAACAGTGACTTTTTTTTAAAAACCTGAATCAATATGACCCGTTTTGATGTTTGGCATACCATTGCCTTGATTTTTTATAAGTTTTACTATTGGGGTCAGCATATTGCATAATATATTGCCAAAGACTTTACAGAGTAGTCAGTTGTTTTTCTAGTCTATGCTGACTCCCTTGATGGTGTATATTTTTTTTACTTTTCGTCGTTTATTTCAATAAATGACATTTGGTAATTTCTAAAGCTGTTTTGATTTTACTATAAACAATATTTAAAAAGCCCACGTGCAGTCATCATGGTCTTAAATATCTAAGGAACACAATATGACACAAATTCTCCTAGCTTTTTGTTCTTGCTGTGATATATCAAGAGAATAACCCACTTCTTTCCTTTTATGTAATTTATAAAACCAGTTTATCACGGGAAACCATCTTTTAAGGCCAGACAACACGTTCCTTGATTTTATATAACTTTTTTCAGGAAGTTGTAATAGATTCACTACTACGTGTACTTTGACAAGCTTTCTTAAAAATTAGAATACTTGAACAGGCATGTGTGTGTGTGTGTGTGTGTGTGTGTGTGTGTGTGTGTGTGTGTGTGTGTGTGTGTTCAAAAGTACTTTAGAGATCTATCATCTAAGTTAATTTTGAATAAGTATAGAATAAATAGTTACGGTAAAAACGTATTTTTATATTTCAGCCATCTTTGCTAGCCAGGGGTTTTCGGTCCACTCCGCTCCCCATAAATTTATGCGAAGCGGAGTGGAGTGGACCGAAAACCCTTGACGTGGGAAGATGAATTTCAGCATTCTAATACATCAAAAAAAGTGTGTGTATAATGGAGAGAGAAACCAGGAATTAAGTTGTAAAAACTTGTACATGATTATTTTATTTATTGTGGGATTTTTAAAAAAATTTACCTTACTCCCCCACCCCAATCAGTCCTTATGAGATGGCAGTGTTGTAAATATTTATGTTTCAAATATAATTCTGTTAGTGTCATTTCATATTTCTATACAAAACAAAGCCAAATCTATAACATACATAAAATGAAAATGTTGAAAATTAAAATTTGACACATAATTACTCTCCAGCTATTGATGTGTTAATTTTTTTTTTATCAGAAAAAAAGTGGCTAAAATATAATAACATTTTCTCGGAATTTTGAAGTGCAATAAATAACATTACAGAGATTTACATCAGGAATATGGCTATTGGCGCCACAAATTATATTCCTAATGCTGGGTCTTAATTTCTTTTATGAAAAATAATATTTCACAGCCTCAAGCTTGCAGCAATTTAGATTTGTTATATTACATGTGGGTTATTATTATAAGGACATTTCATTCATCAGTTTGTAATAGTCATACTCTCATCAATCTACGACCGAACTAGAATAAATGAAGAACAAATTCAACAAAATTCTTTTTTTTTAAATAACAGAGTGTAATAAATCTTTATCCATATACTGATGATAAATCTAAACGGTACTGGGGTAAACTTGACAGTTTCTGTTATTTTGGTTATCGGCCGTGTTCTTTTTTGGAGGGGGGTTGAATTTTTTTTTTTTTTTTTGATGTATGGAACTTTTTTCCTTTTTTTTGTGTGTGTGGTTTTGTTAATTATTGTCATATTTTTTTAACCTTAAGAGTGTGTTTTTAACCCCCCAAAAATCCTAATGTTTCAATTTTACAGTGAAATTTTGAAGAAATAATGTTGTGACTGTCAAAAACAATTGCAATATGAGAGTGTCATAAACATACTAAATATAATACTGATATTTCATTGCCGTGTGATTGAAAATTTTTGCAAATTTAATGTATTTTTTACATCTTCAAACATTATAATTTGAAAGATTTAAAATTTGGATTAATCGATGTTGTTTGAAAGATATTTGAATTTGTATGTTTTTAAATTTCAAATCTGGGTCTTTTTCCGTGGGTGTATTTGCACGGTGAGAGTATCTTCGACCTGCACTTATACAATATTGCAAGTTTTAATCGTGACAAAAACCTATGGATTTAGTTTCTTTTATTCTACATGAAATAGGATACAAATTCTTCTGTCGTGTTTTTCAGTCATTGAACGAATTCCATTGACGGAATAAACTTTCATCTTAAGTGCGCGCTTCGACCAGCAAAAAATGCCCCCAGTTCGTGAAAGATATTCTTATAAAATATTCAAAATTAGCTCACTCTGCATTGTACCCACTCTTTCTGAAAATAGAGCACAAACCTCCTTGGCTTATCTGGTGACGTTTTATCGCTATCTGTTTTGTATACTTGGGAATAATTTGTGGGGTAAATGTCGATTTGAACAGATGGTAGTGATAATCAGCCCTATGTTAACTGTTAAACGGTCTTCCTTTGATTACAATTCAGAATAGAGAAGTGAGCAGTAAATATAAACCGTCATCTGTATACCCAGGCTATTTTCATTCTGTATGGTTTTTTGGTTGACACAGAATGTAGGTGTTAATGTGATCATTGGCGATTACACTATTTTCTCGTCCGTATGGCGCGCAGCATTTTCATTGATGTTAAAAATGTCAATAATATTCAGTTGAACATATACAAGTACTTTAAAGAAAGCTTTGTCAAAATATTGGTATTCTAATATATATAAAATATTTCTGCGCGAACATTTGTATATTGCACATGTATTATTTGTACTAATGTTTGCTAATGTTAGACAGTTCTATGAATTGTATGTCAGCACTGTATATAGGTTAATTACTATAAATAATACATGTGTAATATACGAGTCAATAGCTATATGAATTATAAATGTGTATAGTGTGTAAGTCAATGACTAAAGATTTGCTAAGTAATTTAACAACTTTCAGTGGTGTGGCCATTAGTTTGACGGGGGGTAAATATTACGACCCCTAATAAATGGACCAGTCTTGGTACGTGTAAATATCGTGTTTGCAGTTGTTTGTAGATATGTTTCAAGGTGTTTCAAAGAGGTTGAATTTAGTACTGGTTTGTAGACGGCAAGATCATAGTATGATAGTATAATATAGTATTATTAGGCATTTGGTGATCTATTTCCATTACATCAATGTTTAATCGCGTGAAAACTCGCCATCTTTTTTGTTGTATGATTGGAGCTTTTGCTCAATTACTACAGAAATTATTCATAAATTCAGTCAAAGTTCATTGAAATCGGTTATGCGCTGTGGTCGATACAATACTATGAAATATCGATATGACTGATGTGACTTATCATGAATGTAATTCAATCAATTATTTTAGATTTTAGTAGAATGGGTTTTTTTAATTTCCCCATAAAACATTTTATTTTTTGATTAGAGAAAAACTGTTGTGTCCTTGACCTCTTGACCCTATATATACATGTTACATTTCTCTGAAATTATGTCGATTTAGTTTGCATACTCAATATGAATCATAAGCGAACGCTTCATTTTTGAACCTTGGTATCGTGTTAAATTGGCAGGTATTATTAAATATAGATCTATTGCTTTATATCTTTATCATTATGTGCTAAGTTTGGCGGCGCGATCTGGTGACAAAAGAAACACTGAAAAAACATTAAGGAACTGTTGAACTCGACGGGTGTAAAAGTGCACAGTTTCATCCGCAATTTTGCTTCCTACCATCTCGTTACGATATTCAACACACCAAGTTCAACAACCCTCTAAAAAGATTATAATTCCCATGCTGCAGTCGGAGGGATCTCATTACCAAACCAGATATACGTATGTGTGCTGTGATGAAATGTGTATTCATCGGATGAAGGATAACTGTGTGATTTATTTATTCATTTAATTCTTTTTTTTTTGCTTTTGTTTTTGTGGGTTTTTGGGTATTTTTTGGTTTGGTTTTTTTTTTGGTGGGGGATGAATTTTTGTAAACTACGCGAAAATGATATATTTTGAAAATCACAATATCTATTATTTTGCTAAAAAGGTAAAATACAAAGGTACAAAGGTAAAATAGTCTTATGATACATCATACCAATAAAATCTATTGATATGATTCCAGTTAAATCGATAATGCCTTTTCAGGGCAATAAACAAAACACAAATTTAAAAAAAAATGAGAAAATTGGATTTGAATTATACAGTAAGTGGTCTAGATATTTATGACCCTTTCCCAATAATCGGAAAAAGGTCTGTAAAACAAATCTGTAAAACCTGCTTCATTGTAAGGTTTTTTTTAATCGTTGTACACAAACGTTCAATAACTCGTATAACGTAAGCAATTTGCTTTTGTTGTTCCCAAAATGAATATAGAATGAAGAAAACATTTGCATACATACGAATATTTTTTTTTAAATTTACTAAAAAGACGAAAAAAGTCTTATCTTAGAGACACAAAATTTCGATCATTTATATCAATATTATCCCAATTAAACTCTGCAAAAATTCTAAATATACAAATATCTTCAAATAGTGTACAAGGTTCGCCTGGGGCCATTTAATGGGTTTTTTGATGTCCCAGTCTGATAAACGACTAACCCAGATTTTATTTTATCAGTAAAAACAATATAATCTTTATTAATTACAACCGGCTCTGCTGGTACGCTCTGTAACACATCGTCGAATGTCCACGTCTTGAAAGGCGTGTTCACCCGTGAGTATCCAACAAGTGCTGGTAACAGATATGGTAACAATCGTGTACATTAAGTGATATTAAAATCAAGGATAACTTTTTTCGAGCGTTATTACGGAGTATGTACGTAGAGAGAGAGAGAGAGAGAGAGAGAGAGAGAGAGAGAGAGAGAGAGAGAGAGAGAGAGATCTAATTAAGTAAAAAGCATTAAAGGTAAGACAAACAGTCTCGTGAATAGAATTTAGATTACAGTGCTGATTTGTGCAAAAGAATAAATGTTCTAAATCTCCACTTACGATTTTAGTTCAGTTTTAAAATAGTTTTCCAGTAAGGAATACATAAAAGTAAGAAGTTTGATCCATAGGAAAGGTAATTTTGCTCATCTGTTTATACATATGTGATGCAAAAACAAGGTGAAAAGAGAGAAAATATATTACCTGGAGTAATAATTTCACTCTTTCATTAATTTTAACTTACAGAAAATTCAATCACACGGAAAATGATGAGAGAAATGAAGGGAGTTTTTCACCGAATAACTTATTAGTTATTATAACGTGTGTAGGAAGAATCCACACCAACAATTGGATTTAAAATGTATTTTTACATGTATATACATATTCAAGAGTGTTATGTAAATCAGACCCTAAATCGGCCAAATTTTAATAAGGAATCGAATAATCAATCAATCTTTCAAAAAATCAATCAATTCATCAATCAAATTAGAATCCTTGAACGACGTCCAGTTGTTAAAGATCCTAAATGATGATGGACAAAGAGCCACAAGGGTCTAATTGGTATATTTTCTTTGATTAAAGACTTACTTTTTTCTTGACTTTGATCTTCCATTAGATTTTGGAGCAATCATCTCTTCCGATCTATCCATATCAGCGCTTGTCATTTGGATCTTAAGCCAAACGTAAATCACATGGGATTGCATTCCTTCAAAGATTGTCAAAAAGCAATATATGACGGAAACATTCTGTCAAGTACTTAAGCTCAATTCTACTCCGCATGTTCTTTTGACACTGCCTATACGTGCTGCCTGCTTTAGGCAGAGGAAAAAGGTCGCTAGTCCAGTGCTCTGCTACGATCCATCAAACGTAAATGAGTGAAAGAAAATTGAATTCCAAACCAGGAGCAGAGAAATAAGATAAAATTCATCTATTCATCCCATAAAATCGCAAAACGTCATTACGAGTAGAACTCACAATAAGTACTGAAAGTGGAGTGGAGTTTGGGAGGGTTGGAGGGGGGGGGGGGTGGTGGTGGTCATAAAAGACAGCCCCCTCCCCTTTATGTAAACACATTACACAAACACAAGATACCCAACATGTCTTGGAATCAAAGACGTTATGTGGATAATAATTCTTCCCTTTACTATAAAATCCCCAAGCTCTGCAACTTGCACTGCTACTCGCCCATTCGCTAGGTTCAAATGAAAATACATGTATTTGAACATTGATGAGTTATTATGTGTAGAAATATGTTTTAATATGAATAGATCAATATTTGATTACTTCCGGTAAGTTAAAATCGACCAGAATAGTGACATTTGCATACTTTGTTGATTTTATAGAACAGGGGCACATATTAATTTTTTTTTTTTACATATTGAAATATACAAGAAGTGCTTATGAATTGAATAAATAGTAATTTGCGCATAATCCATAACTTAAAAAGAAAATCAAATTAACCAAATTTCACACTAAAATGTTATAAGTAGCTGGTCAAATTACAAAATCGACCGTTTCAGTTTTATAAAACCTAATTGCACTAAGAGATATGAATGTTCCAAACTACAGCTCAAGTATCCTCTCGGGTAATTTCATCACAAAACAATTCGAGTATATAAATTATTTGTAAGTTTAATATCCCAAAAATCAATAGCTGAATTGAAAGGTATCGCCTATATGCCAGTGGTCAGCGGGACCATATTAGAATTCAATAATTGCCCAACTTTACATTAAGGCTATTAGATTGACATTAGTGTCGAGACAAACTTAATGCATTATGTCTGATGACTACCATTTTTTATCATTCTATTAGATTTGATGAACCAATCACTTAAATTAGAAGAATTGGCCAGGACAACACTGCCCGACTCACGAGACGTATTTGCCTCACAACAGAGTAATCCTGCGGTTTTAAAATGGTGTTATGGCTTTGGTGTCCAGCTAGGGATGAAATTTGTTCTCACATTGCGCACGCAATCATAAAGAACTGAACGCACGCTTCATTCTAATACATTACACAAATGTTTCTTGCTTTTTTTGTAACGAACGAATTCAAACTACAAAAATCATTTGATCTCGTCGACTGAAGCCCATTATTATCTAAAAAAATAATAAATGCCTTTAAAATCGATAAATACAAGGTCTAATTTTATCTGTTACAAACTTTTTATCTTTAATTCAGTCTCCCTGGTAACGCTTATTCGGGATGAATAACTATATACACATACGGTATATCTCACCTTATTTGGCCAAGTGGTCACTCCTGGAATAACAATGAAAAAATAGGACACCAAATCGAACCCGAGAATAAGCGATGTAGACACAGACCCAGAAAGCAGCATGTACAGCTGCCTATATTTTTTGAGCTGGTATACCTGGTTAGACTATAGTAGAAACCACTTGACCGACCTAGAACTATTCTTGCCTTTTACTTTATTATTTATGACCAAAGATTCCCATTCTCTCCTCATTGGTTCTCCGGATTATGGAACTTCCCGCCAGTAATCAAGGTGGAAGCATTTTGTATCGATTGAAGACAGCGTCGCTCAATTAGGCGTATTTACTATAATACAAGACGGCAGACCTTTCCAATGAGGGTCTCGTACAATAATTGTTCACTTTAAGCCTGCAATTTGGTCTCCTTTATGTGTAAGACAATGCTTTATCTGTCTTCCTCATGCGAGACAATAGAATAATTACAGGTGTAGTGATGTAAGAGCTACAAGAGGCAATGAAGAATAGAATATCGACAAGGGACGAGTCCAGAAAGCGTATGGTTTAATCTAGGATGGTTGCATTAACGTGTAGTGCAAATTGATTGTCATCTATCTTATTCGAGAACCTTCGAATAAACAAAAGTCTTTTAAATCAGATGACGTAGGCAGGTGGTAACGTAATACTTTACAAGTACTTGAGGAACAGTGTTTTTTAAAAGCTTCTTTTTCCACTATGATACCTAAAATCATACTTATTCCTTCCGGTCCAAACGAGATAGGGAAAAGACAAATATCTTACAAAAAGTCTAGTATTGTCATCCAACTTTTGTAGAATTAACAAAAATATAAATGAGATGTGGTATACCGTTTGAGTGACAGAATTAAACTTTCCGAAGATTTCATTTCCATACGGGAATAAGGCTAACGGTCTCGAGCAAAATCCCCTCTAAATTGGATTGGGGAGAAATGTCGATAAGCGACTAGTCTTGTTGACTGAAAGACATTGAGTATTTGTCTGAAGACTGGCGAATATTTACATAAAATTACAACAATCAGCAAAAGGAAATTTGGAAGTGGTCAGAACTGAGATATCTCATAACACTGGCAACGGTGGCCAATACGATTTGAGAAAGTTATAATTCTGGTCTAATTTGCTAGTCACATATTGTTTTACGATAGGAGCTTGTAAAGATGTATTGTTGTGTTTGCAGGATGAAGCCGTTTGCATTCAGAGACAACTCATCCCCGTTCATACATACGCCATAAAGATGCTTAGATTACGATAAATACATGTACATTTGCATATCTGTATCATTGTATATAATGTTTAGACACAAGAACGTGTTCTCTGATTCATAAAATGTCAAAGTAGGTTGGTAATAACAACATACAACCCAAAGTATGACACGTGTTTTGGAAGGATTTATAACTAAAGATGCGCAAAAAGTTGCTGAAACCCTGAAAACTAGTACTCTTTAGAAGCAGTACCAACTGAAGGACAAAAGGGTTAACCAATACGGAAGCGCCGGTAGAGGCTAAGATTACAATATCCTGTTTATCTATCAATAAATATGATCTGCAACAGTTCTACCACAGTCATTTCTAGACTACAATCCAAAAGTTGTAAAAGGTCGTACACCATCATATTGCAACACAAAACCATTTTATTGGCAAAATTCGTGGCTTAATACCAATCAGTTTTGGCTCCTAATGATGACAATGAAATTCTCAAGAAATGGTACTTACAATATGTAAAGTCGCTACATTGCGGAAATAAATTTCATCTTGCTGAATATCAAAGGTTACGGGTCACGAAATTTGAATTTGAAAATTTTAAATTTTCGTAACCTAACATTATATGAATGTCTTGACTTAAAGATACACATGTGTCTACAAATCTTGAATTCATTTTTACATGTAATTGTAAAAGAAAAAAGAGAGATGAAGAGAGTTGATGAAAGAAGATAAAGAAAGACAGATGCTTCAAAACATGGCAACGCTCTGACAAATACTATACACAGCAGTACATCTATATTTTATTAATATCAGTTCGTTGTGGCATTAAATTCCTAATTCATGGAAATGACTCGAGTAACATAGACTTTCAATTTACTATGGGTAAATACATGTAATATTTAAGGAATAAGGAATCATTCTTTGAGTATTATGAGGTGATAATTTCGGTCGGGCGTGTTCAAATCCAATAAAGCCCGAAGGGCTTTATGATAGATTTGACCACGCTCCGACCGAAATTATCACTTCATAATATTCAAAGAATGATTCCTTATTACTTATATTTATATTATTTCCAATTCGTATACTTTAAAACAACATTATTTTAAAACCACTACTTTTTCATGTAGCACGTGCTATGTATTACCACGTGGCGCAGCTTATACAGTTTCTCGGTATGCTATAAGACACGCCTATTTTTTGTCACTCATGTTTCATGAAGTTATTGGGTTTCAGGGTTCAAAATTGATTCGTAATGTTATCACAGACAAAGACAGTTGAAAATGTAAATATTAGTTTATCTAAATAGTATCTATATTGAAGTGATACTAACTTCATCAATGTTATATTTACAAGTGTATCACACAGGCACCTGACGTTATAAATTTTTCTCATAATAAAAATAAATACCCTATATCTAATAATATACAAGGTACCCATCCCCGCCATCTTGAATTTATTTCAAACTGTCACATCAGCTGGAAGTTTTGCTTTGAAACTCATCGGTAAAATTATTTTGCGATCCTCTCCGTCTCCCGATCGGTCATTCAACATCTAAGCTTACAACCAATTCAACCAAAACGGTGCTTTAAAACTGTCATTAATAAAAATCACCCCTCGATCTGCATCTACTGCCTAAAATATGCGACAAAAGGCTAAAGGGTGGACGGAAGTTGTCACCTATATGTAAATGAGATTTCCCTGCACCGTGTGTTTGTTTCAAGATTTCAAAAGATATGAATTTATAAACATTTTTATATAAACTTTGTGTATTAAAAGTTATAATTGACTGTTTATAGTATCCCCTTTCTTAGTTTTAACTTGTATGTTGATCGAATTCAAAATAGACGCCTTTTGAATATTCGTATCAGTGCTATATTTGGAAGGGATTACCCAAAGTATGATGCAATTTATGTCAACTTCCGTCCACCCTTTAGCCTTTTGTCGCATATTTTAGGCAGTAGATGCAGATCGAGGGGTGATTTTTATTAATGACAGTTGTAATGCACCGTTTTGGTTGAATTGGTTGTAAGCTTAGATGTTGAATGGCCGATCGGGAGACGGAGAGGATCGCAAAATAATTTTACCGATGAGTTTCAAGCAAAACTTCCAGCTGATGTGACAGTTTGAAATAAATCCAAGATGGCGGGGATGGGTACCTTGTGTATTATTAGATATAGGGTATTTATTTTTATTATGAGAAATATTTATAACGTCAGGTGCCTGTGGTGTATCATTACAGATGCACTACGCTCAATCATTTATTAATAAAAGTCACTCCTGCACTGTAATAATGTTAAAGTAGTGTTAAAAAAAATATGTGAAAATCAGGGATATTTCCTACACCATTCAGTAAAATTATCCCATGCATTTACTGGCTCTTTTAGAAAATACATGCCATAAATATTGATCAAAAAGCTAGGAATTACATGCGTTCACTTAAAAAATTAGAAAATTTTACACGTTTTTACAATGTACGAATCATGGGTTGTAAAAATATTGCTCTTAAAAACTCTATACATGTACATGTATACTCCAATTAGAAAGAATAATCTTACAGTGACCAGGCTACGCTCAGGTCACAGTAAGAATTCGTCCCATATACTTGCAATGTAGCAGCCGCGAAGCGGATCTGCTTCGCGTCGATTTTAAGTCTGTTAAAAATAATCTGCAGGGGAAAAACACATATTTATACATTACAAACCTTTTTGAACATGCATATGTAGTTAAATCCACAAAATATCCATTTAATTAGTCATAATAAGGCATTTTGTTAATATACACGTTTGAATTGCCTGCCATTTTGTCGGAAATCATACTCGGAATGTCTCGGATTTTATCGTAAACATGGCGACCGTAAACAGCGAATTTTCAAATGTGATGTAAAAGTGGCAGTGATTTCGTTACAAAAACAGTTTATGGGGTAAAATGGGATTACAAAAGAGTAACATTGTAGGTATTTGAGACCAATCATATGAAAATTTAGGCGAGATATAGCGCGATATATTTTTTTTATTTGCTACGAAGCGAGTATATGGGACGAATTCTATCGTTAAACCGGGTCCGTAGGACATCTGTCATTTTAACGATAGAACATTCTATCTATACTCCAATGTGTCCATGCTGACAAAAACATCTTGCATTTTAATATATTCGTTTAAAAAACTTCAAATAAGGGACTGATAGGAGGCAAAAATAAGGACAGTCTCACAAGTGGAGTAAAACACCTAGTTATTATATGCAATAAACAATTTTACTTCACTTTTAATTGCAATTTCCGATCGTGAATGTATTGCCATTAAAACAGGCGCTTTCTTTACGTTTCTCATCCATGACAGATATTTTTTTCCCACGGAAAGGTAAAATCACGAGAACTTCCGAGCGGGAACCTGCCAACAATTTGTCCGGGAATAGAAATTCTGACCACTAGTATCTAAAAGATGTAAGGTATAAAGTCTCTATTTAATGTCAAAGGAATCATCCTTTTTAAGTATTATGGGGTGATCATATACGGTCGGGGGTGATCAAATCCAATAAAGCCCGAAGGGTTTTATGCTAGATTTGATCACGCCCGACCGTATTTGATCAACTCATAATATTCAAAGAATGATTTCTTATTACCTACATTGTATATGTATATTTATATACTTTTCAGCAATTGTACAATTAACTGTATAAAATAGTAATTGATGTTATGAAATGTATTGGACTATACGTTACAAAATTGATTCGTAGTGTTATCACAGGCAAAGGCACTGAAAAATGTAAATGTATCGGTATATGGTTAAATAGTATATATCATGAGAGTTTTTTTAAAGTTAGAATTTGCCTGGGAAAATGCCATTAGAATCGGTGACCTCGTAGCGGCTGTAGTATAGTATAGTATAGTTTATTAGCTCAAAACCACATGGTTTATAGGCACATGTAGTAGTACACCGTTTGTTTAGATGGACAGTCCTTGTCTCATTAAGAATGGCATAAATTAATTCTCAAAATATATGACAATAATTTGTCATATATTGTATGTCTGACAATTAACGTATGAATAGATGTCTATAGTGTATGGCTATAACAAATGAGTTGTACTCAGTTTGTTGGACTTCAAAAAATCCCAAGTCCATGATAATGTTAAAATGGCTCTGTGGTGATATCTGTATCGAGTGTGTTGACCTTCTATTGTACATGTGATAGAGACGGTAAAATAGAGAATAGCACTTCAAAAACAATTATTTCCATGAGGTTTGCTAACGATTCAAAACTTCAACAAAATACTTGTGACTGAGCATCGTTAGCGATGACAATCTCACTTACGACAATCAAACCAACAAACTTTACGACTTCACCTTACTTCACCCCAGCTTTATTATTTTACGACAATAAAAAGACTACTTTATGGCTACTCTGAGAATATTATGTCGTATTTATGGATTTGGAATCGATGGAAATGTTCGTTATATTCTCTGATTAACGCATTTTAGAGATAAAGTTTGGTATTAAGTGAGCGACTAAGGCTATCACTGAAGGACGTGCCAAACTATGCAGCGAAAAAAGCAGAGGTTATGAATGGCTTGCAGTCCCTTGATCTTTTGGGAGTCGAAAGCCATGTTTTGCTACTCGGAGAGCGTTAGCCTTTAATGTTGATTGAGAGGGTTATTCGCCTCTGTTAGAAAGGCGTCGGGGTACTGTGGCATTTGCAAGTATTATATTGTAATGCATTCCTTCGTGTTTCCTGGACCAGAATGATACAGAGCGTGCATTGATACCATTCATGACCACTACGTACATGCACGTGTACTGGTATTTCTGAAAGATGGTTAAACTAACATTTTATTAACATATATGTAGGAAGTAGGGATGTCAAATTTACTCGGTTGGCTTGGTTGATTAATCGGAGGCTTTAGTCGAGCGATAGTCGAGTACTCGATGATATATATGAAACCGTGAGTCTTTTTTAAATCAAATAATGCTACTGCCACATACATATTATCTTAAACTAAAGAACATTAAAAAAAATCATACTTCGATTATGTGGACGCATGTTAATTATGACAAAATATCTCAAGTTGCATACGATGGCAACAATAACATCAGTGCATTAAAAAAATCCACACGTTTTATATAGTTATGACGTCATCAGCACTATTTTAACTAAATTTTTATACAGTTACTAGTACTCCTTTTAAGTGTAGGCAATATTATAGCTTTCTATTTTGATATTAGCTTGGGACAACCAAGCATGTTTTCATCAACCTAACAATACTGTAGTGAATATGCTACAGATATTCTTAGAACCACGCATTTCGTTTCTATTTGAATAAAACAATTTTTATAAAATGTCTGATATATGTATTTATTGTTAGGTAGGAGGTTTGAAGTCATTTGCCGAACTGATTTTGTTCAGCCAATGTAAAAGGTTAGTTTACGAAAACAAACTTTATACAGTTTTGTAATACAATATTGTTGAGAGTCAAGGGATGCTAAGCTACATGCATTTCTGATTTCTTAATCATGCAAATTGCCTCGACCTTTACAATATTCTACCTATTCTATTTGCATTATACTAGTACATGTACGTAGTCATAAAAATTAAATTATTCCTGCAAAGTAAGTGATACCGTAGCGCAATGAAAACTAAAGTCGGCCACCTTAAAAATGTAATGAATGCATTTTGATCAAAGGCATGCTCGGATCTAAGAACAAATTCCCGGACCCCTTGACTCCCTCTACATCCGGGCTATAAGGGAATTTCAGTGTTAGTAGTAAAATATTGCCGCAACGTTCTTTTTGTATTACATAAAATTAATGGATTGAAGTGTTTTATTTCCATGATCAATTTTGCATGAAAAAATTTGCATCAACTTCATATCTAATCCAGAGATTGGATAAAGAATTAATATCCTAATTATTTTCGAATAAATTTCAGGGGTGGTTTCTGTGTTTTGATGCGTATTGACATACGTCTTGCAGCCAGGGTTCTGAGAAAAAGTTATCTTCTATCCATGTTTCGCTGCATTTACTCTGTCTGCGCCTCCACGATTTGTTACAACTAGGGGGCCTGTGAAGTTTTGTGAGGGATATTTTTAGACTTGTTTGTGGGGTGTAAAACGGGAAACAGTAAGCCAGAGATAAGATAAACAACTGATCAAATTTGTTACCGTCCCATGCAACATGCATTAGGATATTTATTCAATTAAGTCATATAATTGTTCAAATGTGCATGTAAATTTTAAAAAAGCCCTCTGAAATTCTATTATTAAACAAACACATGCCTGTAGATTTAGATAGTCTGGAAGAGCAATGTGAAACACCTGAATTGCCAAGGAATAAGAAACGCAAATAGACTCTTTACTTTTATGCACTCTAATTTTTGCTCAATCATCTTGCTTTTAATAGGTTCCTAATTTTTTCCCACACGTGTATAATAGGTATTCATTCATAATGATTTTAAAAAAAACAACAAAGTTTAAATTAGAATTGACATGTCCAATCCAAATGATTTAAGAATACATGTACCTTTGAGATATTTTTGGCATATTAAAGAAAGAAAACTTCATCAGTAAGAGTTGTGTCCCTTTTCAGGAGGTCACCGTACATTAAGCTAAAAAAAATACCCTTTTAATACTAAAACCAATTATTTCGCCCAGTACGTTAGCATTACTCTCGTATCCTCTATCGAAAAATCGGCGAACCAAGAAACAACTTTGAGAGTTACAAACATCAAACAATTTTGTTATCCGCTTCATTGGTTACAAATCAATCGATCCTTCTTTTCGTATGAATAGAAACTTGCACCGAGAAAACCTGATATCCAACTGAATGGATTCAATTTCAACTGAAAGAATATACAAGTCAACTAATCATTATGTTCGCCGAAATGGATTCCAACTCAATCAATCCTTATATCCACCCGAGTCGTCCCAAAACTCAATAAATCATAATATCCAGCTAAATGGATACTTAATCAAATCAAATTTAAATATTAACCTTGATATCTTCTTGGATATATGTGGATACAAATCTCAATGAAACTCAGTTTTATCCTTATTTCAAATTAAGCGGATACTCAACTCAACTTATCCTGGTACCTGAATAAATACAAAATCCAATCAATTCTAATTTCGAACAAAGGGATTTATACATGTACTTGCGATTCAATCAGCCATCCTATACGGATTGAAACTTTTAAAATACATGTTTTAAATGTTCTATTCGCCAGTTTGGAAGAGGCAAATTTTTCTACCAATGACTACTGCTAAACTTTAAAATATTTTCTTTAAGGTAAAAGGGAAACAAATACTCCGGCTGTATAGTTCTTATTCCGTTTCATTGTATTATATATGATAGAATATCTTCAATACATACTAGTATATGTATGATTATCGCACTGTGTAAATGTAAACAATATCTGTAGGGAAGATAGATTTTGATGGGTGAATAAAATCGAACTACCCCCTCCCCCTTAATTGTGCACAAAATGAATAAACAGTAATCACAACATAATATCAGAGCAGGCTCCTTACTCTGCTTCAATGAAATATCTTTGTCAGGTCTTCCCGTATCTTTATTTTTCCCCCCCCCCCCAAAAAAAAAAAATAAAATAAAAATGCGATGCTCAGTAGACTAAGCCCAAATCATAAAGCATTAATTCAAGCTTTGGCATAGTAACGTCGAGATAGCAAATGTATAGCTTACAACGAGTAGTATAATTTTCTCATAATCAAATACAGTTAAGATAAGTTTGTATCTGATTCAATGTATGCCTAAAAGTGTTCTGAGTAATCTGTTGGGAATATCGCTTTTCTTTCGGTTGATAGATCATCCATTTCCTAAAATTAGAAACCATACAGTAATCTATTCCTGTTAACAATGCTAATTTAGTTTGGGAGGAGTTGATATTATTACCTATTAACCAAATACATAATGTTTAAAACAATATTGATAAGTGAAATTACAGCTATTTCTCCTATTTGAATTAAGATTCTTTGGGCAAAAATTATCATGTACATTGTATATACCATTTACTTTTCTAGATATTTTAAATGTATATTTCTCAAAAGAACATGCACGGATTTAGAGGGGGGGTCGGAGGTGTCCCGACCCCCCTTGAAAATGAAAATTTATTAAATTTACATAGTAATATTATCACAAATATGCCTTGGACCCCCCTGGAAAACCCAATTATCCTTCGGACCCCCCCCCCCCTGGAAAAAATTTCTGAACCGCGAATGAAAGAATGATTAAATCCATAAATAAATAAGCATATAGACATAATAAAAACAATTAGATTTTCCTCCTTTTCCGATAAAATGTAATAGATTGCTAAAACAGTTCCCTTTAAAAAAAACTGAATGTAGCTGCAGGTTTGTAGCTCCCGGTCTGGAAAAATATGGATGGGCGACCTCGTCCATCCGAATTTGTTCAGACCAGGTGCTACAGACCTGCAGCTAAACTGAATGCTATACATAACGTGTATTTATTTGCATATTGAAGCTGTTTGTTTTTGTTTTGTTATTTTCATTATAGCTGGTATAATGTTGTGAAAATGCCTCTATCGCAGGTTTCTCGGTTTAGTTTAATCAGAATCTGTATGTTTTTATTTACTTCGCGCCTCGCCATTAATCAGATAAAATCGCAGCATGTCGAATATGTGTGTGATTTATCTTTCTGCAATTCCAAAACCCTCACTCGATCGTCATTCTATGTATAACAAGTTAATCAGACATTTCAATATCTCTGTTTTCGTTTTTTTTAATCATTTGAAAGGGGGGGGGTATGGAAAGATTTAACGGATGTACATAAATGTCCCCAGTCCTATTGATATCATCATTCAAGCACGTTTTTGAAACAAATAAACAAAACGACGCGTTCTAAACTACGATTTTTGTCCGTAAACGCCCCTGAGACAAAAAAAAAACCAATTGTTTTATTTAAGGAATAAGGAAGCATTCTTTGAGTATTATGAGGTGATAATTTCGGTCGGGGCGTGATCAAATCCAATAAAGCCCGAAGGGCTTTATGATAGATTTGATCACGCCCCGACCGAAATTATCACCTCATAATATTCAAAGAATGATTCCTTATTACTTATATTTATATAATGTAAGCCATCGTACGATTGAATATTTAAATATAAATAAGCAAACCCCGTTGGCGCCTCCATTTGGCGTCATTTGAAGTTATGGGTTATATAGTACAAAATCGATACGTAGTGTTATCACAGGCAAAGACACTGGAAAATGTAAATATAACAATTTAAAAAAATAAATAAATAAGGATATAGGGATTACATGTTTATGTTAATGCGAGTTCTTTTCTTTATGATCGAACGTCATGCAATGTCCGTTTTATTTTTCATAATTATAATGTATGAAATTATAAAATTTCAAAACAATGGATTTTTTTATGTTGGAGAGAAGAGTGTTCTTCTTTCGTTGAGTACGTAATAATTCGCTCAACCTCTTTTCTTTCCAATTAATCGAAAGGTTATCTACAAATAGTTACACCTCCCCCAATAATTGATAAACACCCCTCCCTCGCACGCCTGGTAATCTATGAACAGGTGCTTGTTTTCATGGTTCTTACTCCTCCAATATGATATGCCTATTGAAGTTTGAATCTCCATGTGTCATACAGTAGTTATCATGTATGTTCTACACATACAGCAAACGACAACAATGAAGATATAACCATTATTATTACTTTTATCTATGTGTCATGTTGTAAATTTTGAATTTACACCCACCCAGTAAATTCAAAATTTACAACATGACACATGCGCATTATATGCAAGAGTGATTGTTTAAAAAATATATCTCACTGTTTAATTCTCGTGCCTTACATAGTAATCTAACGATACACCCACAAAGTCAATCAAATTCATAAAAAAAATGTATCATTGATCATTACAAAATGTAAATCATACATTAGAATGATACAACAAAATTAATGCGTGTTTTCGCGCTCCGGGGCCATAAAACTTAGACGACACCCGGGCCATAAAACTTCGGCGAATTCACTATGGATCTCAGTCTCACTTTACCAAAAGGAATATATATACACAATATATACATGTAGTAGAAAGTAATATTGAGATAAAAAGTGAGCGCGTCTTAAGGTATAAGGTCCCGGGCCCTGATTTTGCAGTATAAATGAATAAATCTTAAAAGCAACATGACGGATCTTACCTTGGATCGAAGCTTGCTTGATTCATTCCCGGTGATAAGTCATATGCGTTGGGGGTTTCTCCGTGTTTTTAAACAGGTACTGCCAGCCTGGTCACGCCAATAACGTAATAATTGCAAAAACAGACAAAAACTTCGTAACAGATTGAGAATCCAATGTTTCTAGCAGAGGCAGGGAACGCAACGGCAATTATTCCTATGGTATAAGCCGACTTACTGTTTTCCCGCTATTTGGTAAAATTATCTAGGTCGGATTAAGTTATATCTTAATTAGTTGACCATTGCTGTTTTAAATAGACGCTGTGTTGCAGTTAGGCTTCAATAAGACGAGTTGCATCGACAGGTTACATTGCTGAAATAAATAGACGTATGTGTATACATCTTGGCAACACAGACATGTATATATATAAATGTCATACACCGGACACCCAAGCTAACGGCAACCCTTTTTCTTTGGAGATTTGCATCCCAGATAGACTTAAAATAGAATACGAGAAAACATTCTGAAGATTATAGCCGCTGGATATCTAAGTGAATGGCTAATTTTGACGGATTTTTTACAGCCAGTACTTGGACAGAGACGCATCAGTCAATATGAATGTTTGGCTAACCGATTTCGGGGTTGCTTCTTGATATTTGTTTATATATAAAATTGATATTGAGAGAGAGAGAGAGAGAGAGAGAGAGAGAGAGAGAGAGAGAGAGAGAGATGTTACTGAAGTTTTACACGAATAATTTCATGTATATATTGAGTGTTAAGTTATAATTTCAGTATTTTGTGATGAAAATTTTTTAACCTCTCTGTAACAAATGTGTGTAATAAAAATGCGGAGTTATTAGTAACATTTTACAAACAAAAATACAAACTTCCCTCCCTCAAAAAGAGCTTGGGTTTATTTTAGGACGTGTGAGATGGGAGGAGATAGGCGCACCTGTCTGTGCTGACAGTGAGTGCCTGGTGGTTGACGATCTTGCAACAGAACCTTGACATGCTCTCCGCCATTTATTGCGATTTCTTATCTAACTATGCTGTGTTTTGTTTATGTTGCATCGTGTATTGTTTGAACAAGATACACGTGTTAGCTGCATTATTTGTTCCGTATCAACAACGTTTGTATGTATGCTTGAGAAGTACTTGACAATTTAATTAAGTCATGATTATACAGTGCACATGTATGTAATATGTACACAGCTTATCTTTTAAAAAGATTGGTGAGCTAGCGCTGTAGCCATCATAAAACACAGAAGCATCGGCAATGGCATAGCTCATTGACTGTGCCTTAATCATTATGTATCTACTGTAATTTCAACTTCGAGGTGAAAATTTTCAAGAACCATTGGTACCGTTTTGTAGCAATCGTATCAGTCTTCTCGGGCCTTTCCGTCAAGCTCGGAAAACATATCAGAGGTTGTTTTCTGAGCTTGAAGATAGAAAATAACTTTGCATAATAAGACCTAAGCGACTGTTACTATTTTGACATTTACAATATAACACAAAACTTCGTGTGAATATGATAAAACGAAATTCACATGGTACAGTTTATCTACAGTAGTACAGTATTCCAAGAATCCCCTACTATGGAGTCGAGCATGCGTATTCAAGTGAAAAAGACTAACGTAGTTGCTAGCGCTCGAGAGCGCTAGCAATAATACAGAATATCTATTTCAGTGTCCAGAACAGACAGCATGTAATTGACTTAAAATCGCAATGCCATAGAACCAAACCCCTGATGTGGTCTTGGAGATACATTTCACGAAAATATAAGTGTACACAGAACTTTCATAATCAATATTTATTTGTTCATAAACTCTGAATAAATAGCAACAAACGAATTCAACATCAACATAAGATATATACATGTAAGAAAATGTCTTCATTTGCAAAAGATTCTATCAAGTTTTTAAAGTGAAACCATAGGAACACACATTGGATTTCGGCACTATTTGGGGGTATCACATTTCATAATGATCGGGTGTGGTCTTTGAATCACAGAGGCACTGTGGTAGACTGGTACACCGGGGCATGCGCATGGGAGTAGTATCCACCGGAAGCGACGTATTCCACTGTCATGTCCTTCACGGGATTGTGATAACCGTTGTATCCCCTGAAAATAAAAAAAGATTAGAGTTAAAATATATAATACAATCAACAAAACTTTTGAAATAAAAAAAGATAAAAGGAGGATTGAATTGTGGGTTGGGGATATCAATATATAATATTTTGTTCCTTAATTAATTTTATTGATTGTTTTCACGGGGGTTTACACAAAATACGTTCGGCAATTAGTTCAAAAACACAGAGTGTTGGGGGTACATGTAGCTTATAGCCAGATGAGATAAGCAGGTGTAGTTTGCACATTTCCCTATTGTTATGAAGGATGTTGCAATTGATCCGTAAAATGCAAGTTCTTTCGAACTACGATTCACCAAAAACAATAATAATATATCAGCGTTATGGAGAGTACGGGCATTGACCGGAATAGGGGAAGTTGGCGAAGTTACACCTCCATTCTTATTATTGGTGTTTTCCATGTGTGGTCGCCAAGAACATTATTAAGATAAGTGATGTGGGGGAAATAATTGCTGGCTAACAATGTATATATTATCAATGAAACTTACTGGCATGAAAAATCCGGTGGCATGTACCCAGTCATAAAAGTAGAACAGCCGATTGGGGCGACCCTGGTGACGTCATCGGTTGGTCCCGCAAGGTGCTCGATGATGTTGTCGATTTCCGTGTAGATGTGCTGAGATGCTGCACGTTGGGCAGGAACAGACTCATAGCTGAAAAAAAGAAAAGTTGGATAAGAATCGTTATGCCGCTTTTAAATCAAGATATATATAATCACGAAATGCAAAGAAATGCAAACTCTATAAAAATATTTTTTGTTGTTAATGTATGGCATACCTGGTATGATGATGGAGACTGTGTTCAGAACTCAGCCCGGTCAGTGTAGAACGAGTATCTGCAAAAAAAAAATATATATATATATAAATAACATTATAATATGCATGGACAATAACGTAATTCTGCTTAATTACATATGTATGTATATCACATTATGTACTTTTAGATATATGTCTACTTTTATCATGATAGGCAAGTCTTTTTTTTTTACCTGTGATGTTGACCCGACAGTGCTGCTGGTGTGCGCCTTGGGGTGGGGGAGCTGCTTGGTGTTTTCTCTTTCCCATCTGAGATTCCTGGCAATGAGCGGTGGCACCCAGAATCCTCCTACACAATATAAAGAAAGAGAAACATGTATGAGAAAGCGGTAAATTAATCAAAACAACGACAAGTAGTTTTAATGAACTTTTGAATTTCTTGCTTATAATGGCGCCAAGGTATCGACTTCAATTTCAGATACATTTATGACAATGCGGAACTTGGGCGAAAAACCAACCTTTTGAAGATGACGAAGAAGATCATCACTAGGAGAGACATGACGGCCACTCCCAGGACAATGCCGGCTACCATGGCAACCTGAGATTTCTCCCGGATGTCAACAAACCCAGGCTGGCCCGATGGGGGTGCTGGGACGGTGGTGGGGGGTAATGCTGTCAAAGAAACAAGGAAATAATTAAACAGACAATTCCGAATGAAAATAAAAACAAGTCATCTCCACAGTTGTAGCTTACAGCTGTTAAAAGTTTTACGACAGTAAAAATTATTTTTGAAATATAAAAAAATTAATGAGGTACATTTAGATTGTACATGAACATGCTTGATTTTTAAATTTTATTTATTAGATTCTTGGATAATGTTTAAATTAAGAAAATTATTAATTTTTAATGTCATTGAATGATGAATGATCGTCCTACAATCAAAGATGTTTAACTATAACATGGTTGATGTCTCAGTTTTACCTGGATATTGACATGCCCGGAGATCAACACCAAAGTCGGTGAACACCTCTCTCTTGAACCAGGAAGCTGTGTCGTACAGATCATGCGCAGTGCATCGGTCACCGAAATCTCTGTTGATTTTACTCTCAAAACACCTGAAGCCCTCTTCAAATAACCTGAAACCAAAAATATCCCATGAGTATTCAAATTTATAAGGGGGTATAGAGTGAAACCAGATCACCTTGAAGATATCATTTAAGTTCTTAACTTGAAAACACAGCGGGGTATACGTCCTTTATTAAGACATTTTTTTTTTAGTTTGTTTGTTACGCTTGAATCACATGTAATTTTTACTTTATCATATTATTCACGCAACAACTGGCAGTTGTTTAAAACAATGTACACAGAATTTGTCGGGCATAAAGAGTACATTGTATCACACGGCATTGCCATTAAACATATGTGGTATACTATTGATTAAGAGAATGGGTCGGGATCAAGCTGACAAATAGTACTCAATGACTCAGTTGAGTCATATTTCTTCATTCTCTTTTCTGTTTACAAAAAAGAATCTTTTAACACTTAATTGACCTTTATAAACAGAAAATTGCACAAATAATGTCTAAAAATTCCCTAATAAATATTGCATAAACAATTAATAATGAAAAAAGAAAACTTGCATTGCATGGATCACTGAAAATATTTTAAAAACATAAACATGTATAAAACTAAATTGTTATTAAAATTAGTGAGCACTTTAACTCATTTGTTGTGCAGATTTGCGTGTTTTACAGTAAACAGTTCTTAAAATAAGAGCATACATAGGGTGTCATTCGGTCTCATTTAAATGACTTACTTGCACTTTTTCTGGGAGTGCATCTCTCGCTGTTCTATCTTGGCGACGTACGCCTCCTTCATGAAATCTCCCAGACATCGGTACAGAGTCTGTCCCACAAATGTACGGTCCACGCACGGGTTATCTGCTGAATGAGAAAGATATTGGCATACACAAGGAGGGATAACTCTAATACATTTAATCAATTCATACAATTTTTTGTTGTTAATCGGTCTTAAGTTATTCATTCATTAAAAATTAAAACTTACTCGTTTTGTTGGGTACTTTCAGCATAAATTTACTTTGTTCTATGAATTTTTATTTCAGTTAGGCTTTATTTTTGCTCAATCAATACAAGAGGCTTTAATCAGTTATACATGTATGCACAAATTTTTTTGCACATCTTTTAAATTCTATTGAAGTGTTACACTCCAGATATAAAGTATTCAAAATTAGATGAAAATAAAAATACTGTGTATATCTTGCTATGGAAAGGGATGTGTACTTGCTATGGAAAGGGATGTGTATATGCCAGTACCCAATAAGCCTGTATATATTACAGTCATACATGTATACACGAGTTTACTATATTGAACAGTTATAACATCATGTGTATAGTAATTTTTTCATCAGATAGATATAATTTTCAGATGATTTATGGTTGATAATAAAGTCAAAGATAAGTTAATTTTCCATGTCATTAGTTTTAGCAAATGAAGTGCTTTACCTGCTGAATCAGACATAATTCCAGATCCTTCAAATTCTGAATAATCTCCGATTTCAATTTCACTGTCTAGTTCAAGCTCCAGAAAAGCAGTGATGGGGTTCCTCTGGGGTGCTGGGCTTTTATCCGACATGTGTGTTGACACTGGGCAGAAGCTTGACACGCCTTGTGGTATCGCGAGTACTAGTTCCTCTCTCACGGGCTTAATGGGGTGCAATTAACAAGCAATTGTTTCCACCCCTCAGCATAGCCCAGTTATATACCCCGCTAACTACGGTAATTAAGCCCTTGCGTACACATGACATTCGATGAGGAAATACTTTCAATTAAAATATTTGAATACTCGAAATAAAATAATTCAATTTGCAGATGATTAGTTTGATTTAATCTCTTTAAATGGTTTATCTCTTAAAAGATAAGCTTTGTGGACGCGCTGGCAGGTGTCATAATCTCTTAATTTGGATTAGCGTACCCACGGGTGCATTTTCTACAAAACTTTGACGGTAATTGAAAAGAAAACAAATTCAGCGAATGTCCATTATTTTTTTACGGTGGCTTATCTTAACACCATCAAAAATTTACATCAGAAAAAAATTCACAATGACTACCGCAGTTCATATCATTTATGTAATTTACGTGTTTTTTATTTTTTTAATTTTTTTTGTACGGGAAATGCTATCCACTTATGCAAATGAAAGCAAGCTCAGATCATTAATTATAAAAAACATTCTTCAAAATATGTCTTTCTTTGTATTTTTAATTCAGTTGGACTTGACATACTTTGTTTTAGGCAAATGTGTCGTATGGAGGTTATTTAAAAAACTCGACGTTTTATGATTTGTGCTTATCTTTCTTTTTCCAGGCATGGATTAAAGCTATGATGTTATTTTTTTCTAATGTGCACCACAGAATCATTTTAATTTGTTTTCAGAAATGATGATAAAACGTCAAGTGTACTTTGATAACAGATAGCTACAAGATACTCCGGCATTATAGAGGTTTTTAATAAAAAACAATTATCGCTCCAACATGCCCATTAAAGTCAATTTTTTACGCCATTACCCGATGTTTGGCACAAATTACTTCAGCTCTGCGTGAGATAATACGGCTGGTCAATTAATTAGCACACTTAATTAGTATCCTGCAGAGTGAACGAATTCACCGATTTAGTGGCCATTAAAATTTAGCACTTGCGTTTTCTGGATTTGTTTGTGTAATTTGTTTTTCCCCCCCTCATTTTAATGGGTATAGTAACGTTTGATGAAGATAATTCACGTAATTAGGCCTATAACGTAAACTGAGTTCATTGTAAAAGTGCATTGTACGTGTATAACACCGTGTGTGTAGAAAAAAGGACGATTTTTTTCACATCTTCAGTTTGAATATTATTGTCTTTTACTAATTAACAATTTTTCATTGTCAATGAGTCCATGACTAATTTAATTAGTCATGGAGTCATTGACAATTAAAAATTGTTAATTAGTAAAAGACGTCGACATTATTGTGAAATACTCTGTCCTGATTATATGATAAAATACAAGGCAATATAATACTTGTGCGTGCTGTATGGTTATGTGTATATGTGGGTGCTGATGGAGAAAGAAAGAAATAGCCGGCGGCGCGTCTTTTAACCGCAATGAACCGCAATGAACCACAATGAATGTGGTTAAAAGACGCGCCCGAAATAGCATTCAAGCATTTCATTTATAGCTCAATAGGTCAATTTATATACTCTACAAACGGTGGTTCATTACTTTGGTAAAATATATAGTAGTACATGTACATTTAAAATACAATCAATTTAACATTATTTATACATTTAACCGATAAATGCATGAAATCTGCTGTTTTACAGAAGTCAATTCCCTGCATAGTCCAATCAAGTTTTTCTAAATCTTCATGACCGAAGCACTTGTTTCACTCTGAGACTAAACTACCCCTATCTATTTTAGCCTTGTGTATGGCTTTTTTTTTAGCTGTGTAATGAAGAAACATATTCCATAAACACGAATTACCTGTAAACCAAAACAACATGCTTATGTTCTCATCCGTTTCAAAACATATGATTGTAACCATACCTCCTGGAATTAAAAATGGCTGCAATAAATAAAAAAAACTCAAGGCTACAGGGTCATCAAACGTCACGAGAAAGCTTTCATCTTAATTAATACATGTCCTGATTTCTAAGCCCTGCATCCCACTGTAATAACTTTTAATTTTGTACGTAATATTCCTTCTCATTTATGAGGGGTAATTTATCGTTATTCAGTTATATATATATATATATATATATATATATATATATATATATATATATATATATATATATATATATATATATATATATATATATATATAAACAATTCAGCGTAAATCCTGGATATCTTGGTCGTTTATATTTACTGTCAACAAAAGTATACCTATAGCACTTTGAGAATAATAAGAAAGCACTAACTCTACTATATCTAAGTATATTAAATATGAATTATTGTTACCCCCCCCCAAAAAAAAATATAAGGTGTGGGGTGAGGTGGGGATATAATAGAGAGTACCACAATGGTGTCACAAGATTTATGTATGTGTTAGATTTCCGTTACTTTTTCTATTCAGATACATCCTGTGATGAATAGACTACACTCTACCCGTAATCAGAGTCTATTGTTCTGTAAGGTAGCTGGTGCCACATATCCTCTCACATGTATACGGTAGCTGGACCCATGTCCTCTCATATCCGACACCTCTACAGTAGCTAGAGCCACCCCATGTCCTCTCCTATCCAACACTTATACGGTAGCTGGACCCAACCCATGTCCTCTCCTATCTGACACCTCTACAGAAGCTCGATCCACCCCATATCGTCTCCTATCCAACACCCCACGGTAGCTGGGCCCACCCCATGTCCTCGTGAACCCTACAGGTGTTTTAAGATGTTGACACCTCCTTCCTCCTTTCAAGCCACCTAACCATATCTCTCTAGGTGCCACAGTTTTGTACCGATAATATCTTGATAGCAAGTATACAAAGCAACTACGGTGGCAAAGATTTATTGGGGAATATGCAATATTTCAAAATACAATTCTCTTAGTAAGAAAATATCATTATAGAGAGCCCCCCCCCCCACACACACACACAATACCCCGCCTAATATACACACACAGTGAAATATCTATACACATGTGCTAAAAGATGATATTTTGATGCCGAATTTTGATTGACAAATGATCTTCTATTATCAACATTATGTAACAAACCTGAAAAATGGATTGACGCTTTTTCGTTAAATAAATATCGAATGAAACTTGTTTGGATTTCTCAATCTGACACCA
This sequence comes from Magallana ariakensis, assembly GCA_020458035.1. NCBI lineage: Eukaryota > Metazoa > Mollusca > Bivalvia > Ostreida > Ostreidae > Magallana > Magallana ariakensis. The sequence goes on from CM035819.1 coordinate 38,414,318, forward strand.
CATGAAAATCGTAACTGTCTTCATAAACCAGAAAACGATTTTTATTTTCGTAAAAACTTGGTAATTTGTCAAAATACTAATTTCAAATCTCGAAGACTGATTTCCAAAATAAACTAAATTTCAAATGGAAATCATGGAAAAATGGTGGGTAAATTTTCAATTATTTTGTTTCAATCAATCTCAGTCAAAATAAAATTTACTGATTACAAATTGTCCAAGATGATCAATTTTGGGAACAGGGTTTATTTCAATGATAACAATGCGCAGCGACTTATAACACATGCATGTAACTGCACCGGATTTTCGATTTTGAACTACAATTAACGATTTTCGTTAAAATAATTTTATCTAATGAAATATAAGGATAGTAAGGAATATTTTAACAAGTAAACATAACACTCAAGGAGAAATGGTATATCCTCATACACCCACGTATCGTGTCAGAATATAATGGGTTAAAACATGAAAGGACCACGTGTAAAAACTTAAATTAGTGGGGAAAATTGTTTACTAAAGTGCTAGGATTTTTAGAGTTATGCAGTGTTTCGAGTGGAAGTAATGATTATACACATTTGTTTATTCGTTCTCTTTAAGATCACTCCCCTGTCATTTCTGCAAATTCCATTGCATTGTAGGACAAATAGGTTAATTAAAATAGATGAACCATTGAGAGAGAGAGAGAGAGAGAGAGAGAGAGAGAGAGAGAGAGAGAGAGATTATAACTGTTGATACAATGTAAAAAGCTAACTGATAGAGTAAAAAAAAATGTGATTTTACCGAACATGCCTGTTTCGAAATATACATTTCTCAATATCTCATTATTACGTACATGTACAAGCGCTATAATTACCTCTCATTAACTCCAGGTGGTATCGTATTAAAACTGGTATCTGATAGGCGAACACGCGTATCACACAAGAATAAATGAATTTTAGAAAATCGACACTTTTTGACTGCGAATTATAACCGTGCATAATTACTCAGCATATACATATTTTGTAAGCCTTATATTTATCCGCAATGATCTGCATGCCATGTGTCTTTCTTTGTATCAGTTAATGTTTCAACGTCTAATTTATATACATAAAACAAGTCAGAAAATGTCAAATCAGACAAAAATTGGCGCAAATCTGGAAATTAATAATAAGAAGCTTATTTTTTTTTCTTTAGGGACGTAGAAACAATTAGATTAGGGGTGTGGAGGTGTCAGTTTCCTTCAAATGACAAAATAAAAATAGAAAATAGAATGGTACTTTCCAGTTTACTTCATATTTTGATTAGAATCGATTGGAAAATAGTGGTAATATACGCCCGGGAAAATACAACAAAACCTTTCTTCTTTTGTTTTCTCAACCTTGCAAATTAGATGAATCGATGAATCTTTTTAGTATATTCTGCTTTTGATGATTTTCTTTTGGGTAAGACTGAAGGCAATAAGTCATTACAACTTGTTCCATTTCAATGTACTGAAAAAGTCTTGAAAAGTGGTTGAATTAAAAAATAAGGAATCATTCTTTGAGTATTATGAGGTGATAATTTTGGTCGGGGTGTGGTCAAATCCAATGAAGACGAAGGGCTTTATGATAGATTTGACCACGCTCCGACCGAAATTATCACCTCATGATATTCAAAGAATGATTCCTTATTACTTACTAGATGATATCCCGCGCAAGCGCGGGGATAAAAAATAATTCACATATTATGTTATATTCACATATTATATTATAATACAATGCTTAATATGTTGAACCAGGTTTTTTTGTTCATTTTTCTATGTAATGTGTCCGAAATTTTTCTTAATTGCTTTTCTTAAAATATTCTATAAAATTGAAATAAAAAAGCAACTGCGTGGCTGAAAATTTAGAGGAGAGGACAGGGATGAAAATCTAAGCTGAAATGGAGTATATACACATGAACATGTACATGGCCTTAATTCTTTTTGTTGCAGTTGACTGGGAAAAAAAAGACTATTATCTTATTTCAAACCAGAGTGTGGGTGTATAGTGCGTGGTATCTCTTTTTAGAACTTTGTTCTTTATGTCAAATTTCTTTTATTATTGCCCAAAATAAGAAATTTAGATAAAACACTGTCGACAAAATAATTTATAAGGTTTACTACCAATCTGTCGTGGTATAAAAAATGTATATGTTATTTAAAAACGTGTACGCACTTTTCGCCATAGTGTTAATTAGTCAACCCCATTTTTTGGCACCCCGTTCTGTAAAGTTATTTCCATCAAATTAAAATCGCGTCTATTGGCCCATTTTATTTATTAACTTTTTTGTATTAACCAGATTCCAATCTGCCCACAAAGCATGGTGACTCATCCTACATTCTCCAACATGACGTTAATTAGCCAAACCGCGTTCTTGGTTACCCCATTCTGGAAAGTTCTATTCATCAAAACAAAAATCGCACATTCAAAAAACGAATTGGCTCATTTTATTGATTCAACATTTGTCAAATCTCAATTCTTATGTATACCCGAAATAGGTTCCCAGGATATATATTCACTCTTTACATAATCATTCAATTTTATTTCATTGTAAGTATATTTTTTTTATGCAAACTCCCACTGACTTGGATCCGCCAAAGCGTGTCCACCACCTTACTCACATATTTGCTATTTCGGGCTGGTTTATCGAAAATGAAAGTAGGTTTTTAATTTATCTTACAATAATTACTTATCAGGTAAAATTCAATTATAGCTTACGGACATCAACTCACACATGTTGAAATGCCAAAGGTGTGAGCAGTTACTCGGGTGCAGGCGTTTCGAAGTTTATTGGCAAAATGCCTTAATTTATAAGTATAGATAGTTATATTATTACCAATTTCTACACTTTAAAACGACAGACTGATTTAAAACCACTATTTTTTTCATGTAGCACATGCTATACATGCATATGTATTACTCCGCAGAACAGTCAATACCGTTTTTCGGATATGCTATAAGACACGCCCATTTTGTGTCGCTCATCTGTTATGAAATTAATGGGCTATAGGCTTCAAAATTCATTCGTAATGTTATCACAGACAAAGACAGTTGAAAATGTAAATATTAGTATATAAAGCACTAGTAAATATTATCAAATCCCTACCATTCTGTTATCGTTGTATTAATATTCAACCATATTTCAGCTCACTGATTGCCAATTTTTATGAGCTATGGTCATTCTTTGGTCCTACATCCGTGTTTAAGCCCAGCATTTCAGTGAGCTGAAATATGGTTGAATGTTAATAACTCTTTCACAAATAACCACAGCATGTCAGGAAATAACAGTATTTTTAAATATCATAAGAATATACATTGCATAAACGTCAAGCAACATCTAATGTAACAAATCAAACAGGGCAGCCATGGCCTTCCATACCCCACAAAAACATTTCAACACTTTAACACAAAATGGTATAATTAATATGGATTCTACATTCTTCTTACAATTAAAACCAGTAAGTCTTGACAAACACTACAACTTGAAACTTTTTAAATCACGTAACAAACTATCTTCTGTTGAGTGGTGCCCATTGAACTACTACATTAAAGGTTAACAATCAATAAATAAATAGGCCACTGTAAAAAAATAAGTATATTTATGCTGGTAATACATGATTGATGAACATGAAATGAATGGAATTAACCCCGAATGGAGTAGCTATTTACTAATTCATCATCTTTTCTGACATCTCTAATTTCATGTAAGAAAAACCATTGATATTTGAAGACCTATGTTGATTGTTTGTCTTGCATTTTTTGTATTGTATTGTATTGTATTGTTTATTTGCTAAAATTCATAAGAATTATAAGCAGTTGAAACATATGTACATAATTATAAATATATAACGCTACACTCTATCCAATCAGAAGCAAACAGTTCGCTATTGACGTTAAACAATATTCTAAAAAATTATTATTCATACATGTACATTCATAGGAGGAGAGACCCTATAAATCAATAAATCAAATGATAATGTAAATAATAATGATAATGATAATAATAATAATAATAATAATAATAATAATAATACATCAGTTGGATGTACTAGTTTTTTATATTTTCATTTATTGTTTATATTCCGGACTTGTTTGTGAGTTTTGTATGAAGCCACGTCACGCTGATGATGCTAAGATGATTATCTCCACCATATTCAAGTATAATTGATCTCCTGCAATTTGAGATTGTAGCACATAGTATAAAATTATTTGTTATATTTTTGTGAGTTGAAAAGTTTATCAACTCGATGAATAGTTCTTAGTGGTGTATCATGCTCTACATTATTCGACTTATATAGAACAACAATAATTTCAGAACTTGATCCAACTAATACAAGTTTTTGTTATTGTTGAAGCAAATATAACAAATAATGCAACATTATCTAAACTGTATCACCAAACAGTATAACGGGATATAAATGCAAATTCGCCTTCTTTTGTCATGATGTAAGTTTTGAATTTACCGGGTGACAGTAAATACAAAATCTGTTGTAAATTTTGTATTTAGTCTTCTGTCACCCGGTTTAAGTCAAAATTTACAAGATGACGCTATTATAAAATAACAACAGGATTTACAGAAGAATTACTATTTTATCACAAACAAACCTTAGCATGTTTGCAAAAGCACCATTTTATCATGAAACAACTGCAGTGTAATACCATTTTGAATTTTTGTGTGTGTGTGGTGTGGAACGCCATAGCTGCCTTGTTTGATTTGTTACATTAGATGTTGCTTAATGTTTATGCGAGATATATTCTTATGATATATATATATATATATATATATATATATATATAAAGCACAGAGAAATTCACCTTATTGGAGCTCCACCTCCACCCCGGCCAGGGCTTGAACTCACGACCTCTGGAACCCATTCTCCTAGCAGTGGGCGGCCACCGCGCTAACCACTACGCCATCTAGGCAAGACGAAAATCTTGCTTTCGATGACGAAGGGAACCTAGCGCGCCGGTCGCTCACTACACAGTCGTTTGAGATACAGGTGGAATACAGTTAAACGACAATGTGAGAGGATCGGGACGATACACATTGCATAGATATATACATATATAATAAGCACAAACATTGCAATAACTCTCAAACTGACATATACCTGCCCATAGTGAATGATATAGATATACATAAAGCACAGAGAAATTCACCTTATTGGAGCTCCACCTCCGCCCCGGCCGAGGTGGTATATATATATATATATATATATTTTTTATTTTAACTACAGCACTGCCTCAAAAGTATTCGCGGAAAAACAAAATGGCGGCGTATTTTTTTTAAATCATCAATTTATATAAATGAATCACGTCTAAACTTTTCGCTTGTTTACTAATTTAGAGTTATCTCCCGCACACGTATCACGTGGGTAAACATCAGACCATATGACGTATCATTGTTGTCGTCTGCTATTTTTATCAAACGGTGTTTTCCAACATGGCGCGTAAGTCAAAAGAAATTAGTACTGAGCTTAAACAAGTGGTTGTAGATTTAAAACGGGAAGGGCACAGAAACTGTGAAATTGAGAGATTGTTGAATATATCTGAGTCAACAATTAGATCTATATGGCAAAAGTTTTGCACGACGGGAAATGTGGAAAATTTACCTCGTTCCGGGAGACCTCCGAAAGTTACCAAACGAGCGGAGAGTAGACTTTTGCGCTTAGTTAGAGAAAATCGTGGAAGATCATTACGGGACATAACACACGATTTTAACACAGGATGTGCAGTAAATATCCATCACAAGACTGTCCAAAGAATTTTGCACAAAAATAAGGTTTTTAGGCGAGTTATTAGGAAGAAAATGGTAGTCAGGGAGGTGAACAGAAAAAAGCGACTTTCGTGGTGTCTGGCAAGGAGGAATTGGTCAGTTCAGAATGAATGGAAGCAAGTGATATTTAGTGATGAATCACAGATTGTAATAGGACAGAGTAATCGCGTTTATGTGTGGCGTTCAGCAAATGAAGCTTACCGTCCGGAATGCATGTGTCCTTCATTTCAGAAACGAGTGACAGTAATGATATGGGGTTGCATATCGTTGCATGGTGTTGGAACTTTATGCAAAGTAAACGGAAATATAAATGCCGTTAAATATCAGGAAATTCTTGAAAACAACCTTTGGCCGGTTTTAGCTCGTCATTTCTCCGATGGAATGTATAGATTTCAGGACGACAATGCACCTGTGCATCGAGCAAGAATTATCGAAGAATACAAGCGTGACAATAATATTAATTGTTTGACTTGGCCTGCCCAGTCCCCAGATCTAAATGTTATAGAGAATATATGGCTTCGTATTAAAAGAGAGCTTCAAAATACTGCCCGAAACATAAGGACCCCTGATGAACTGTTTAACGCCATTAACGAACTGTGGACGTCTTATCAACCCCGATATGTCCAAAACTTATATAAATCACTTCCAAGGAGAATAATGGCAGTGATTCGATCCAAAGGTTGCTTGACAAAGTATAAAAGTAAGTCTATTTATCATTTTTCGTTTTTATTTTAGTCCTAAACTTTGAAGCAGTGTCCGCCATTTTGTTTTTCCGCGAATACTTTTGAGGCAGCGCTGTATATGCCCATCAATTTTCCTTTCTTGATACAGTCAATATTACAGAGTGTGATCCGATGTTCCAGATCACCACACTGCAGTTTTCCGATTCCGTATCACCACTCTCTGAAACTGATGACGTATTACACATAAAATTCCGCCTGTATTTTAGCGCATTTTAAAAGAGTTCATCCATATGGAGGGTAATCGTGTTCAAAAATCTAGTCATGTTAACTTGTAAATTCGAATATGCAATCGTGTTGGTGTGTGAGCCTGAGTATGAATGTGTGTAATTCTGATCGTGTAATCTATAAAAACACTCTAAAGTTGACTCCGCAGACCTTCAATGTAATTCTTCCCACAGATGTACATTTGCAACTTTAAAATGCTGTTTGTTATTTACATATAACGTGTCACTATACTACACATTTTCCCATCGGTAGTCTCTGCATTTATATCTCCGTTTTCCGGAAATAGCACAGTTGACATGTTACAAATCGACAAATGTAAAGTCTACAAGTTTGTCGAATTTTGACATGACCATATATGGAAACAGTGACGTCACAGATAGCTGCAGGAAAAGGCCTGCCGTAATCGCCGGAATGGGCACAGAATGAATAAAAAAATATTACATATCATATTATTTCTGGATAACAAGATTGTTTTTAGGAAGTACGATTTTTCGAACAATAGATTATAGGCTCGGTGTCCCTTATATCAAGAGAATCCAAAAAAGATGCGAGTGAAGAATTCAATCGGCATCGGATGTCTTAGATCTGGACAATTTTAAATATCATGCTCTGTTTAAATTTATAACACGCATTTCTATTGTCATTTAACAAATCGTGTAAGAATACTTAGAGTTCGGCTGAATAAAGAAAATATCACCAAAAGCATCCTTATCGCTACCACAATGTTGAGACAAGAGCCCCCAGCCCCCCCCCCGGCCACCCACGAAGAAGAAAAAAATCACGGGGTAGGGGGGGGGGGTCGGCCTGCTGATTAATTAAAGAACTGAATTATCGATAAGAAAAACTATCTACCTGAAAACAGTAGTTTTAAGATTTTGATTTAGATGAGACATGATTAGCGGCACCCCCTCTCCTTTAAATGAAATCAAACCATAAGATTGACTGTAAATAGCAAAAATGTTTTGATATCAAGCAATTATTACGGGATATAAGTATGTCGTCCTGAATCTCGATTCATTCCAGACACACTCAGTGAAGTTGGTTAATCAAAATTTTCCGGAAAGCTTTACAGCTTTACAGCCACTTGTGAACATGTACTGATTACCATAAAGTAGCTACTTGGTTTTGTAAAATTTCTGTCATTGCAGTATATATTTATAAGATTTTAAAATTTAAACTCTACCATTAATTTTCATATAGAATCAAATCTGTTTAACCCACATGTTTCTTAATTTCAGAAATTCGATTTTCGAAGAAAAAATATAATTTTAAAAACATACTAGTATCCCTTATTTATTTCTTCAGAACCTTTCATTTTTGACAACATTTTGTACTTTAATTAATGATTAGAGAACTTCTTTTGTAACAGTTTCAGATTGTTTTATTATTTATCATGCACTTGCACAACAAAGTCATTTTGATATTTGAAAAAAATATATAGATACATACATTTTTCCGCGAAAAATCACCAGATTGTTTTGCAAGTCGTTTAATTTTAAAGAAATGAGGAATATAAAATTCACTCTCAAAATTCTTAGCATTAAGGTAAGCAATGAAGCTATATGGGCTTCATGGCGGTCGCCAAACCCCATGCTGCACAAAAGATATTCACCCCCTAGGAAATTTCTTGATCCGTCTCATTTCTAGAACAGAGCACGTATTCAACTTTATATTTTTCAGTTTAAATTACATGTCAAATTGTTTTAGCAATATTGGAATAGATTTTATGCATTTTTTTTTTGTAAAAGTTAACCTTTATCGTATATTACATGTACCAGTGTCCATGGGAATTATATTACAGAAACCAGCGCATTCGTCACCTCTTCTTGTTTGGTCCAGTTTCAATCATACCTCAAAATCTTCTTTTATAAAAATAAAAAAAAAAATTTTTGATCCAAAGAAAATAGTATCGTTCATAAAAACAGTTTAACTGAATGTTATGTTTATTTTAGCCCATTCCGGCGATTACGGCATGCCTTTTCCCGCAGCGAGCATTTGCCATATAAGGTCATGTCAAAATTCGGCAAACTTGTAGACTTTACATTTGTTGATTTGTAACATGTCAACTGTGCTATATCCGAGGGTGAAGATACAAACGCAGAAACTATGGATTTAAAATGTGCAAAGTTGAAGGTTAAATTAACTAACAAAAACAATTAAGCAGCAAAATGTGCATCATACAAAGGAACTGAGTCAAATCTTAAAGTGTTTATGCTCGAGTTTTTATAGGTTACACGATCAGAATCACATACATTCATACTCAGACTTACACACCAACACGATTGCATATTTGAATTTACAAGTTTACAGGTCTGGAATTTTGAACACGATTACCCTCCATACATCCAAACATAGCTTTGTTATATAAGTTAACGTCATACGATTGGTTTTAAAAAGATAGTTTTGTAATTAAAACTTTAAAATAGGCTTTACGGTGTGACCGTTGTGGCAAACGCAGAATGAACTACACATCTATCATAAAATATATAAATGGACAAGGATCAAGTTACTGTTATAATAATATATATTTGTCTTTTGGTATTATTAGTAATCTCTCACAATTTGAGATTATAGCACCAGGTATCTGAGTTGAAAAGTTTATATATGTATAAATACTAGTATAAATGTGGTATTTTGCATCCCATCTATTGACTTTTATTCATAGACAATATCAATAAACTAAGTATCAATATGATGTTGTACAATACATCTTTCAATTTAAAGAAATACTATAATTATATACAATGGAAAGAGAGTAAGACTTTGCTATTTAAAAGCAATCACAGAATATACAAATGAAATTCTACACCATCTTACATATTTTATCATGGAACAGCATATGATAATTAAATTAATGTAAAATCTTAGGATATCGGAACATTGACGTCTGATTGGTACAAAAATAAATCCCACCATATGGCATACGTAAAGAAAGAGTGTGTTAAAATATCAAGCATCTGCAAGAAAAAGTTGGTGTGAAAAATGCGACAGTAATTTGTTACGCTCAGACACACAGACAGCCTGACACACAAGGGTAAAAGACTATACCCTCTCTCCTTCGGCTGTTCGTAGCGGGGGTATAATTAAATAAGGTGGTGTAGAAGTCAGTTACCCTCCCTAGAACCAGCTGACAAAATATAAATAAGAATTGTACTATGCTGTATTTTTTGCATTAGTAATTGCGGAAACAAGTCCCCCGGCCGCCCTGAAAAAATATAACAAAATCCTTCCAAAATAAGCTTAATCTATTTAGCATATTCTGTGTATGATGATTTTCTTTTCATTGGTACATTTTAGATCTGTAGACAAGATGAACTTGTTCCATTCACTCCATTGAGTGTATATTGAAAAGTCAGGAAAAGGTGGCTGAATATTACATCACTACCAATCAGTTATCTTTATTCAATCATCTTTCTGTTCACTGAATGCCAATTTTTATGAAGTTTCACGAGCCATTGTCATTCTTTGGTCCCAAATTTGTTTTAAACCACAGACTCATACAGTTTTTCTGCTAGGGATCCATTTGAGAGTTATCGTATGTTTATTAAGTACGAGGAATTTTACATTTTTTGCCTTTCTTGTGTATACTGAACAAAAAAAGAAAGGTATATCATAAATAATTTGTTGTCAATTTATTTAAAATCAAAGGATCAGAACAGTGTTTGGTTATGATAACAAGGCACCAATGTTTGACAATATTCTTTTGTAAAAAGTCACTTTTAGAAACACACGGGCTAAGAACACTCTTCTGATATACCCTGGGGTCAGAATGGAATTTCACAAGTCAGTACCGTGTGTGGCCACCACCTGCATTCAATACTGCGACACACCTTCTACGCAAAGAGGATACATATCGTTGAATTACATGCCCCGGGATATTATTCCATTCCTCCTTAGTGCTGTTGCCAGTTGCAAGAGATTCTGAGGCTGGGGTCTGCGCATCCTTACTCTCCTACCTAACTCGTCCCAAACGTGTTCGATTGGCGAGAGATCCGGAGATTTTGAGGGCCAGTCTAGCATGTCAACGTTGTTCTGGTTTAGGAATTCTCTTGTTGCTCGAGCCGTGTGAGCTGTTGTGTTGTCCTGTTGGAATGTTAGACCAGGGCCATTGGTGCGCAGATATGGCAGTACAACGGGGGAGAGAATTTCATCTCTATATCTTTGGGATGTTAAGGTACCGTTCACTACAACAAGTCTTGTTCGGTTTCCACCACAAATTCCTCCCCAAACCATTACACTACCACCACCAAATCTGTCTACTTCTGTCACACAGCAACCAGCAAAACGCTCTCCACGTCTCCTCCAGACACGGGTTCTTCCATCGGCAAACTTCAAACTAAAACGAAACTCGTCACTAAAGAGAACTCTGGACCAGTCTTGCACCCGAAAGCGCAAATGGTGCCGCGCCCAGTTCCGTCGGGAGGTCTTGTGTCGATCTGTCAGCTCTGTTCCTTTGTACGGTCTACGGGCTTTCAAACCGGAACGCTTCAGTCTGTTTCGTACCGTCTGAGAGCTAATCTTCCTCCCTAAAGCATTTTGAGCTGAATCTACCGCCGTTAAAAATCTGTTTCTCAGATGAAGCAACCGGATTTAACGGTTCTCCCTAGGGGTGGTTACTCTAGGTCTTCCACTGCGGGGCCGGTCATCGGTAGATCCAGTGGTCTGGAAACGTCTCCAAAGAAGGCTGATCGTCTTCTGAGACGTTCCGACTGTGGCTGCGTTCACGGTTTTCTTTAGACAATCAGGGCATTTTAAAAATTGCAATTAATGAACTAAATTTTTGATTTTCTTTTTTGACAGACAGCAAAGATTTTCTTTGCAAAGAATTTTGCGGATACACGTGGTCAAACTGTGTGTAACACGGGCTTCTACCCATTGTACTCACCGTCAGTTAAAGGGCGTTACGGTTGAATTATCATGATTTTTTCATCACAATAGAATGTAGTTTAACTCTGTTATATAGGACATTTATTGTCAAAAATTTTGTTCGAACGAAAGTAAAACAAAATTGTACACTTACACATATACCTTTCTTTTTTTGTTCAGTATATTTAATTACTTCCAACATTTTGTTTGCTGTAAAAAAAAGCGGCAATTAGCCATAATATCAATTTAAATCAAGGCCCCGATCATAAAAACAACTCGCTAATTAGATTGCGTGTCACGTGGTACGGTGACGTCACATAAGACCTTCTTAAAATCGATCATCAGTTTTGTAAACAAATAGTAGGATAACCATTATCTTAAATTTTTTTTACATTTATTCGCCATGGACGACCTTTTTTTCGATGTTGAATAAATCGAAAGATTCTTATTATTCAGCCGTACATGTTTGAGCCACCAGTACGCATAAAAACCGAGGTTATAGCCGAAAAATCAATGGGTCATGAAATACATCATGCAATGAATTGTATTAACATCTCAGAAGCTGGTGTCAACAAGCTATTTCAAAGTCTACAAATCCACAAAGCCACTGGAGCTGACGGTATTCCAGCTAGACTGCTGAGGTTTCTTGGGGGCGGACCTTACTCCGGTCCTCACAGTTTTCCTCCAGGCATCCATAAACCAAGGAGTCATCCAAAGGGAATGGAAAAGGGCAAATGTGGTACCTGTATACAAAAAGGAGCAAAAAACAAACCAGAGAATTACAGACCAGTGTCCCTCACATCTATAAAATGTAAGATGCTTGAACACATCATCACCAGCAACATCAGGCGGCATGTGGAAGGCCAGAGAATTCTAACGGATGCACAACATGGCTTCCGAAAACAACGATCCATTGAACGCAACTGATTGTCTGTTGACGACAAAGGCCAGTCAGATGTGATACTGTTGGATTTCTCTAAGGCCTTTGATAAAGTACCGCCAATTAGGCTGATGAGCAAACTTCATTATTATGGAATTCAGGGAAACCTACAACATTGGTGACTTCCTGCGTGATCAGACACAAACAGTAATCATTGAGAACAGAAAATCTGACTCAGCTCCAGTTCTATCAGGAGTCCCCAAAGGAAGTGTCCTTGGTCCCACGCTATTCCTGCTATATATTAACGATCTTCCCTATTACTTAAAGAATGGTTCATCAGTTCGACTCTTTGCTGACGACTGCATCCTTTATAGACGCATCAAAACACCGAAGGATGCAGTCCTTCTCCAAGAAGACCTGGAGGCCCTCCAAGAGTGGGAAAAGGACTGGCTCTTGGAGTTTCACCCCCAGAAATGCCAAGTTCTTCAAATAAGCAACAAGAGACAGCTTATACAACATCCATATACCATCCATGGACACATCTTGGAGATAGTAGAACCAGCAAAGTACCTCGGGGTCAACATTCACAACAAGTTAAACTGGAATCATCACATAAACCAGGTGACAAAGAAAGCTAACAACACCAGAGCCTTCCTCCAAAGAAACATTTACCACTACCGGTGTCCTATGAAGACCAAGGAACTGTGCTACAAAACCCTGGTTCGAGCTCAAATGGAGTTTGGTAGTGTAATATGGGACCCGCATACGGCCACCAACATAAACAATCTGGAGATGGTACAACGGAGAGCGGCCAGGTTTATGACTGGTGATTTCCATCGCACTAGTAGCGTTACCACCATGCTACAACTACAATGGCCAACATACCAAGAAAAGATTTGCTGACCGAGTCATCATGATGTTCCGCATTGTGAGGGGCTGGTGGCCATACCAACCCTACCTTACACCAACTGGGACTACAGTGAGAGGACACAACAAAAGATTCTTGATCCCATACGCCAGATCTGATACGTACAAACATTCCTTCTTCCCAGCGACCATCAGGCTGTGGAACAGTTTACCAACACGTGCAATTGAGTGCATTCCGTCAACACCTTCAGGAACGAGCTGCACAATGTCCTACTTCAGTAACCTCCACCTGGACGATTTTTTCACCAGTTCAAACGAACATAAATCATTTATGAATTAATTCAATTTTTACAACATGTAGATTAAATTCTACTATCTTCTGGTTTCATAATCAACATTCTACAATATAAAAAATAAAACATTAGATACATGTATACAGTGAATATAAAGCGAGGGGAAGGGGTGGGGGCTGTTGCACGTACAGCAGCGAAACCTCGAATGACTTTAATTCCCCAATACCTGGACACATGTAAACTACCTGTTCCGCACGAGTACTCTTAATCCCGTATACTCATCAATAATCCAATCGAAAACGTTATACTATAAATAACTTTCTCAAACACCAGAAATAAACAACAACACGTGTTTACCTTACCATTAATAAATAAATATATATGTATATAGTGCCATCTTGGTTTTTAAACGACACCTGTATATAAATGGTTCGCTCGCACCACGCATCAGATGGTGGACTGAACTATAAAACTATTTTTTTCTAGTTTTGTATGTGGCCCTATTCGGCTTTTGTACATAAATGTATGCATATATTAGTATAACAATTTAAGTGAGAAAATAGCTAAAGGTACTATAGTATCCAAAATGGCGTCCTCCCTTGTTGAGTAATACTGAAGAACATTCATTGACGCAACCATTGAATGAACAACAACAAAACAATAGTTTCTTTCAACAAAATGAGTAATAAAATCTGAAATATGTTGATTTTAACAAAAAACACTACCTCTGAACACAGGTGCTTGGGGACGGGACCCCCCCCCCCCCCCCAACAATATTCATTCCCACATTCCCGAGTTATTTTTTTCATCATTTATTTTTTAAATTATATGTTGATGTATGCTACACTAAAAATATTCACAATTAACGCGAAATAAGCTATGTATAAAAAATGTATATACCACTGGTATAAAAAGAGAAGAAGGTTGGCAACTTCAGCAGACGCCATCTTGTAAAATTCGACACCTCGCTAGGAAATCCCAACATTATTAAACTGAAAAGAACTGACCGGCTGGAAGTGATGGTCGCTGTATTTCCACAAGTTATTAATAAATGAGGTGCAATGCTATTTTGCGACTTTTCAATAAATCCAGTCCTGTTATTTTCACATTTTACACCATCGAACTCGCGTTTCAATTCTCAGTGAACGGAAGTCGTCATATCTGCATTATTTTAGTTGCAAGCAACTATTTTTAGTAAAATTTTACTGTTTTTAACAATCGTGATCCTCTGATCTTTTCATGTATCTAACGCCACTAGGATGTCTTCTTCTGGTTTTACCTTTTGCTAAAAATAGCTGCATGTGACTAAACTAATGCAGAATGAACGACTTCCGTTCACTGAGAATTGAAACGAGAGTTCGATGGTGTAAAATGTAAAAAAAACACGACTGGATTAATTGAAAAGTCACAAAATAACATTGCACCTCTTTTATTAATAACTTGTGGAAATATAGCGACCATCACTTCCAGCCGATCAGTTCTTTTCATTTAAATAATGTTGGGATTTTCTAGCGAGGTGTCGAATTTTACAAGATGGCGTCTGCTGAAGTTGCCAACCTTCTTCTCTTTTTAAACCAGTGGTATATACATTTTTTATACATAGCTTATTTCGCGTTAAATGTGAATTTGTTTAGTGTTGCATACATTAACATATAATTTAAAAAATAAATGATGAAAAAAATAACTCGGGAATGTGGGGGTGAATATATTGGGGGGGGGGGGTCCCGTCCCCAAGCACCTGTGCCTCTGAACGCTTGACGTAATGTAAAATTAAATCGTTTGTTGAGTACATGTAGCATTCAAATGCAACCTCAAAACATCGTTCGACGTCATATGCTTACCAACATATCCCACTTGACGTAAATGTAAGAAAAGATGATCAAAACAATTTCCGTATTAAATACTGTTCTCCCCGATACCCTTTTACTTGATAAAATAAAACAAAAAATAAAATAATACGAAGAGCAAGTGATACGAGAGCACCACCGCATCATTAATCTATTACATGAAATGCAAATGCACCATCTTATTCTGAAGCAACGACGGAATATAATGCAAAAGCTCTTTTTTTCTTTAAAAAAAAAAAACCAAACACCCAACAATAAGTACATCAGATAATGCAAAATATAATAAACTAATTATAAACACTACATCATATATGTAATGCAAAACATCGTATTTTCTGACATCTCTTATTTCATCTCAGAATAACCATTGAAATTTGAAGACCTGTATTTTGAATAGTCGTGCCGTCGGTTTTTATTGGCGAAGAAACTATTCCTGTGTACACTTATCCGGACTTGTTTGTGAGTTTTATAAGAAGACACGTCATGCTGCAGAACACAGCATTGATGTTTGAAAGTAAAAAAAAAACACATTTTATAGGACAGCATTGTGTAAAATTAAAAGACATTAAAGCTGCTTGGTCCGAATTTATATCAAATTTTGTGTACGCTTTCAAACGATGGTTATGTTAAGAAAAGACATTACAGTAGGTTTTTTTTCTGGTCAATTAAGTCATATTTGGCTGCCCAAAATTAATTCTACGTTTAACGTCACTTCAAAATTTAATACCAAACCTACGAGGGAGGGCGATAACTTAAAACAAACACAATTTTCAAACTAATAATTTTTATTCATTTACATTAATACAAATACAGTAAGTATTCAAACTACATATACTAGTAGTTTACCTCTTTACTAGTGATCATTCCTGATAATCCCATTGAGTACCTGATTTATAGTCCTTAATGTGCTCTAAACAATTCGACTTTCTACAGATTACAGTATTTTAGTATAACCAAACTGGTAACAATTAAATTCAAATAGGGGTTTGTTTGTTTTTTTCAAAACCTAATTTCTCCTAAACCTTCGCGTGCGGGTTACGTTAAACGTAGAATTAACTTTTAACAGCCTTTTAATGAAAAACGATGTACAATGTTTTTAACATAACAAACGACATAAAAAGGGTATAATTCGCCACTGACGTCTAGGCGGATATGATTGTATTACGACTTTAACATAGCTTCTAATTAAATCAAAATGTGGGTGGTGTTCTAGATCTGGCAAATAAAAAATAAACATGTGTACATGTTGTTAAGTAATATTTATATTTTCCAGTGTCTTTGCCTGTGATAACACTACGTATCGATTTTGTACTATAAAACCCATAACTTCAGATGACGCTAAATTGAGGCGCTAGCGGGGTTTGCTTATTTATATTTAAATATTCAATCGTATGATGGCTTAAAATTATAAAAATATAAGTAATAAGGAATCATTCTCTGAATATTATGAGGTGAAAATTTCGGTCGGGGCGTGATCAAATCTATCATAAAGCCCTTCGGGCTTTATTGAATTTGATCACACCCCGACCGAAATTATCACCTCATAATACTCAAAGAATGATTCCTTATTCCTTAATTATTTCCGAAGTTTGTTTTGTTTACAATGTGTGCATAACATCCGGGTTGAATAAACCCAAACATTCGGGGGACGAAACCAAACAGTTCCCTTTCCTAAACATTCCCATGATACATTTTGGTTTGCTTTTTTGTATGCCCATATAAAGAAATCATTTTGATTTACTTTGATTACTAGTATTTCTAATTTTGAAAGGAGATCTGCTAGTGTAAGAAGGCGAAAGTCTGTTAACTTTCTAAGATAATTGGTTTGTAAGGACAATCATTTGATACTGTAATACCCCAAAAATCGGACCATGCAGCTTTAATAATTGATAATTTATTTATGAATTTAATCTACATTTAGTGCACATACTAACTCGATGATGCTCAGATGATGATATTGTACATATTTAGCTAAAATTGACCTCGCGCAACTTTTAGTATTATTAGTATACATATATTGCACCGAGTATCCGAGTTGAAAAGTTTATCAACACGACGAGTAGTTCTAAGTGTGGTATGTAAGAAGATAGCTATGCATAATATATAATTATCATGATTGTATTTTGCTTTATGTTGCTTGTTATGCACTCGATACTTTAAGACATTAGTTCAAATGACGATGCGATATGAGTGGAAAGAAAGATGCGAGTGAACAGTGTTAAAGTTCGTAAGTTCATTGACCGAAAAGGATATGTGACATAGCTCGAATTCATGGTGTCACCGAAATAACCAGGAAGACTAAAACTCTCGAAAGATGATTGGTCTTCGGACGGTGATCAACGGATACAAGGAATTAAGACTTGTGATTAACCTTTAAAACAATGCACTTTTATTATAAGTCACGTATGGACTGTGGTAAGTAAAAATATATTGATAATTGCTTATCCCGTTGGCTGATTTTGTGCATATAATTTGATTGAGAAAGACTTCTTGCTTTTATACCACTGCTTTATGATTTCAAAGGCTAAAGAACAACAAAAGGATCACATAGACTTTTATGGTGCTGTGGCCAGGACGATTTCGAAGTGCAAAAATTTTGAACTGATAAGGTAGGAATTTTTCCTCAATGTCTCAATTAACTATCTCGAAGTAAGCAACTCAGACTAGCAACTCAAATGGCAACAAAAAATGGGTTTGATAAAAAAGAATTTCAAAGACAAAAAAGCAATTTGAGGTACAATTTTCTGGGGGTGGGTCATGATAAAGAAAATAAAGAACCAGTTAAAAATAAAAAGTCCCCAGAAGAAGAACAGATTAAGCAAAACTTTTACGACACACCATCTGAAACATATCACGACCCTTTGGTCATTAAGAACTCATGAACCTCGACATCGTGTCCCAAACTATTAATAACAGCCGCTTTATCAGTGCCATTATCTTCTGGGATAACTGCTTTTGAAGGAGATCCTAAAAGGTTTAACATAAAAAAGTAGAAAAAATTGGTATTATATCTGGGAAACAGGGTAGATGATGATGAGATGCAGCCAGAGCCAATAGAAAGAGCCATACAGTTCAAACAACGTGAGAGAGAAAATTCTTCAGACGAAGAAGACATACCCTTAGCCGAACTTTAAAGACGCATAAGAGCTAATAAGATCATAGATAATCAACAGAGTAAGGACGAGCAGGATTAGACTGTGGAGTCGGAATCGGTTGAGAACCCTGAGTCAGAACAAACTGAATATCATGATCAAAACTATGAGATACCCTTAGATACCCCAGCTGTACCCTTAGACGAAGATATGGAAATTTGTGAAATAAATTCTAAAGTAGGTCTAGGCTTCACCCGTAAACCAATCCCCAAACCGCGTAAACCAATCTCCAAACCTCGTAAGAACCGAACTGTTAGCAACCAACAGAAAATTGTCTAGCTAAAATGGTAGAAATGGTTAAGCAATAATGTATTTTAGATGTCTATAAATAATAATGAATAGGCTTGCTTTGTACATATTGCACGATCGTATATAAGGATATCAGTAAATCGTCTTTTTCGTGTTCATTAAGGATTGAATCTGAAATTGAGGGATCTTAATGAACCTCATTTATAAATAAAGAAACCATTGGTTTATTTTACAGAAATGGCTGAAGGTTCGAGAACTCCCCGAGAAACGTTCGAAGGCGAAGATATTTATCCGAACTTGCCCCCTCCAGTCTTCGACAAGATTATGAAATATCATCGGCTGGCAAACGCGGCATTAGAACCGAAGAGAACAGTTCTTATGGAGTTAAAAAGAGTGAATGCATATGCGGATGTTTTTATGAGAA
The DNA here is from genome assembly GCA_020458035.1 of Magallana ariakensis. Taxonomy (NCBI): domain Eukaryota; kingdom Metazoa; phylum Mollusca; class Bivalvia; order Ostreida; family Ostreidae; genus Magallana; species Magallana ariakensis. The sequence goes on from CM035819.1 coordinate 38,433,636, forward strand.
AGTTAACTCGTTTTGAAACATTAAGTCCAAAATTCCTCGCGGATCTAAATAGGTTAGGGAAAATTGAGAAAAAAAACACTGAGATTTATAAACATTTTGCTAAAATTGGCCATGGGGAGGCGAAATATTTAAAATATGTTTTATCAAGGGAGGTAGTCCCTGAATCATTTAAAGTAGGAGAGAAGGGAGTGGTGATGTATTTTAAACCATTTGACGAAGATGAAGTACATTTACGACATTAACTATGATAGAAATGGATTCTTGTTTGAAACAGCATGGACATTTCTGTTCAATAGATAAACCCTTTTATTCCGTGAGTTCAAGTAAGTCGTGTATCGTAAAAATATTTCAATATGATGTTCCGGTAATAGAAAAAACGGTTCTCAATTGGATACAAAATAATTTAGTTGATCCTAACGCGGTTAATTTGAAGGAAGGAAAATGGTTGATTATTTCTGCAGAATCGCTCGAGGTAAATATAAAATGCGGACAATACACCAAAACGCATAGTGGTAAGAGTCCAATGGATATCTTAAGTTTGGGACAGGGACTGTCTGGTTGTCATGGTTTACTACTACTTCCTCCCTACTACAATCGAGACAGTCAATTTTGTATGTCTGACTCCTTTCAGAATTTTATTAATGAAATAAATACATATACACGTTGGGATCCTCTTAACATAACATTTCCGGGGATAGATCACATTAATTAAGATTCCCGATAAATTAATATACATTCAAGTTTTCCTTATGAACACAACAATGGCGGAATTGTCAGTAAACAGTAATCTACGACCTATGGAATCATCACCTTGGGTAGGAAGTCTTTGGTTTTATGTATGTTTGACTTTGGCAGTAATAATTACATTTGGATTTTGTATTATGAAACGCAAAACTAGCAAAAAAGTAGGATATATGTGTCGTGGTTGCTGGTCGGTTTGTCGAAGAAGGGGTGGTGACAGATGAGGAAAATTCTGGGAGCAACGAACCTTCAAAAGACTATTGAAATGAAATACTTAGTAAAGGACGTTACAACCTCAAAGAAACCTCACCGAATTGCAAAACCAAGACGAGTACTTGCGGATGTTCACGCTATGGGATCGATAACTGAGGAAATTAGCTAACCAGTTGACCGGAGAGACGAGGAACTCCGAGTTTTTTAGGCCCGAACGCTACGGACCAGACCCGGACTTGGCACGTGAAAACCTTATAGAAAGGGGTTGATGTCTAAGAAATAGAGGAACGCAGTAGATGTTCCGCGAGAAGTCACCTCGCCATTCGCGCAGGAAGTGCCGTTGATGTGCTATTTAAAAAATGTGTATTCAATACATTTCAAGAATTGTGAATAATGTAAAATGTTTTTGAAATAATTATTAAATTTTATATTTTGAAATCAAATGTGGTGAGCTGTGAACTGCGAATGGAATTCATCGGCTCCGAATTACATAGACGTTATCCTGATTATCGTTCCGATTTATTCGAACTGGATGCTATTGTGGAAATCGATAACTTAAGTGTAAACTTTACGTACGTTTGACAGTGTAAACTTATTATGTATGCTTATGTGTTTTATTATAATTATGGCCATACAAATGCTTTAATTGACATTTAAAACTGGACATTATATGTTACGTGCATAAAACTTTGACCATTGGACAATAATCGTGATTATATTTGACTGAGATTATTTTGTATTGAGTATTTAATTAATACATGTATATTGAATAATGTTGACTTTTTGTTTGAAAAACCAAACAATCATGTACATGTATAGCAATGTGAGTAGTATACATTTTGTTAAAACGGACTATTATAATGCCCCAAGCTGGTATAATAGGAAATTGGTCACTTCATTCTACTTCTTAACATAGATGTTCCAACTGGTGTGTTACTAGGAAGTCTATCTGTCTTAGATGAGTTTGAAGGATAATTTCTCACACCTGGGCACATAGCGAAAGAAATCTCCCTCCGGGACATTTCTTTTGTTAGGGGGACGTACATGTATGTAACCAGTTAATAGCTATGTATTATATGTGATTGTTGTGATTTTATTTTGCCTTATGTTAATTAATAATTTGCTTGTTATGCACTCAATACTTTAAGTCATAAGTGCAAATGAGGATGCGATACGAGTGTAAAGAAAGATACGAGTGAACAGTCACTGTGTTAAAAGTTCGTAAAGTCTTTGACCGTAAAGTCTTTGACCGAGTTCATAAAAGCATTTGGTCGCCATATTAGTTTTGCTCGCTCCTCAACTGCCACAGAGGTATATATACCAGTCGAGATAGTTACGATCGGTTGCTTTCCGATCGAGGCATTCAGGTTGCACGGACTTCTAAATGCATGAACTACACATTGCAGTAAAATGTGTGTAAAATGAATAAAGGAAACTATCAATCAATAAAACATTAAATATATTTATTCTTTCAATTGAAAGAATTTCCAATGCACGAGTATCCGTATTGTTTTGTACAGATGGTGCTGTCTTACTTTGAATGCACATCGAACACGTGTGTCGTTCATACAGAGTGCATAACGTCTGCGTCTTTTAGAAGACCCCGGCGGCACTACATTCAACACAGTAGATAAATTATAGTAAATCCAAGAAAGTAACAAAGTAACATCGTTTCAATCGGTTTCTACAAAAAACACTCCGTTTCTACAATCCATGCGGTCATTGCACAATTTTCCACAGTGTGTGGTTTGCGCATGTGCGATGTTATAACAAACACGGGAAAACGTTCACCAACTATCGATGATTTCGAAATAGATGTGTCTGGATTTCAGTCTGTCTTGTTTCGTCGTCCACTGAATATTCCTTACCAGTGCAGTGGTTGTCATATTATTTATGTTCAAAACGCGTTTCTACAAGTCTTTTCGTCCATGTAACGCGTTCGGGTGAATAAAATACCCGAATGCGGTGAAGCATGAATAGTGTTATCAGCCTTATATAGGGAGTGGGTAGCGATGAGCAGAGCAATATTTACATTCACTTTCTATTGCATTGATTGATTTGAGTGATATTTACGCATAACACAGAAGACCCAATCACCAAATCTGGTGCCTCTGAATACAACCTTCCTTTAATATTTCTCGAAGAACATGACTGACTCTCCTCGCGACTTCAAACCTGATCACGACCTTATATTATACTTACGCTGATTAATATTTCATTGATGAAATTTCTATTTAAACAGTTAAATAAATTCAATTGATAAAGGATCCTCGACACACCAAAATGTTATTTGATGGATCGATTGAGAATCTTTTTTGAAATATGATTCCACAAAACAGAGATCAATATCGACTTTCAGTTATTTTATATGAATTTTTTTTTGTATTTTTTTTTTTCAGTGAAATAGGAAAAACTGTTTTGCGGACGAACATGGTATTTCAGAGCTTAAAACTTGATGCCAATTAATGTGTAATATAATTATAAATAAATTCATTCCAAAGATCGTTTTGTCAAGTGTTTAATTTTTTAATTAAAAAAATATTTCTGAAAATCAAAATTGTAATCATATTATATCTTTTTAATCTATGGATAAAATTAAAGAATAACATATAGTCATATATAGTATTTACTAAACAATGATATTTTATAAAGAAATTGAAATGAAAATGCGAAATTTTTGGAAAATTGCTATTTTTCAAATTTGAACCGATCCCGATTGAAAAGAACTGATCCCGATCAGAATTCTTTAAAATTGAAATTTTACAAATAAACTGCATTTTATTCTGAGTAATTGATATAATTTATAAGTTAGTAAATGAACAAACCATTTTACAGGTAAACAACCTGAATTTTTTTCTCCAAAATTGTGATTCATTCTAACATAATGTGATTTCGTTCGGGATCAGTTTTATTACAATCGGGATTGGTTCGAATATAAGATTTTCCAATTTTTCTTTAATTTCACTATTTCGTTTCAATTTCTTGTTGAAATATGATTGTACAGCAATTGTTTAATGTGAGTAACAGTTTATGTGCAGTTTTTATCCATAGATTTAAAAAATATCTACAATTCTCGTTTTTTATTTTCATAAATATTTTTTTTACAAAAATATTACAAAGTTTATATGGCCGTCTTTGATATGTATTTATAGATATTTGTACTGTGCATTAATTAATACCAAATTTTTAGCTCTAATATATCTTGTTCGCAGCTAAACCGATGTTTCCGGTTTCTACTAAAAAATTCATATAAAATAATCAGAAGCCGATATAGGTGTCATTTTTTTATAATCATTTCTCAAAAATGATTCTTCATCGACCCATCAAAAAATGCATTGGTGTGTCGAGGATCCTTAATTTCTTAGTATACCAAAAGTAAATTCATCAAATTACAGCATGAAAAATAAAATTGTGTTATTAGAATTTAAATCGCTGTGCACTATTTTTGTCTGCATAATTCGGCTGTTCCAATGGCTCTTTCGTTAATTGCGTATTACTCGTTGAATAAGGCATAGATTTTAAAAAATAAATCATATTTGCGGAAAGGGAATAAATGTTAAAAAACGTAAATATAAGCATTGAACCAATATTTTTTTAAAGATGTGGTCTCATAACTGCAACGGTTTGTGCAAACAAATTTTCATAACGCGCTAGCGCGTTATTCAATTTGTATGCACACACCGTTGCAGTTATGAGACCACATCATTAAAATAAGATTGATTCAACGCTTTAATAGAAATCTACAACTTATATGGCGGTAGTCGGACATATAAGGGAAACAATGCGTATCAGCTTTAAAGAAGTACAATAATTTCAGATGCCAACGAAAGCAATGTTTTGTTATTGTTGAAACAAATACATATGATGCAACATTATTTATGAAAATGGATCACCAATGAATGAATGAAAGCATTTAAAATGAAAATAAAATGCTTTCTTTGGTGATTCATGCGCAATATGAAGTTAGCGACATTGCAGAAAAATTCGGCCTCAGGGTGTACAGAAAACAACTTGGGGTAATTTTTTCTTTACAATGATCGCTAATTTTATAAGTCGCATGAATCATAAAAGAAAGCCTTTTATTGTTTATAATTACATATCTCTTTCATCAAATTAATGAATTGATCGTAAAAAGTAGGTAAAAGTAACTTAATTATCGTTAATGTTCACCAGTACGTTAGATAAAAGAAATAGCCAAATCGTCTTCTATGAGAATTTAAGTCTGCCATCATCATGATTATTTCGTGCAGTTCGTGATATTTCTTACTAGGTTGCTGAAGGTTTCGACCGATTGATAAACTGGTTAGAACTGCCAGTTTCTATATACTAGTAGCTGTTAATCACAATTTCCGTAAGAAATAGAGGGAACCATACTAAGCGGATGTAAATATATACATGTAAATGCGAAATCGCCATCTTTTGTTATGATAGTTTTGAATTTACCGAGTGGAATTAAATACAAAATTTCATGTAAATTTTGTATTTACTGCACCCCGGTCAAGTCATGATTTACAACATGGCATTTTTATGGCATATTAAACAACAACCGTTATGTACAGCATTTACTGGAGAAGTACTATAATTTTACCATAAACCAACCTTCGCATTTTATGCAAAAGCACCATTTTATCATGAAACATCTGCATTAAAATGTGCATAACACCATACATCTTACCATAAAATGCAGCACAAAATTATATTAAAAAGAATCATATTGATGTTACTGACTTGATGAAAAATGACTCCCATAATCTAGTATACCCTATATCTTTTGGTATGATAAGCAATCTCTCACAATTTGAGATTACAGTAAGTAAACGGGTATCCGCGTCAGTATAAATGTGGTATTTTGCATCATATCCATTGACTTTTATAGACTCGGTTTGGTTTGCTACAACTAATCAAAGACTTATAGAAATACTGTTACATCAAATGGAAAGAGAGTGAGACTTTGCTATTTTAAAAACAATTAGAGCATACACAAACGAAATTCTATACCATCTTACATGGATTATGAAAAAAATAACAGCATAAAATGTAAAATCACCATTTTTCATTTTACAAAATAACCTCAACATTTACTAAAAAAAAAGAGCACCTCCTATCTTGAAACAAACTAACCATATTATAAAAAACGTCATCTTATTATATATTATAAACCTTTACCATGTTAAGCAAAGCTTCATCTTATCATGATCCATACACGTCATTTAATGGAAAAGAACCATTTCATAAAACAAATTTTACAAGGTTGCAGGTGCACCTTCATACTTTACTCTATCGCTCAATGGATGGCACACAGAAACACGCTTCTTCGTTAAAGTAAGACATTTATGTGAAAACCGTATACCACGATAAAAATCTTTTTCTTCTTGAGGTAATTGTCCATACGTCACAAAACAACGTCTGACGTAGTTCACGCGTTATCACGTCTTGTCCGTGCCCGATGTAATTGAGACCTAATAGATGTATTTGATAAAGAAACGAAGCTGACCTAAAAATGATTTAAAACAAATCTATTAAAATCACGACAACTGCAATCAATTATTAATCAACGAAATGAAAACATGACTGGGTTGTCCCGATTGCGTACTCTTTTTGAAAATATAGACCGCTTAGTTTTTTCCTGTTTAAACATCATTGCGTTGTAAGGTTGAATTCAATCCGAATCTTTGAACATTAATCCCTGAACGTCCATAAAAATCCAAAATGAAATTCAGAACGAGGTTGTTTCCAGTGCAATAAGGGAGATAAATACACAAAGGGGAATAATTTGACCTACTTGTTAAAGCTATATTATCTTTATTCTATACGCTTAGCAACGAATTTAAATAAATTGCCCCCCCATAATTGTTTTTAGAACTAAAAATACTTCATTTTTTAGAACAGTCTTTAAAACCAGTAAAAATAGTTGAAATAGAAGTTTTGTCTTGATAGCATATCAGGTAACTAGCTTCTTCCGTGTATTTGACTGCAATTTCTAAATACCGATCTCGATCCATAATACTTACCGATATCCAAAAAAAAAAAAAACAACTTATGCATTTTATATAATACAGATTGATCAACGGACTGTTCAAATCTTGTTTTCTATTTAACTAAAAGCTAAACATACTTTTTAAAGAGATGAAATGATAAACATATACAAAATTTTCTTTTTACGGAACTTTTTTCAAAATATATATTTTAATGAATTTTACCAAAAATACGCCCATTGTGATCCTAAAAAGGCCGGTCCTTTGGGTAATTTTATTTTCTATTGATTAAGGACCTTATGGGATAAACATTATCAATATTTCAGAGAATTCTGTACGTAAATAAAATTATAAGAGATTAAATACTCTTTTAAAATTCGTTTCATTTTAGGGTGAATTAACCATGCATCGGACACATACCTTGGATCGGACAACTTTGGTTAAAAATATACAAATAAATGTTCATGCGCTCATGTGTTGTTTCGTATATCCCTGAATTAGAACTAATGAACTTTATTACCGTCTTCCTTGGAAGACGGTATAAAGAGTTGAAATAATTTACAGTCTCCGGGTTGTGCACTTCCTCTCCTTTGTGATTGGTAGAAAATACATGATGTGAAAATTAACATTTATTCCATTGGTTGAAAAACTGTTCGGCGCAAGGGAGATAATTTTTTGATGATCTTTTTTACGTACGACTTAACAATTTTCGTAGATTTTAAATCTTAAAAAGTGAGAAAACGAAAAAAGCAATAAAATTAGCTATCAATGAAATTCAGGCTTTTATTTTTCAGTACAAGTAGTTGAAAGCAATGTTCTATAATATCTATTGAAATTTTTGGTTCTTTTCTTTTTGGATTGTTTATGCAAATACAAAAATGTGAAAATTTGATGCGGTGTGTCTAATATCAGTAAAAAAAAGTTAAAGGTATATGTGGCGTATTTTTAGTGAATAACAATAATAAGATCGATTATTTGCTTCATTTCTTTACTGAAAGATAAGACCTTCACACAAATTACGCTTTATAAGTCAATCGCATAACAAAGATACAAGAAATCAAAAAAATATTTTTTATTTTTTACCGGCACGGTAAAAAATACAAAAGATTTGAATAACCCCGCCTTAAATGGGTCACGTGACATCCATCTTGGTCTATCAACAAGAATGGCGACGACGAGAATGATAGGTATACCGTTAAGTTTGACATATTTGTCAATGAAAGAAAAAAGAGACAGACTGACAAGGGTAGGAACAAAGGGAAGATTGTCATCGGAGACCATGTAGATTGATGGAACAGGAATTAAAGCCGAATTAAACTTAAGTTTCCATCATGAAGTTGTAGGGGTTTTGCTAGTCAGGTTCGTGCTCCATGTGTCCCGTGTCTTTACTTTATAAGTTTTAAACCACAAGTGGATTTTCGTTTAGAGGAATTTTTGAATAAAGAATAAATAAACACTCTCAGTACATGTACATGCATCCCTCATGGAGAGGGGTAAACTGTTTACCGTGTCGATGATGCTAAAATCGTGCTTCGTCTTTATTACACTTAATAAACAATTTATATCGTTCTATATTAATGAATATCGGAATAGTAATGCTTCGAGTATCATCTGAAATAAGAATTATTTAATTTAAGACATGAAAAACGTGATTGTAACTTGTAAACAAACTCTTCTTCCATCGTGTTTTCAATGCTAGGTTTTCCCGCACTCATGCACAGTGGCGTTATAAATGGCGGATTACATTAATATTCATCAGACGTGTAGCAAAGTTTAGAGACAAATAACTAAAGACAGAACATGTTTTATGGACCTAGAGTTTGTGAAACGTCTAATTATAAGAAGTATGATGTATATTTTTACTCAAACTCATGTCAAAAATTTTACTCCAAATACGCCACATATACCTTTAACATATTAGATACGGTATCGGGTAAAACTAGAACCATTTTAACAGGACCTTGGACTTTGGGTAGTTGTGGCAAACAGCATTGTGACGTAGGCCTGTCTATTTCATTGCTGGCCATACAATCATGGCTCTTTGAAATCAAAAAGATTTGTCGGGCTTTTGAGCTATGACTACGCAATTGGTGTATATTTCGCTTGAAACCAGCGTCATTTTTAACTTGTTTGACGCAAGAATATAGTTACGACCTACTGAAAGTCCAAGGTCTTGTTAAAATGGTTCTAATATCAGTAAAACAAGTGATGAACGCTGTTGAATTAAGTTTGATTTTATTAAAATAATACGGCCCTTCCTAAGATCTCCTTTTCCCTACTATAGTCGATCTCAACTCACAAGCATGTGGTACGCATTTCTCAATTTTAGGCACGCACGCTTAAGGTACATGTAAAAAAGTTTCAAAAAGCCATTGCATGTAGAGGAAGCAGGGACGTATACACGTACCTGGAGGAAGGCGACCTTTATATAAAAAAAATTCTTTGATAACTTAATGCTGTTTAAAGTTTGCTCTAAAGACGGTAAGCTTTTTTAAAAAGCTAAACTTGTGATTATAATGAATTTGACAGTCACATTGTCAAAGAAGTAGCAATATAGGCATCGTAAAATGACGTCAAATACGCCATTATTGAAATTTAGTTACGAAGATTTTACACAAAAGCATTATTTGAATGTTGTGCATTTGATTATGTATTATTGAAAATGCACTCTCTACCTAAAATAATTAAAAAGAAGTTAGTTTTGAAACAAAATTTGGTTAAAATAAGTCTAAGAAATTTGAACAATTAATGTCAATGTCGTTTTTGCTCCATATATTCATTTCACGATGGATCGGACACAAATTAACCATGCATCGGACAGTTTTCAATGCATGATTTTTCTAATAATTTACATGTTAGGTGCCCGTTCCTTGTGATATACTTTAAATTTAATGTTAAATAAAAAATAAAAAAATAATTGATACAAACATTTTCTTCAGACCACTTAAAATTTGAGTTTTATCGATACTGCCTTTATAATCCAAAGTTCCTGTAGTTTCTGTAGTTTCTGGCACGATAAAGAGCCCCTCATGATAAATATTCCTTGAAACAGAAGCACTAGTCTAAATTCCTGCCAATAGATTCGAGGTTTTACATTAAAAGAAATCTGAATAGCAGTTGAATAAATTTAATTTTACGAACCTCTGTTTTTTCGCATTAAAACCAGAATTTTTAAAAAAATTTTAATCTCTCCTGTATAGCTCTCCGATGCTTGGTTAATATTGTCTGATCCATGGTGAAATAGTGCAACACTTCATTTATTTGCTTTGTTTTCTATGTTTTTAACAATTTTATTATTTTCTCTCCAAAAATTAAGCAGGAGGGAAACCTGTAACTTTTTAAACAAGTTTTGTTTTTATTTGGACAATTATTGATGTGTTATCAAAGAGAAAAATCCAAGGGTGTCCGATGCATGGTAAAATCACCCTATCTCATTTGTAAGCAAATTTATCAATTTTTTGATAAATAAGCAAATGAAACATGAAAGTATTGTTTTGAAAAATAAATTCGTTAATTTTACGTAGGATATCAGTCAAAAAATGATTTTTTTTTGAAAGTCATATTCAGGCTTAGGCTAATATTCTTAATGTAAGAAAAAGGTATCATTTTCCGCAATTGGTTCTATTTTTAGCAACGGCCCTAGCTTTTATGATACCGATGGACCATTCAACTGGGTAAAATTTATAAAGGATATATCCCCAGATACATGTTTGAGAAATTAAAAAAAATTCTGTAGGTATTTTATTTTTGTAGTGGGGTATGGACCATTACCTTAACAAGAATATGTATGCGTATGTTATTGCTATATTACCGATTTCTTTTATTAATATCGGTAACTCTTCTAAAACACATTGCAATTTGAAACTTTAATATGATATGTATCAGATAACCTTCTGTCAAACAATAATATAATAATGAAAGAGAAAGAAACAGTGGGGAAAAACAGTTGTTCTGCAGATATTGCATGAATTATATTATCCCGAAGGACACGATGAATACATATAATTATATTAATCCTATCATCTCTTCTGACACCTCTTTTTTCATCTAATGGAAAAACAAATACATATATCGTGAAATATGATATATTTTTAAAAGTCGTCTTGCGACTTTTATTCGATGAAAAAAAAAAACGTATATCAAAAGACACTTCTTTGAAATAGTTCGTGAGTTTCATGTGAAACTGCTGAAATTGTACATCTTACAATTGTAAAAGTAGGTGTCAAGTATTCGAAACATGTATATTTTAATATTTTGGAGGGAGTAAACTTTGACTTGAACCTCTAACAAAAATAAGATGGTCAAGTGTAATTTAATTGATGCCATATTTTAATCATATTGTTTTATCGATTGTGAGCATATCAAGGAGTTTTAAATACAACCAGTATGAAAAGGTTCCTTCATCCAGTAGTAGTGCATGTTGCAGCTTTTATTTGGTGATTAATACCTAAGAACACTACTCTAAACTGGCTCGTGAATATCATGCAAAGCTTAAAACACTTAAACTGCGGGATACAGAATCGATTTTGAAAAAAAGAAAAAAAAGAGCAATACAATTAGCATTGTATAATATTCAAATATACTTTTGAGATTTATTGTCGAATTTCCTTTAAATGTACACGAACTGACGGCATGATGCCTATGTGACTTCAACAAAAATGTGTCCTACATCTTGAGGTATACGATATTACTTATTCTCGTACAATTTCTTATTATATAACAACAGCTAGATTCTGATTCTGAGTTGAAGAGTTTATCAACACCGTCAATAGTTCTAAGTGTGGTATTATGCGCTACACACCACGACATACAGTGCGAACCAATATATTCGATGCCAAAAAATAGAATGTTTTATTTGCTTTTCAATCACATTATCATGCTTGCGACACTTTTTTTTTTTTGAAAACTTAATACTCTGTGTAGTTTTTAAATGACGTAAACAACAACCCTATTGATATATAATACGGTACTTTGACACGTGTTTACTTACCAACCCCGACTCTTTTAAAACATGCAATGCCTGTATAGTGTAATATAAATAATGCAACGGCACGGGCTACATTTGTTGCTTTTGAAATGAGGAAAATTTTTAAAAAAATTATCTAAATAGATATTTATACATGTACGATCATATTTGTGTTTCATAATGCGGTGCCGAGATCACACTTTGGGACCAACGTTGCCACATTTGCCGTAACCTAATGCTAGTACTATACCACTTGAAAGTTCTTAAAATTTTTGTTCGATCAATTGAAAACAACTTGTTTACTAGAATCATTTAAAATCAGATGGAACCAGGGACGTAAAGCTGAATTTCGTCATTGCCAGTCATCCCGAAATCGAATTCAACATTTCGTTTGAAAAAAAATCTTTTAATCTTGTTTCAAATGCATTAAAAACCATCTACCATTAGAATCAAATACAGCGTATAGCCACTCCTTAATGAAAACCATCGAAGTTGAAATTCGTTCCCATATCTAACAGATAAAACTAACCAATTCTACTGATGACCTTACTCTTGGTGTTAATAGTGGGTTTTTTTACAAACTTTAAGTTCGGCCAAATGTAGAAAATAGGTGGAAATTCGTTTAGGTTAAAGTATAATTGTAACTACTGCTAAAAGTGCGCGACCCAGCCGTGTCTAATGAATATTAAATTTGGAAAGTTTTCACTCCTTAGTGGAATCTCTTGGGGTTTTGTAACTTTCTAACATCTGCGCCCTTCGTTATCAGTATCTCGTGAGAGTTGCTACACTTTGCATTCTTTATTAATTTTGTAGTTCACAAGATGGTCATCTGCATGTTATGAGGCTCTTAGATTATCTCGAAAACTGTCTTTTCGATCATTGACTTTCCAATGAGTTTGCACAACTTATACATGTATCGATACTGTATTTAGTCACCAAAACGGTGATACAAATATCTGCATTATAAATAGTTTTATACGTATCACCATGTTTGCGTTTTGTAAAGTGGAAATTAATGCAAGTGGGTAACAAACACAAGTTCAAGTCAAGAAAGTATTCTAGTATAACTTATAAGGAACAGTTCTTAATAAAACATTCTTTCGCGGAAATAATTATATTGCACTTTATTTTTTCTTTCATTCTTTCATTCTTCGTAGTAAACAATTTCCTATACAATCCTGACATGGATGCCTTACATGTGTTAGATACACATGCTTTCGTAAAAGTTGGAACCAACTGTCAACAAGTTTCCTTAGTCCACGACGTTCTTTGAATGAGTCGACAACACCATTCACTTACAATCTACAATGTAGACCAGTATATCTTTTAACTGTGTTTATTCATACATGTACCTAAATACTAATATCTGTATATATGTTTTAAATGCAAGACCACAATGAAAACTAGCTGTATGCTAATTGTGTTATCCTGGATAATTAAAAGATATTATTATTATTATTATCTAATGATCTAAATATGGCAATACATTTGCAACTGTTATTTGTTTAGTTGACCCTTTTTCCTTGTTTGATTAAGCAAACGATGCCATCACATTAGACAACGGAAAAGCAAACTATTCCTGAATCATAATATACCAGTTAGATCAATTATTTTGTTTTTGCATGTGATTATATTTTTATTATGCAAGGCGTTTGATTTTTAAATTCTTAGAATATCATTTTTATCTAATGATTTTTATTATATTTATATTACATATATATTTTTTTGTAATTTCAAATCATAGATCTAGAAAACATTCTTAATCAAATGGCTTACTATGACGAATCATGCAAATGTATCCTTACTTAAAACATACTGCAATAAAATTTGACATGAACGGTTGCAATTGTAGTAAGCTGTATGGGACTTGTATTGCTTATGCAATACTCTCAGAATGCCTTTTATCACAATTTTATTCTATTTCTTCATGTATATTATTGCTGTCTGTAAATACGTGTTCAGGACCACAATGTAAACTAGATTTGTTAACTAATTGTGCTATCCTGTAAACATAAAACACATTATTGTAATAATACTAAACGTTCTGCTTGGGCCACAGGGTTGAAGCAATTAATAAACGTTCAAGAAATGCCTAATCTTTCCCATCAAAACATTGTAATAATTATGTTTAATGCATAAAAAGGATTTTCTAAAATGTGCCTTAAAATCTTAATATTTATCTAATTTTCGACCTTGCAACCATATATTATTCAACTATTCTGTGTAAAGTCTTAATATCACAGCTTTTACAATAATCAATTTTAAAGCCGTTTTGTTGCCATGGTTTCACTCTAAAAATATTCATCTTTACATTACCAAATCGTTTCTGGTGTTTAAAAACTGACGTTTTTTTGCACTAAACATTTCATTTGGATAGCTTAAATTGCTGCCATCGCCTTCATTTTGGACTCAAATTACTTTAAAATGTCATATCTTTAGTCTCTGCAACCATGGGAAAGGTTTCATATACATGAAGTAACAGTTAGAAGGTGTTTGCTTCTTCATCAATCAAATTGTATTGCTTCTTTATTCATCAAACTATGACAGTAAAATGTGAATCAAATGGTTGACTGAAAACTCTATAAATACGTTGACTATGCAAAACCAACACATACATGTATTTTTTTTAAAACAAACATACATTAGTTTGTAAGCCCCCTCTCTATTCCTTGAAGTTTTGAAAAAATCAAAACAATTAAAAGGAATCTATATATCTAATGGTATATATTCAATTTAACCCAGCATTTCGCCAAATTTTAGCGCAATTATTTTAAATACCGAAACATTGCCTTGGGATGAACCCTCGAATTTGAAATATAACATTAAAACGGAAAAAAAATAATTATATAATTTTAAAAAAAAATTCCATGCAATACCAGTCACATCACAAATTACATAATTCATGGCAACCTTCATGTTTACACTAGCCTTCAACGGTACAAAAACCCAAACTTAAGCCCTAAGTCGTCATTTCGTTTCTAAAATTATCGATGCTCAAGGGTATCTACACCAATTGTACATTGAACATTAACCCCTTTTGTGTAATTTCTATTACACGTGTACTACAAGGTGATATACCCCAGTGATTTCTAATAATTGGATTTCAGAACTGGTATTTTATATATTGATTTGTCAAAAATCAGTCTTACCAACGAATTTAAGATCAAAACTTACATATAAAAAACAGACCAAATTCAATTCAGTTATAATGATTACTCAAATAAACTTGTGGAGATTTACTCGAATCAAATTGGGTTTAAAACAAAGATTTTCAGAAAAAACTAAGTAAACTCTTTTAGACTACCAAACAACCCCCAAAATTTCCTGAAATTATTTACCCAAATGATCACTCTTTTCTCTCTTGTTTTTTTTAGGTTATTCATTTAGTTAAAACTCTAGAATGTTTACTTCCATTTATTTTGCTATCTCAAAAAATCATTATATCTTAAAAAATCTCAAAAAATCATTATATCTTAAAAATCGAACCCTGTCTTAACACCATCATTAACGTTTTTTAATACTCGTTTTTTTCTTCTTGTTTGGATTTTCGTTCCCTAAGTTTTGTGTGTCAGAAATATCTAATAGCAATCATTCCGTCATTGGGAGAGGTGAAAGCAAAAGTAACGTACTTGAAAAAAGCCATTGTCTTCTAATAATCTCAAGAAATATTGTTTTTATCTACCAGTTTCCATTATAGAATATATTACTAAAACAAATCACTAGGCAGCATGCTGTAACATTAATTTTATAAATTGGACGTTTACCTGAAAGACAATCCTTGGTCATAGAACTGTTTGTATAGGTGAAGTGATAAGAATAAAGCTAAATACTAAAAAAGATAAAAGTGAATTATAGAAAATGGAAAAAAAAACCCGATTTACCTTTCCATAGAGAACTCTGTAATGCAGAATTTTGTAATCTAAAAATCGATTTTCTGATATTGCAGACCATCCATCAAGATGTCTATTGGGATGACGGTACAGGAAGTGATGGCAGGAGAATTTTGTGATGTACAATGTCACAGAAGACTCTGTATTCCTGATTAAGCAGCTGGTAAAGGTTTCTCTTCTTATTCTTTTCTCAGAATTATTTTTATATCAAACATTCAATCTGCAAGATGCCATACATCACACAAAAGCTCAAGTTCCCTGGCACTTATTGATTTCTATTTCATGTGCGGAGAAGGCAACACGGCACATATTTTTTTTTATTTTGTATTTGTTAGCCAAAAAAAAAATGGAAAAAAAAATTGGAAAAAACAGCATATTAAACAGGAAGAATAGGAAAAAACATCTTTAATTTAGAGCAGAAAATAAATAAAAAAAATACTTATAGAGAGGCCCACGCATGGAAATTAAACTAGTTGTGTAGGATATTATGTGATCGTTAAAGGTTAAACGGTCTTTATTCAAAGCGCGATGCACATCCAAATGAGACAAGCTTCATTATTTTCATTGCTGATAAGCAGTATGTGGTTTACGGAAAGGACTAATAAGTATTCTGTTGGAAGCAATAATTGCCTACACCGTTATCATCTTACAGTGCATGCTATCATTTCTCTTAAACAATAAGCACCCGTAAATCTCGGTTGATCAGCATCTCGCTGGTTTATCCGCCAGATAATGAAATGAACACCAAGGAATCCGAGTGCTAGGTTTTCATTTCGCATGTGATACCATAATCGTATATCCGTTATTTTTCGCGTTGATCTCTTACTAGTATTCTATGTTTCTGCGATCAGTTTTATATCCCCCTCCCCCAAAAACGTCAGTTATTGCGTGTTTTATTGGAAATTTTAAAGTTAATTTTCGCAAGAGAAGAAAATCGCACTGTTACTTATTTTTTTGCAGATTATGCAAAGAGCGAAAGAAAAAAGCCCTTGGGTTTACGGTATACCGAAATAAAAAAAAATCAATGTAAAAATGCATGCATAAAGATAGCAAAAATTTTGTCTTACTGACCATTACCGGTAATCTACATAATCTATTACGCGGGTTATGTAATTTTCCTGCAATGTCGCTACCTTCATATTCCGCACGAATCAATTAATCTTATATTTGTTTACAGATATTGTAAAGTATATAATTTTAACATTGTTTATTGCTGTCTTCTTTATACTTTTGCTACTTATTAGCGTGGATTATTTCTTGTTAGATGGAAACTACAGCTACACTGAGAGCACAAACTCCACGGACTTGCATGCACGGACTGCTCTCAGATTTCCAAGTAGACTGTAGTTACCATAGTAACCTTCACATACATGGAAAATTGTCTGTTCCTTCTGTGTAACGTTTTAATCGGCAATAATAATAGCTTATGCACTTTTATTCACTTTTGATGAATAATTAATTGATTCAAATGTAGATATAACCAATTTAATGCTTTCTTTGGTGCTTTAATTGTGGTATTAATGAAGTAAGCATTGCAGAAAATTACATAACGCGCTAACGCAGGTTATGTTTTCTTTTTGGGGGATGCTGGTTACCCTTATACCCGCAAGAAGCACAAAAGTATAAACGTCCCCATGTTTACACTTATAAATACACAATTTTTTTAAAAAAATATCTTAATTATACAAAAGCAATCTAGATATTTGTCAATATTGCTCACGGGTAAAGCAAATGGTGAACTTGTTAAATAAAACTGAAGCCTATGGCGGAAGCCCCATTTGGTATAATACACCCGACCACATCTGGTGTCCATTTAAATGCATTTTCACGGACAGGTCCATTTGATGAAAATCAAAGTTCATGTACTTATAATTATATTCTCGATGTACCTGTCATTTATAAGAAGCTGTCGTGTTCGACTTCCTTCACTAAAATCGTGTATGTGTAATATATTGTAAGATCACATGTTTAAAGGTATATGTGGCGTATTTTTAGTGAATAACAATAATGAGATCTGATTTTTTCTTCATTTCTTTGCTTAAAGATAGGACTTTCACACAAATTACGCTTTATAAGTCAATCGCATAACAAAGATCCAAGAAATCAAAAAAATATTTTTAATTTTTTACCGGCACGGTAAAAAATACACAAGATTTGAATAAACCCGCCTTAAATGGGTCACGTGATATCCATCTCGGTCTGTCAACAACAATGGCGACGACGAGAAGATGGGTACACCGTTAAGTTTGACGGATTTGGCAATGAAAGAAAAAAGAGACAGACTGACAAGGATAGGATCAAAGGGAAGATTGTCATCGGAGACCATGCAGATTGATGGAATAGGAATTAAAGCCGAATTAAACTTAAGTTTCCATCATGAAGTTGTAGGGGTTTTGCGATAGTCAGGTTCGTGCTCCATGTGTTCCGTGTATTTACTTTATAGGTTTTAAACCACAAGTTGATTTTCGTTTAGAGGAATGTTTTAATAAAGAATAAACACTCTCAGTACATGCATCCCCCAGGAAGAAGGGTATTTAATCCGTTTACCGTGTCGATGATGCTAAAATCGTGTTTCATCTTTATTACACATAATTAACAATTTATATCGGAATAATACTGCTTCGAGTATCATCTGATATAAGAACCATCTAATTTAAGACATGAAAAACGTGATTCTAATTTGTAAACAAACTGTTCTTCCATCGTGTTTTCAATGCTAGGTTTTCCCGCACTCATGCGCAATGGCGTTATAAATGTCGGATCACATTAATATTCATCAGACGTGTAGCAAAGTTTAGAGACAAATAACTAAAGACAGAACATGTTTAATGGGCCTAGAGTTTGTGAAACGTCTAATTGTAGAAAATTATTCTAAAAGAAGCATGATGTAAATTTTTACTCAAACTCATGTCAAAAATTTTACTCCAAATACGCCACATATACCTTTATGTTTCCTAAAACAGTTGATATCTAAGTTTCGTCTGATATCGATGACGTATTCTATATGTATAAGATATATAACCAATTAACAAGACCTTGGACTTTGGGTATACTTATGGCAAACAGCGGTGACGGAAGCCTGTCTATTTCATCGTCGGCCATTCAATAATGGCTCATTGAAAATCAACATGATTTGTCCGAATCTATAGCTGTGCCAACGTTACTTACTTGCTTACTTACTTAGGCCTGTCGTTCCGTGAGGAACATAGACCATCAACAACAGTCCTCCAACGAACACGGTTCTGGGCTGCTTTGGCGGCACTGTTCCAGGTCATATCTAGTGCCTGTAGCTCTGCCTTTGCATTCCGCCTCTAGGAGTTTCTTGGACGTCCCATTCTCTTGCCCTGTGGGTTCAAGGAAAGGACTTGGCGTGTAATGCTGGATGGTGGTTTCCTCAAGGTGTGTCCTATCCAGTCCCTTTTCCGACGTCTTATTTGCATCTCCATTGGTTCTTGTTCTGCTTTCCTCCACATTTCTTCATTTGAGATCCTCTCAGGCCATCTGATGTTGAAGATGCGCCTGAGACAGTTGTTATAAAAGGTCTGGATCCTCTGCAGGGATGTTTTTGTTCTCCTCCAGGTCTCCACTCCCTACAGTAGGATAGAGTTAAGGACCACAGATTGGTGGTAATGCGGATGTTCTTAGAGGCCCATATGTTTCTAAGCATGGAGAATGCAGTTCTTGCCTTGCCGATTCTTGACTTGATGTCAAGAGTCCGTGCCACCCAGTCTGTCCACCACACTCCCAAGGTAGATGAGGGACTCAACTTCTTTGATGGACTTATCACCAATTGTAACTGGTATCTGGGCAGTGGTGTTTATCTTCATCAATTCTGTTTTCTTCAGGTTGATCTTTAGTCCAATACCTGTTGATGTAGTTGCCTGGCGAGTTGTCTTGTCCTGCATCTGATTGTGGTTGAGTGAAAGGAGAGTCAAGTCATCAGCAAAGTCTAGTCTAGGTCGTCAAGTTGTGTCAGGAGTGTCCACTGTATTCCATTCATCCTGTCTGATGCGGTAGTCTTCAGAATACAATCAATAACAAGGGCACCGCAAAGCGGAGCATTCCCTCGCGAAATGAAAATATTGTGCGGGGAAATACATTATAAGTGATACACATGTAATTAAAGAGACCAAATATTTAACTTGTTAAAAACCACTTTGAATTAAAATATTCGTGTGCACGCTTTGCATGGGGTGTATTCATGGGGATGGGTGCATTTACGTGGTTGTACAATTCCTCCCATTAATAGCGAAAACAAACGACAAACGTGTTAAACTCTAGTAAAGTAGTTTTATAAATTCTCTTTATTCAATGACAACTGTGACATACAATACGCATTTAGACAGTTAGTGTAGACAAAAAAAGATTCATATAGAAAATGAAACGTAGCTATAATCTTAGACTGGCGATTTATAGTCTGCTCTATGGGAAAATTCGAGTTAACATATCGTAATTTTAACCCCAATATTTTAAAAAGAGTACGTATCTACATTTTTACATTTACCGATTTACATGAAATGAATTCCCACTTAATCATTTTGACATTGAAAATAAAACGTAGCAAAGATCTCAGACTGGCGATTTATTAGTCTGCTATATGGGGAAATTCGAGTTTTAACCCAACTATTTTAAAAAGAGTAACGTATTTACATTTATACATTGAACGAATTACATGAAATGAATTCCCGATTAATCATGTTGACGATATTCGTCAAAATCTCTTCTGAATTATGAACATGTTCTTCGTTAAATATAGCCCGACATTCGGCTCAGACAGCTGCTTGTTTTGATTAAATTAGAGTTAACTTAATCTCCTGCTTTCTTCTGTTTTCACTTTGGACATCCTTCTAACTCCCCATTTTTCAGAAACGTTTGCTTCTTACCTTAACAAGGCCTACATCCAAAGAATAAAATCAAGTTGTTGATTTGATATGTTTACTTTCACGAACCGGAAGTCGAACATAAAACTTCTAAGTGTTATAATTTTAACGATATTTTTAAAAATATTAAACAGAATTCCTTGAAAATGAATAGGGTTTGTCCTTCAACCTTGCTTCTGAAGTGTACGAAGTTTGATGAACATACATGTGAGGGTTTTCTTTGAATTTTGCTAAAAAGGTTGAAATGGACACACACACATACATACATACATACATACATACATACATACATACATACATACATACACACACACATGCACAGCAGCGATGCTATATCCCCTTCGCAACATGTTGCTCGAGGGGATAACAAGGAGGAAGAGAAATGGCGACAGCAAGCATCCTTGACGAACTCCTGTTTTGACTTCGTCAACTTTCCCCAACGTTATATGTGCATATTTCGCTGGAGACCTCCGTCAATTTTATACTTGTTCTTATGTGTATTACTAATATTTACATTCAGTGTATATTTCCCCTTATGTTTGCATTAAAAATCTGCGATTTTCAATTTCCTATGAATACACTTGGCTAATTCATGCGCCATGAGCACAAATATAAACGTCACCATGTGTTGTGAGTATATTTTTTTTTTTAAGATTACGATAACCAATGTGATATGTACTTTTGAAAAATAATCATTAAACAAGGGCACCGCTAAGCGGAGCATCCCCTCGCGACATGACTTATTGTACGGGGGAATACGTTATTTAGGAAAATATATGTAAAATCAGATCAAAATAAATAAAGTATTTCTTTAAACCACTTTGAATACATACATGTAATATCTATTTAATCCCAATCCCCAAGCTTTGTGGTGTATAAACTGGGGGAGGGGGTTTACATAACAGTTTTCCTATTCCTAGCAGAAACTCAACACATATACTTTAAAGTTTAATAATTTAGATTCATTTAGTGACATTCATTTTTATATAAGCATACATAAACGATCCGTATACATTATGAAACGTCTCTGAAAATCAAGCGCTCTGGAGTCTGCTCTGATGGAAATTCTAGTTGCTAGTTGTCGTATTAAAATTAACCCATAGTATAGTAGATATATATGCAGTTATTATTAATATAAAACAATTTTTGCGTGATAAATGTGCAATATCTGTCAAAGTCTCTACTGAATTTTGGACTAGTTCTATTGTAAGTAATACGAGAAAATTTGTCCGAAAGTCGACTGCTTGTTTCGATGTAAATCGGCAGACTTAAATCTCTTGCCCGCTTCAACTTTTAACTATGGGCACTAGTCTAACACTCAAATGCTACAAAACGTTTTTTTTTACCTTTACTAGATTTAAATCCCAAAAAATGTCAAGTTGTTGATTTGAACTGTATACGGTAGCGATTAACTTCAAGTCGTACATAAAATTACCGGAAATGTCGATTGTCAAGTCGTACATAAAATTCATGTTTTTAACTTCATTTTTTACGATAATTAAAAAAAATACTTAATCAATTGATTTTGAAATCAACAGGGTTTGTCCTTTTACCATACCAAAGAAGTGTACAAAGTTTGATGGATATTCATGAGAGGGTTTTCTTGGAATTTAGAAAATTGAAATGGAGTACACACACACACATACATACATACATACATACGAACACACACACGCACAGTAGCGATGCTATATCCCCTTCGCAACAAGTTGCGCGAGGGGATAATTATATCTACTCCTTAATTAAAAAGATTTTTCTCTACAAAGTTTATGGCACTATATTTTTAGCCGTGGAAGCACACTAATTAACATGTTGATATGGCTGATCGATGTATGTTTTATATCCCTGACAGAGAGCGTATATAATGGCTTTACAAGGACGATACAAATATATTTTATACAAAAACATCAGTATGAATATAAATATAAGCATTGAATGCTTATTTTTGGATGTCGTCGGTCCTATGACACACCAATGCGCTGCAGACAAATTATCATACCGCGCTATCAATCTGATTAAAATACAGATCTTGACATAAGCGAACAGCGCAGCGCTACACATGCGCTTATGTAAAGATCTGTATTTTAATCAAGTTGACTATAAGGAAAATTATACCGAAAATCCAAGTTGCAGTTAAAATGGCTCTACATGCATTTATGACACTCTTTAAAAACAGGATCGTCTAGTATGTCTACACTTAAAAAGTCTTCTTATAATATACTATCTAGCTCTAACTTCTGAACCGTAGCAGTAGCAGGTAAACTTTCAGTTGGCATACAAGTTCATCTACTAATGTACATTCCAATTTACACATCCAAGATCTTGTTGACTTACATGTACTTCACTATCTCATAGGGATCGCACAGCAATAAAAACATTCATGTACGATTTATACATTTACTTATAGGTGTGAAATTTTTGAACTACTTCTGAATATTACAATTACAACCCGGTTGGATATCGTCAACATACATGAACAGTCCGAGATGCATAAGGATGCTGTGTTTAAGGAAATGGACCACAGCATAGCATTCGAAAAGTGGCAGAAAAAGGAATTCCTGAATTCCAGAGATTCCTGAATTTTCTAATTGAGCATAGCTTGCCATACCTCTCCCTGTATGAACCGTTGATGAAGCTTTGCATTGACCTTGGAACCACTTATCTTCAGTGTTTGCCCCAGACCAAAAATGCCACCTACAGAAGTGCTGCCACAGCTGTAAAATTCCTTGAATGCCAGGCGGAAGTAGTGGAGATAAAAGTGAACAAAGAAATTTAAAAGAGCGGGTCGTATGGACTGATGATTGATAAATACACGGATGTGAGTGAAAACACTTAGCCTTTGTTTGCAAATATGTAGACAGTGGATCATCAAACCTAGTATTCCTACAAGATGTGCAACTTGAAAATGGTGCAGCGCTGCCATACATGAAGCCATGAAGAAGCATTTAGACTCAGCAAACATACCATACCTATTGAGAAGATGACATCATTTGCTAGTGATGGGCCTACAGTTATGGTTGGAAAGAAAAATGGAGTCATTGCACATCTTAAAAGAGACAACGACAGTGTTATCCATCTCCACTGCCTGAACCATCGGTTACAGCTTTCTGTGTCGAAAGCCTTCAACTCCATAATCATCATGAACAACACAGATGAGCTGCTAACAGGTCTCTTCAAATATTACCATTTCAGTAATGTGCGTTCTAAGAGCCTTAATGCCCTCCAGAATTTGCTCAGGGACAGTTGAGAATTTGAATGTAAGAACAACTTGAATGTGAAGAAAGGTGTACAAATCTGTTGGCTCAGTCATGAAGCTACAGTCCAAACTGTTATGAAGCTTTATGTACCAATCATCATGGAAAATGCTGCTGCATCTGGCAGAGACAAGGGCATTAGGGACAGCAGAGGAACCCCCAGCGAGCTCCCTCCTCAATGCCATTAAGACATATGAGAAGCTTTACTTCATCAAATTGCTAAGTGATGTGTGTACATATCTAGCTTCATTGACGAGAACCTTTGAGAGGGAAGATGTTGATATGTCCATCATAGAAATCAGGGTATCAGCCACCATTACAACTCTGAGGAAACTGAAAGAGAAATATGTCACTTTTACAAGCCGTGCTGTATCTGTAGTTGAGAACTTGAGAAATGGAAACCAACGAAGAAACTCAACATGCAATCCAAGCTGCCATGAATAATTTTATCGACAACTTTACAACGAACATGGAAAAAAGAATGGAAAACTCCACCCTGGTTGACCATCTATCAGCTTTAAACTTGACAACAGTCACTCAAGATAGCCTAGCATTCCACGGAGATGCAGCAATAAGCAGTTTGACTTTTCCATGGATGAGGACATCACTCTTCACCAGTGCATGAGTTCATGCAATTCTCCGGAGAAAAACTGAAGCTCTGTTAACCTAAGTACCTACTGGACACCTTGACCAAAGCACAGACAAGAGTAGGAGACCTGTTCCCATATATATACAAGTTGCTGATCATTGCAGAGGCCCTCATTGTGTCCACATCTGCTGTTGAGATAGTTTCTCTCAAGTTCAGCTGACAGTGACAACCCACAGAAACTCTTAGCCGTGCAAACTGTGAACAAGCTAGCAAGATGTACGTCCACACAGGTGAAACCTCTACAGCGAAGTAGTTTCAATTGTTTAAACGTCTTCGTCTTATATAGGGGTTATAGGAACAGCAGTGATGAACGAGAAATATGGTGGACAGTGCCTATTTACGAGCGGTGTTCAGCTTTAAAAACAAATCAAACTGGTATCATGGCACTGTAAACTGGTATGTCTGCTGCTAGAAAATGCCTTTTGTAAGTGCTCGACGCAACGAAAGTGCCCTATCGGATATAATTGTGCTATGTCCTTTTCAAATCCTAGGTTTAACACTACAATGAGCACACCAATGTGATAAAAGTTTGATATATTATGTACAATAATCATAATCAAAATAATTACAATAATGTATAATCAAAAGGCATTTTTTCCATTCGAAGGTACATAAAATGTAGCTCAGGCAATGCCTTTACCCTTAATGCTGGTAATGATAAAAAAGCTAAGTGAATAGCATAGTTAACCAAGATCTTCAACAGATCTTGCGCCAAAATAGGGGTTGTATTCGCTGGCCACATCTTCAAGACACCTGCATTCAGCAATACTCGGCAGGCGTTGGACTGAAACCATAGGTACAAAAGAGAGTTCGACCAAGAAACATCTCCAGGTAAAACAATAAATGACGAGTCCTTGCAGAGGGGATGGGTACTAGTCGTCCATGGCCTACAAAGTTAAAACTGCAATGCCTGCATGTTTAACGTATATTAGTAATAAAAATGAAAGACGAGCAACATATTTTAGAAATAACTGTACAGCAAAACATTAAATACTAGTATATAGTTTTTAAAGAAACCAATATATGTTATACTTATTTTTATCCCCACATATGATAAACACGTGTTTTAACATACGTTAAATATAAGCATATTTTGTAAACATACATTTATATGTATGTTTACCATGATAGATTTTCAAGTATTCCGCATTTAATCTCAGATATTGTACTTTTTCAACATATGTCCAAAAGATGTTAAATACGTACAGGAATGTTTTCCATAGATTTTATGATATCAAATTTCCGAAATATTCCACATTTTAAAGCTGAATGGTCCAATTTTTTCGTTATTACAGTATCAAATAATTTTCCATACAAACCAACTATATCAGAAAGTTATGAACTTTCACCTATTTATACCAACAGAATCGGTCTGCTTTCAAAAGTTAGAAATATTCAAAGTGCATAAAAATAATTTCTTTTTGGGCAAACGAAAAAACAAACCAAAATGCATCATGGGAATGTTTAGAAAAGGGAACCGTTTGGTTTCGTCCTCCGAATGAATGGGTTTATTCAACCCGCATGATATGCATCGATTGTAAACATAGCAAACTTTAGAAATATTGGCGAACAAAATGTACACTGGTATATTTTAATTTGCCTGAACATTATGACTTATTTATAGAGATGTCAAGTCGTAATATAACCATACCGGTCTCGACGTCAGGGGCGAATTTTAATATGAGGCGAAATAACGCGATACCCTTTAATGTCGATTGTTTTGTTAACATATATTGTACATAATTTTTTTCATTGAAATTTGGCTTAATTGAGAGGAAAACTACTGAAATGTCTATTATTATACACATACTAAGCATAACCACTGTTTAAAGACGTACATAAAATTTTATATAAAATCGGACCAAGTACCTTTAACATGATCAACATATATCTGAACGTATGTCATAATGTGTATGTTTACCATAAATGTTCAGATATTACACTGTGAAACTCCACACCGTTTTTGTAAAATGTATTGCTTATTTACCACTGTATGCTTCATTTTTAAGCGCTAAGCGTACGCAGTACGAAAAGCGCTTATTGGAATTGCTTTTCGGGAACTTCCGAGTAAGTGCCACCTATAATCATCTAAAATAATCTGATGACTCGATGTCTAATAATAGAATGCCGAGAAGTACTCGGCTGCGGTATCGGTGTTAATTCTAATTATTTGCAGCAGCGCACAAATTATCACAATATTTGTTTTCTTAACTGTCAAAGATTTTAAAAAATAAAAGAATATTTGTCAGTGCATTGAAAGGTTAAAGAGCAGACGTAGTTTTGTAAACAGTATGTTGCAGTGGGGATTCATACATAAGTATACGGGCTGTGATGTCGGTAAAAAGGCAAAATAATTCCTAGAACAGAACTGAAAATACAAGATGGATAGCAAAGTTTTAATTTTATGAACACCAACACCATTCAATTTTTAATTAAAACTCAAATTTATCATTTTGATTACTTCACAAATAAGGTAACACCCAGATTGTTTAAAATTATATACCCTATTATTGATTATGTGATCAGTTTAAGTCTATTTCTCAAAAAATCTCTCCACAACCAATAAGATTTAGACTTCTCTAATTTTGTTCTAAGAATGGATTATTTTATAATAGTTGACAAAACAATATATACATGTAAACCAATATTTTCAATTACAGTTATCAAGTTTGCAAATTTGGTATGATTTAAGTGTATGGTATAGGCATAAAAAACTTTTCTGTTATTTGTTTACATTGCACATGTGGAAAGACTATGGTGTTATGATTTAACGCAAATTCTGAAGCTACACCTTGCATATGACAATGACAAATTTTGTTGCAAGCAATTTTACACTAGTCAGTCTTTTATTTCATATAAAGTTGGATTGTTTCGTCTGTTATTGCACAAGTAGTTAACTGTTTTCAATTAACGCTTTTATCTAGTGGCTATAAGATTGTGAAACACAGATCCTAGAGCTCAAATCTCGCTTAATTCTGCGTTCGTGATTGTAGGGGCTAGGTAGCAACTAGATTGTTCAACGATTAGCTAGCTAGCCGCAAGGTACATGTAGACATATCTAGCCTAAAATTTTATGACTAAGGATCAAATTCAAGATGGCAGCCTTAGTTACCAAGTTGCAACAAACACAAAATTTATATTATTTAATTATATTTCGTTCGTTTGAAAATTTATGAATTTTAACACATATATTTCTGCATGCAATTACCAGATCATGTCGGTGAATTTTCTTTATCTGTTGATGATTTAAACTTCAAATCAATGAACTAGAGGCTAGGCTAGCTTATCATTCAATAGACCTAGATATTTATGACCTAGCGGCTATGCACGCATTTCAGTTAATTGAACGCAGTCCTGGATATTGTTTGTAGTTCAATTTATACAAAAATGCAAAATCTTTGCTATATAGATGACGTATGTAAACTTTTAATTTCATTCATCATGATACATGTATAATGCAATTAATTTTTTGCTCATGTAGGGACACCTTAGCGCTTCTCAGTACTTTCAGTACTTTGATTTTCTACATTGGTTCTACAGAGGTTGTTCAACATATAGGTCACCAGAAAGAGTCATTTCGTTGACCTCCTAAATAAGTGAGTCTCTACAAAGGATACTGGGTTGGAACCTCCAAAGAGCATGTAGTTGTTTTTCTTTGAAAGTTCATTGTTGCATTATGTTAACAGGAAAAAAAACTATATACGAATTACTTTGAAGTTTAGAACATGCGCAAGTAAATAAAGTGATTATGGAGTTTGTCACGAGTTAAAACCAGCCAGCATCTGTGACCCTTGTTTACAACACATTCCCCACCTTAAATAAACGTTATAAATTAAAGAAGCAGGTTGACTACTGAAGACGCATGATACATGAATAAAGCAATAACATTCCGAGATAAGCAATTTGAGGTGATGTTTATGATAAAGTAATGAGTTCTTCAAATGTAGTCGATAAAACATTACCTTTACAAAAAATGAGTGAAACAACAATACCGGTATAGTATATCACTGCGAAGAAGAAAGAATCATGAAAATTTTCAGATATTCTTATCCGAACATGATTGCTATACAAGAGTTTTGCTTTTTCATGTATGACCAAAGATGATATTGTATTTAAGTTCCTCTCGAAATGTCAGTCCCTAATTAGAAGTAATTACTTTTTATGCCTTTAAGAGCAGAAATTTTCAGTCTTATGACTACTAGTTAACGAGGAAATTTTAAACCTCAACAGGAAACAAACGTGTGATGTATTCCTCATTAAATTGATGGCGTCGTATGAAGAACCATTTTCTTTTTAATATCAATTTCTCCAAGAACGAGAAATTCATATCGCGTCAACACTTCGGTCTTTATTTATTTCAATTTACTTTTTCTCCCCCCAAAAAGCCAGTAAATTTTTCACTGTGAAACCTTTGAAAGATAACTTTCTCATTAGGATTGAAAAAAGAGACTACAAAACAAAGTTCTAATAAACTCGGCAATATTGATGTCTTGTGTAACGGAAGATTGGTAAACCAATCAAATTTCTTAATACATATCGCGGTATTTATCAAGCTGAAAGGCCCGCTAAATTCTTTTGAGAAATGAAATTGTTAAAATACAGAACGAAATGCTTAGAAACAACATATTACAGTGATATTGCACGTCGTTTACATTCAAAACAGATGTATGTAGAAATTGGAATGAACACGCATTTGGTTGAGTGCCAACTATTTATAAAGTAAGCGATAGAAAAAGCATTAAGTCTAGTATACCTGTCATTTAGAGGCATTATAAATTTTGAAGATGATTGTTCATTAGAGATATTTTAAGGTTATTAGATACTCTTATGCATACTAGATATTGTGTACATATATGGTAAAAAAATAGATTTTATTTAGCATTATTCAAAAATCACTAAAAATTATTGTTCGTGATCATAACGGACAGAGAACCAAATAATGACTGAATAGATTCATACAATGAATTCAAACCAGTATTAGTACAATAAACTGTCTCAAGATGGATTACATTCATTAAATAACACGAGTTTTCTGGTTAATTGTTCCCACAATGGCAATACACCAGGAATCGCTCAACCTGGACTCAATTCACAGAGGGAAGGCCAGTCTCGTCAAATTGTCAATTACTTAAAATTGATACCACAAGCAAGACAAAACAGAAGAATACACAGAAGTTCACGGTCGTTGTGCTTTTGCGTATTTCTTTTCCAGATCAAGACATTGTTATTTGTGAATAAAGCCATTTTTATGCGTTTATCCTATGACATTTTTTAAGGTCGTCTGATCGGCACGAGGACGACCTACGTATATCGTATTTGTATGTAAATTGTCATTAATCGCTTAATTTCGTTTGTGTTAACTATGAGAGGAGGGAAACACTTCTGATAGACAACATCTACCGGTATGTAGTTTTTGAAGACTTGCAGGCATGTTCACGAAACTGTCCTTAGATATGACCTAAGTGTGGTCCTAAGATATAACTTAGGAAAAAAGTTAGGAACATCCTAAGATCAACTTAGGACACATCTTAAGATGTAGCTTGATGGTATCTTAAGAACATCCTACATTTAGGATATCCTAACCTACTAATTCATTCATATTTTTTATATTAATTCATGCAGATAGAATTTCAGAGACTTTACAGGGATAAATCATTAAACATTTCGAGAGGGAAAATTATACACGCACATTAACACGATGAGCCTAAAACGAGTTTTTTTAAATTTGTATACATTTACAAAAATATACATTTACTTAGATATATTTTAGTGACCAAAACAAAGAAAAACAAAAATCCAAATAACCGCTTTTTGTGTATAGAAAATATGTATCGGGACAGATTTTGGCTTACAAGCCAATAATTATTTAAGCGACAAATGTGCATTTTTAAGGGAAATTAACATTTTATACTCTTCTCATGCAAGTAATACATAAACACGCGCTTTTTCGTAGAATTTAAGGTACCAAAGACTGCCAATTTCCCATTCATCTGCAATATATTGAATACATGTGAAGGTTTAATAAAAAATGTGTTGTAATCTATCTCGAAAATATATAAATACAGTTTATTAACACTACGAATTTTCTTTAGATTATTTTTCAGAATGAAGTAATACAAATTAAGAATGATAATGCATTGCTTATACAAACCGATGTACATTTACTCTTTAGCCAAAGATATTAAGAATAGTTTTTGGCCATTAATAAAAGCAATGAATGTAACTTATGTAGTGCAGTTATTAAAAATAAGTAAATACTCTTCATCTATCGCCAAACAGAGACGAGGCAACTTTCAGGCACGCACGTAGCAATATAGAAGGTAGAGAGTTCGGGTCCCTCTCCATATATATATATATATATGTTAAAATAAATGTACATGACGTTAAAATCGATATTGTAATGGAATAATTGAGTAACCCCCACCCCTCCCCGCCGGATTAGGGAATTGAGGTTTGTCGGAAATGTAGAAAAGATTGCCTTATTCTACCGACCTTAAGAAAAGCATCATGACAGTCCCAAGATCCCATAAAACGTGAGTTTACAACCTTTGGACAGTCTAAGGACAAGGAATATGATGTCCTGAAGTTAAGACAAAGTTCCGAAATTTAGGAGAGCTTCGAGAAACAGACTTAAGACTAAGACGTATCCTAAGATGTACTTAGGACACACCCTAGTCCTGAGATAGCTTCGTGAACATGTCTGTTGACCCCACCTCTATCTTTTAAGAGGTCCGTGTTACTCTGCTTTAAATTCGTATTCCGCTTTATGGATTGTTTAGGTGGTTGAGAGTTTGTTATCGTCATTTTTTAATTTAAGTTCTAATCAGTTCATTGAACTAGATATAAGATCAAACAAAATGTTGCCCGAAACACCTTGTTTTTTCTTTTCAAAGAAACTGTAAAATTTGTTTTGTATGGCATTCCATATTCGACAACCAACTGCCAGCTGCTGTTTGCTTTTTGCTACCCGTTTACAGCTTATTGCTATCTGCGCATGTCGAACAGGGCTTTAAGCGTAGCAAAACGTCATTTAGGTTATGGTAATATACTAACGAGATTATATGCCTAAAAACTATTTCTCAACATCTTTAGCGTGGTTTTGATATGGAATTTTTAATATGCGGTTACATGTATATTGAAGACAACTTCATTTGGCTAGAGTAGGCAGTAGATGCAGATTGAGGGGTGATTTTTATTAATGATAGGTGTAATGCACCGTTTTGGTTGAATTGGTTGTAAGCTCAGATGTTGAATGACCGATCGGGAGACGGAGAGGATCGCAAAATAATTTTACCGATGAGTTTCAAGCAAAACTTCCAGCTGATGTGACAGTTTGAAATAAATCCAAGATGGCGGGGATGGGTACCTTGTGTATTATTAGATAAAGGGTATTTATTTTTATTATGAGAAAAATATATAACGTCAGGTGCCTGTGCACAGTTCCTCAGTTTTAATAGCCTTTTGATGAATATATGACATTTTGAAAAATCTAACATCAAATCTAACAACAAATATATCACGTTATTACTTCTTTTTCATGTAGATTTCTATCTTATCTTACAAATATAAAAAAAAGTAGCCATAGGAGATTTAAAAAAGTAGTGTATATCTCTTAACGTTACAATATAATGGAGCTTTATCAAAGATAATTAATCACCATGTATGGGAGATACTGTGCATCATTTTGTACTAGCAAGGGGACATAATTTGCTAAATTATATAATCATGTAAATCTTTGATACATATGTGCAGAGTTTGAGTATTAGTCGATGTTTGTGACCATACATAATGGGAGTTTCTCGATATCTTAGGTAATTAACCTACCTGGATTATGAAATGCATTGGTGAGGATGTGCAATATCAATAAAGAAAAAGGTAAATCTCTTTTTCTGTGGTGGCTAATTAAGGAGACGTGTATCAAGTTAATGTCCGGATCACTGTCTAGGTTCACTTACCTGTAGTTGAAGCAAGAAACCGATACATAAAATACATGTAGATATAAAATGCAATTTTTATAACGTTTAAATCCAAACCCTTTTACATGTACTAACAAACAGAATTTTAAATATGATCAGAATATTTAGTTCCCCCCCCCCCCCAAACATATCGACTTTGGGATTTTGAATGTTTCATGCAATGTTTCTCTTATGATTTCACTGAAGATTTTTATGATAACTGCAGGGCAGTTCCCCATTGTTGGATAGAAAAAAATCCGCTTCATGTGCCAACACCTATGTCTCATAAAAACTAGGCCTTATAAAGAAAGTTGTTACGCATGCGCGTGTTTGTGTAGAATGCTATGTTACTTTGACAACTTTGCAAATCAATGAGTGATTTACTACTTTGGTTTACGAAAGAAATACTACTGGATTTCAAGGGATTTGAAGCATTAAATTGCATCCGCCTTGTGCCACAAGTCAGGTAATAACACTAGGGTGAACAACAAAGTAATTAGGTCGACACAATCCACAACGCCTCTGTTTATTGAACAATATTTTTTTAACTCCAAAATGAACTTTAATGAAGTATTTTGTTAGATCTAAGGACACGATCCCGCCCACAAAATGTTTTTTGTTGAGAAAAAAAAAACAATAAGAATTTCTACCACTTTAACAATCAAACAAATCTTTACCAAAAAGCATATAAACAAAACACAGTTCGTGATAATATACACATATCTGTAAAAATAAAAAATAAAAATTTTTAAATACCCCCAACCCCCCGGAAATGGGGGTGGGGCGTTGTCAGAGACTAAGTGAGGGCGCGCGGCGAAACGTAATATGTCGGTGAATAAAGCGGAGAGAATCGTGAGTGTCGTTGCCGGAATTCAGCCGCCAGAATAGTTTAATTTTACAATCACCGGAAATAACTGGGCTTTACTCATTTAGACTGCTGTTTTTTGTTATTGAAAAAGTTGAAGTAAATCGATAAAGCTATTTTTCTGTCCCTGCTGAATGAGGATATTTATAACGTGTATATTTTTGTCCACGTTACAAAAGATTTTGTGTAGCATAGTTAAGTCATTATTTTAAAAGCTAATTTAAACATGACATGCTTGACCAATAGAAACTAGCGTATTAGCTAAAATCCAAACAAGTATACTAAAACAACATGGACGTTTCATGAGGAATTTTACGTTATATTGATTTCTAATAATATCTCTAAATACAAGACATAAGATGTTGTGCTTTAAAGAGACGCTCACTTTGGGTATTGACGTGTTTTATGAGCCGAATAACAGTAAATGAGTAATAGCGAAACGCTCGAGTGGAAATCTCGTCTTACCATTCGGAGACTCGAGCACATTTGTCAAAATTCCTGTCACTATTTTACGGAGTGTCGACGGATAGATTATTTATTTCCGTGGTAAATTAGAGTTTTAATCGATGGACTGCACGGCAGAAAAATAATTCAAGTTCTAGCGAAAAACGAAAATATATCGTACATGTACATCTAAATATATTAGTATTGAAGATGCATGGTTTAGTTATATAAATATATTCAGTAATTAAGATGTATAATTTTGTAAACCTGGAAAGTATTGGCATAACTTATTTTCCCCTTCTTCGAAGCATTGTTGTTTCATCAGTGTAACGTTTTGACAAGTTGGTGAGCCTCGCTTTAGTTCGTGACCCCAGCGTCTTCTTAACGTATTTTATTACGACTCTGCGTCGTACGTTTTTCTGAAATCGATTAACAACTTTACAAGTCATTGCTCGGGTTAATCAACCTTGTAGGTTTGTCAAATTAGTTTCCTTTCTGCCTTTTTGGACAATTATCTTTCTTTTACAAAATGTCTAATTCTTGTAAACGATTCAACATTCTTTTGCTCGACAATTTCATTTACAGTATCTAATGACATATTGTATTGGCTTATAATTTCATTATAGCAATTCTAAAGAAGAAAAAATAAACATCCACGCGTTGGGATTGCTTTTAAGAGACTTCACTTGGTGTAATCGCCTTTTCATCTTAACATCATAATGCTCATTGCATGCAAAGACCACATGTCGAAAAAAGCTTCTGTTCATACGATTTTGTCAAAATGGTTATAATGCAAACAACAGTGTCATTTCGAGATCTTTTAATCCTAACATCAATACTATGCATACATGATTTAATTCAACGCGTTTTCCCCCTTCTTTTGGAATACTAAAACAGTAAACGAGCGAGAGATCGGTGTTCGATTTCTATTTCATTAAATTATTACCAATGCCAATTTGCATTCACCACACATCGATATCAAACAGTTCCCTGGCCAAATTGAATGAGTGTTGTTATCAGCATAAATTTCTGTTTCAGTAATTACAAGTATACTTCATTAATGGTTGGTGTTTTTCGATTATTTTGCGACAATCACAGTTGGTAACAGGAACTGGCAAGATAAGGTGCGTCCTATTTTTGGTAAACAGATGCTACTGTTTTATTTCTTTCCCGCATGAGCCATAATCATCCCATTAAATGCGCGTTTGAATCACTTTCTCGGAAACTATGTAAAATGTGTAATTAGCGATAGCGAGAATATTTACATCATATTCACTACGATAGTGATGAAATTATTAGTAATTAAGGTAAAACAATGGGATATTGCGTTGTGCCATGTGCGTCGTTTACCATTTATAAATGCACTTCAAATGCACACTCTTGTAAATGGGGCAGCGGCCCATCAGTTTTTCAAAGATTTATACATTTTTTACAAAACAATAACTATCACCAAAAATACGTTTAATATGTGATTTTTATCTAACATGATTGTCTTCCTATAAAACAACACATTTTAGAAAGAAGCAAGACATATTTTTACAGTACTATTTACATGGTTATGTATTGCAATAGCTTACTTATGTGTCAACACTTTGTCTAATAAATTATAGCTGAAAATGGCTGATTTTAAATAAGTTTTACTTTTAAAGGTAAATATCTCGCCTCCTCTCAGATGAGGCACATTTAAATGAAAAGTGGTTATATACAATCATGAATGTGCTCTCTAGGCAATGGCCTATCATTTGGTACGTATGGAATTTTACGAAAGTATATCTTCAGCTGCAAAACTGCCACCTTGGCACTGACATAATTTTCTGGCAAAGTGTTCTTCAATAAAGTTAAGTGATAATTCTTTAGTAAAATAAGATGTGTACATTTGTGCACGTATTACAGAAAGAAATTCATGGCAGATGGGCTGGTAAAAAAAAATTCAAAATTGCGACCTTGACGAACCTTGTTACTATTATAGTACGGAAAATTATCTTATAACAAGAAATATTTAATATCAAGAACATGTGCTTTAACACGAGTTTTTCTTCAATACCATTGGACCAATACACCAATCCATACTTTGCAAAAAGTGGTTTGGGTTTATTTTCTTTAATTTGTTGTGTCATGTTGAACCCAAATGTGAAAAGAGAAGAAAAAATCAACATTTCCTTTCTTTATGCTACAAAATATGTTGGCGTTATGTGATGTGGCTCTTTAATGTATGTGTAGCTCCATACTGAGGCAATCAAAATATAGGACGAAAAACGGATTTTTAATGCCAAATGAAATCAAAGTACTGAAATTACTGGAAAGCGCTAAGCCTGGAAGAAAGTCTTAAAATTATATCGATTGATATGAAAATACATGTAAAGTATCATATTTGAGTCGGGATTTATTACATATATTTACTGTAGTATTTCAAGTAACTCGACAGTTATACCTTTCATAAATTATATTCAGATAATTGGTTTTGGGTAATTATCAAATTACAGATCAATGCAAATTGATAGAAAAATATTCCTGAAATATTGCATACAGAAAACGAAGCCCAAAATAAAATAAATAAAAAGCAGCACAAATTATCGTGGAAAAGGTGTTAATCGAAAAATTTTGTATAAAAAATTCTGCATTTTTATATAAAACATGGTGTTCATTACTGAAACCTATTACATATAGCTCGAAATATTATGGGTAAACGTGGGTATTGTGCCCTATGCCGATAATGAATTTTAATTAAATCACCATTACCAAATAATAGGTGATTGCATTGTTCGAAAGGGCTTAGGCGACATTTTCTTTTACAATAATTAACACTTTTAATAAAATACGGAAAGCAATTTAGTGTCTACTGACACTTAATTTTTTCCGTCCGGATAGAATAAGCAATAATCATAGTTTATATATTTGAAACGTTTGGTACGGCGGGCGAGAAATTTCAAGACTATACCGTTTAAAAACACTCAAAACCTATTCATATCGTAGAATTATTCCAATTATTACTTAACACCTAAAACACAACTCAATGCATATAACATCCATTTTTTTCTTCAAAATTCGAAAGAAATTATTATGGTATGTTTTGGAGCACCCGTTTCCGATATATAATAATGATATTAAAATGAAACTTATTGCCAATATAATACTGGTAGAATAAATGTATATATGGATGGATGATAACTTGAAGATATTAATTAAGTTCTTCCTACTGCATAGTTATGAGTTTTCCAGAGTATGACTTCTCCAGCATCCGCCAGTAGGTGGCGGTATTTCGGAAACGCGAAAACGAAAGTGGAAGTAGGTTTAGAAATCTGGCGACAAAAAAGCGCTGCAGCTATGCTTAGCGCTTTAAAAATTATAAACCCTAAATCTCAAGGGCTACTGTGATGAATTTGTTGTTTCTCACCAGATATGACGGTCAAGGAACACACCTGTCATAAAGTATGGATTCAACTAATTTAACCAATCTTGGCATACATCTCAGTTTACTTGAAGCAATAATTTGTGAAATACAAAATACATATTTACACATTAATAGATGTACAGGCATGTCAACCATACACTTGTATTTTATCTGCATGAACATCTACTTAAATAATTATTTCTATCACCTTTTAGGATAATCAAACGTTGTTTAAAATATTTTAATATATTTTAGTTGAGTTAATTTCTTATCCTAAAAGTATCATTTTTATTAAATGCGCTTAATAATTTTTTTTTATTGATAAATGACATACTTATCAAGAGTCGAACTTGTACTTAAGTGAGGCCTTTACATCGTGTTACAATATTTCAGTTTGATTCAAAGAAAAAAAACTTCTAATAATATACACTGTAGTAAATTGAAACATTTCTGTAAATTTATATGCATCGTATTTACACTGCTGAGAGCAGAACACGATACATGTATTTCTATCGAAAGTTTTCAACTCTTGTAATCGAATTATTAAATAATTGATTGCATAGAGATTTCCTTCCCAACGATTGCGGTACTTCGGCTCCATTGAGACAGTTATATGATGAGGGTATTTTATGTAAGGTTTCATAAATGCTGTTGCAAGTGAAGAAGCATTAACCTTTTTATCAAATATGTAGTCTGTTTTGTATTGCAACAATTTTCAACTTCATCTAAATTTAATGATTTCATCTATTACAAATGCGGTTGCTATATCATCATCCTTGTAAAATATGAAAGTTCACGCAAAGTGACGTGGTCAAAGTAAACCATTGCGATTATTATTACTTCCTATATCTACAACTCAATCTACCATCATTTATATTTTATGTAAAATGAATGTTCGTTGGATCTGTTGACTGAAAATGCCCTGTAATATAAATCAATATGATTAAGTGATAAACCAACAGATAATGTTAAAGTCTACCGTCATTACGATAGATCGAAGTTCGAAGATACTAACTTTATGGGTTGCTTTTGAAGATTTTAGCACTTAAATCTAAACTTATAAATGATTATAGAATCATGAGAGAAATAACTGGGGGAAATGCAAAGTTCTTTTAAATGTACATAATATTATACTATATCTATCCTTTATCACTTTTCAATTTAAGTTGAAATTCAAAATTATAACATGACTTTCTCCATAAAATAATGGAGTGGTGGAATTTTTGTCAGAGGAGAAAAACAAAACCCCCATCGAATCTTGTTCTACTTTAACTGGATATACCTTTAAACAACGTACATTTATATTTTGCAATATTGAATTATTTGTACGTCAAAAAATAGCGTACAAGTATACCAATATATAAATGGTGCCTGTTAAGGAGGGTACATGTAACAGTTGAAATTGACACCTCAAGAAAACCACAAAAAAAACAATGGTTTTCGAAGGGTGTCAATTTTAACTGTTACCCTCCCAAAGAGGCACTATTTATTTTATTATACTGAATATCTTAATTTAAGAGAAAATTTAACTGCTTTGATATAGAAATGACGTGAATTCTACGTCGAACCGTACGCGCATAATTTACAAGCATGTAACAATTCGTTGTATTACCCGTTGCCAAGTGTGTTGCTAACGCTGAGGGTAATATAGCGGATTGTCCACTGCGTCTCAACCAATCAGATTTCAGTATTTTAAATGAAAGTATAATAACAATAAATGTTGCTTTCGTATAGAAAAAAAAAAAAAACTCGAAGTTTGAAACAAATCTGGCTGTTACAGTACTTGTATTACCGTTGCAACCTTAATTCTAAAATGCAGGTACACACGCTGCAAAAATTCGTCTTTGATATAATATGTATCATTATGTACATAGACCTTATGTTTTTATTAATTTTTAATCTGAGTTGAAAATTATTTCAATATACATGTAAAATATTTTTTGCAGTTTTATTCAAAGAAAAACATTTATTGCGTGTTGCGTGAAAGATAATTCAAAACCTCATGCATCATTTTAAGATTTATAGTGTATTGATTTCTAAATTGCTATATTTTATGCCATTATTTTATGGTTACAAGAAAAAAGATATTTTGACAAATCGATTACTATCTTTCATTACTTTAAGGTTAGTGTCATTTAGAATGGAAAGATAATTCATGATTTGTGTCGTGAAATTTTATGATTTAGTGAAATGCATATTAGTTTATCAAAGAATCCCGATAAAATACCTTTAGAATTCGAAAATAATCGAGATCTGACATGAAAAATAGTAACAAGTTTCTTAACAATTCTTACACATATAAACATTCTTTTATTATCGAAAATTATTTAATATCCAGAACCTCTGTCAAATTTCGATTTCTTTACTTATAAGACTAAGTATATTGTTTTGGCAAAGAATTCAACATCATGTGCAAGTCACGGTCAGAAACTGTATGGAAACGGGTTCGGTGTTTACTCCCTGAACCCCTCTCCCTTTCTTTTCTCTGGATCAATATAGCAACGTGCATATTGACAGGGTTATCGCATTCATTGCAAGGATATGGAGATGCTCTACTCGTAAAACAGAAAAACGTTGCCTGAAGACAAATTTATATTCTTGAATTTGAAGTATTTTTGGCAAAACCATGCATTAAGGAAATCTTGGAAACCTAGCGTTGCTGGCTAACTTGATATCGAAGAATCAGTAGTAGACAGGATGCTATCCATTCTGATAGCAGAAGCCTTAATTTTGATATAATGTTATCATTTAGATTTTCTTTTATTGTTCGATACTCTATCCATTGATACGCGTGTGACACCCCCCCCCCCCCCCCCGAACCCCAAATCTTCTATGTATTTGTTGCTAGGCTAAAATCGAGTAATGACCCAATCTGTCACAAACATTGTTGTTTGTGAACAGGAATAAAAATCATTCAAGTACTCGTTAATAGGAAGACATTGAAACCCGTTTAAGTACTGTACAATCATGCTTCCTATTATAATTCTAAGTAATGAAAACTTAAATTACGGGGCCTCTCATCAAAGTTGATGCCGCATGAAAGACTTTTTTATTAAAAAAAAATTGGGTTTTTGGTTGTTATTTTGTTTCGTTTTTAGCTCACCTGAGTAGAAGGCTAAAGTGAGGTTTTCTAATCAAGATTTGTCCGTTGTCTGTCGTCGCTGTTGTTGTTGTTGTTGTTGTAAACATTTCACATTTTCATCTTGTTATCCAGAACCACTGGGCCGATTTCAATTAAACTTGGCACAAAGCATAACTGGGTGAAGAGGATTCAAGTTTGCTCAGATGAAGGGCTACGCCCTCTTTAAAGGTGAGATAATTAAGAATTGTTTATAAGAAAAAAAACTTGGTATTTTTCAAAAATCTTCTTCTCAAAAACAATTTGTCCAGAAAAACTCATATTTGAGTAGACGTTTCCTCCGGTGGTAGTGTACATTCAAGTTTGTTTAAATCATGGTCCCCGGGGGTAGGGGTAGGCCAAAATGGGGAATGAATTTTTACATGGGAATATATAGAGCACATCTTTTAAAGACTACTTCTTAAAAACCATCAGGCCAGCAAAGCTCTTTGTGTGGAAGTATTCGCAGGTAGTAATTATTCAAGTTTGTTCAAATTAGGGTCCTCGGGGGGTATGTGGAGCCACATCTGTGGGGTGTTGGGGAAGTTAAATTTTTGAATAGGAAGATATAGAGAAAAATCTTCTGGAAAAGCATTCAGCCAAAAAAGCTGAAAACTTGTGTGAAAGCACACATTGTGCCGATTGAGGTTTGATCATGATTCCCTGGAGAAAAGTGGTGCCACAAAGGGTTAGGGTTTTTTTTAAATAGGAATAGAGAAAAATCTAAAACAACAAAATGGGTATGGTCATATGTGGATAAAAATCGGCAGATTTTTAAAACTTTTTGTGTTTGATCTACTGTACTTAATTGTCAAGATATTTTGAAATTTCATAGTACTATGGTTATGGCTAGTATTGCTCAGTTGCGCGATCTGGCCCCTGGGCCTCTTTTTTTGTTGGGGGGGGGGGTAAAAATCATTTCGCATATGAGTATGGATACATGTATTGGTAAATGTATATCACTTTCACCTAATTCACTTTCAACGTATAGTACTTGCTATTTTTCAGGAAAAATATCTTTGATGAAATCGGGATTATACTGCTTTGCAAAACCACCTTCTAATTAAGGTAGGGAAAATACATGTACTAAGAAAATGAAAGTTATTTTTAATTCCGTTATTTTGATCTAATTAATTGTTAAAGTCCAGAATATTTGAATTGATTTTAAATTCATACCTTTCAGATTAATCTATTTTTCATCGAATGACGATCATTCTAATTACTTCAAAGTTCCATCTTATGAAAATGCGTTCAACATACGAACTTTTTAAATTAAGAAATGGGTAAATATTGAACCATCATCCGATGGAAGAAGCGATACTTTTAATATCGTATTGTTAAAAGATATCTATTGAATTTCCCACTTTCTGCAACTGACTTTACTCTATCACTTGATTCGGATTCCGATACGTTAACAACTACCAACAAAACCGCACAACCAAATAAGATCTTTGTAAAATGTAATTAATGCTAATTCAATCAGTTCAAGTCTGGAATTGCTTTTTTCGATATAAATTACAATCAATCTTGGTTTTAATGCTGAAGGTGGACAGTCAAATCAAGCCTTCAGGTCTTTAATTCTCCAGGCCCCGCCGTCACCAAAATTTTTAAATCACTCAGCTCAGTCCTCAACTCAAATCCTTAAAGGGAAAAGTGCATGGACTTAGACTTGAGGCTGAGTAATGACTTGATGAAAGTTGGTGACCGCGGGGCCTGACCTTTAAAAATTCATGATACATGTACCAGCATGCAGTTTGCTTTTTTTTCTCGTACGAATTTTGTACCATACAATTATCATTTGGCATATTATTTTCACATATGAATTAGAAAATTGTGATCGAAGACAGGGTCATTTTAGTTGCAAAACCACTTGGGTGTATAAAGAAAAACAAATTGTAAATTGTCAATGTTGAATTTCTAGCTCAGCATCGTCATTCATTAGTTAATGTGATTTATTTTTAAACTCCTCAATTTTTTATGATTACAACTTTTTCTTTGGTTAGAAAAACGTTTATCACCATGGAAGTTAATGGTGATTAAGGCTCCGTGTCTTTGAATAACCAGGATGTACAGACTTTATATACTTTACAACTGTGTCAAATGTAACGTTTAAGATCTTCATCTCTATGTTCACTTATAATAAGGTCAAAGCCTATAAATGCCATGGCGATACAGCACTGAATTTTCATATTTTGAACTTACGGGATTGATTTAAAAAATGATTGATGATTGTGAACTTTATTGGGAAGTTTTTGTGATTTAAATTGGTTTTCTTTTTAATTTTTAAGCTGGGATTAGCCATTCAAAGTGCCCGGTAGCCAGTTCCCTAGATTTAAACGTTTCTCGAAAATCAATATTTTTTAGTGTTGACAAACAATGGTTTTTAAATCCAATGTACATGATCATACGATGAAGCATGTATTAACCGAAGTCTATGATGTATTTTATATATACACTAATAATTCTATTCCAAAGCTATGTAGAAAATATCATATGATGCAACAAAAAGTGCACCCACTCCCCGGGCTGAAGAAAAACCACCAATCATTATTATGTATTTAATTCATTGGTTTATTACAATGTATACAATGTTGATATCATATGGGCGGCGGAAAGGGTAAAAAAAACCACGTTAATGCAACACAAAACAACTTATTTTTAAAAACATGCTAAAATTCGAAACAGACCAGCTTAAGGTCTTTCGATTGTCGCATGACGTCATTGTGAGCATTCCGGAATATTTTACCGTTATCGGTTATAATATTAGTGTTATGTGATGCATGGTTTTGCCAATATTTCTTGATTTATACTAGTGTTTAACACTTTTTAAGCTATGTAAAGTGATATGACACTAATGTTTAACAATTTATAGAGAGTAGTATGAGTTGAAATCGCTGAATTCAATGAAAAACTGATAAAACCGTACATAGGCAAACTTGACAAAGACTACAATTCATAATTTTTTACCTGGCAAGGTAAACATTTCTTTGCAGATTTTGATAGGATATATAATGAATTACAAATGTACCAATTTTCAGTGAGTTTGAGACTGTTTATGTTGCTAAACTGTACTTATTCATGGTTGGAAAACTGAATTAAAATGTACTGTAAATGTGACAGCTTTCATACTGGGAAGTTTAAATGGCCTTAAAATGGTAAAATACATAAAATAAAGGATTTTGATTTATTTCTTTTAAAAAATTGCTTTATTATATAGAAATCAGTAAAACAAAATGTGATGTTGGAATGGAAAGCAGTTGTCGCTATAATTGCCATGATAGTGTACCTGTGTTAGCTCCTACAGCATGAACAAAATATTTGCAACATACCAATATTTAAGTTCAATTTGAATGTTTACATATTAATCTTCAAAATTAAACAC
Source organism: Magallana ariakensis (assembly GCA_020458035.1). Taxonomy (NCBI): domain Eukaryota; kingdom Metazoa; phylum Mollusca; class Bivalvia; order Ostreida; family Ostreidae; genus Magallana; species Magallana ariakensis. The sequence continues at coordinate 38,477,359 of CM035819.1, forward strand.
AAATTACACGGATTTAACCATAAAAACATCGAGGGTGGAAAAACCTTAAAACAAAACCAACAGCCTCCAACACCTCACCCCCTACTCCTGGAAGACTCAAATTTCTTAAATTTACACAGTAATATTACCGAATATTTGGCTCGGACCCCACCACTACCACCAACCCACACCTGGCAAACCTAAATATTACTCGGACCCCTCCTTTCTCCCTGGAAAATATCCTGGATCCGCGGCATTCCGCGCATAAAAACGCTCCCTGTAATTCAAGGATACGTTTTCTCAAGGTTATGATTTCTCCAGGGTACGATTTCTCCTGATACCTCTTTGCACGCCATCTAGCGATAATTAAGTGCAATAATGTTGGTTTTGCATCGATGGTCGTTTATTTTGCATGGGTGTCTGTTGATTTTGCAAAAGAGGCTGTTGGTTTTATTTTAAGCTGGTCTGTTTCGTACTTAAGCATGTTTTTAAAAATAAGTTGTTCGTTTTGCATTAACGTCTTTTTAACCTTTTCCACCGCCAATAATATCATTCATGCAGATTATTTACACGTTAGTAGAAGGTGGAAGAGAGCATTGGGGCTATTTAAACAAGAAAAAGGACTTTGAGTATATTAGTTTGTGTCAAACAGCAATTTGATGTACAGTAGACCTGTCAGCCATTGTCTGCCTGTTTGTTCGACTCTAAGCTGTGGTCACGTGCTAGTATTCAGTACATACTTGAGGCCGGCACTGTTCGGATGCATGGACTATATACATTTAGTAAGTTCTATCCATCTGAAAGCCCATGTTCTTGTTAAAATAGCTCTTTATGTTTAAAGGAAAGAAATCGGTTTCGTCATTTCAGAACTGAAAAAGGTGAGAGATGTTCTGCCCTCAAGCACCAGAGAGAGAGAGCCGTCTGCAGGTGGTGGAGGAAGAAGGTTTTTATTTCTTGTGACATATTCACAGTTTCAACAGCTGGTGCCAATAAGCTTTATTAAATATTCGTGAGAATGAATAATAATACAGTCAAACGTCTGACAGATATTCGCTTTTGATCCTGAAGTGAATGCCATGTTTACAAAGTTACACTGAAGGCGACTTCAGATCTGCTAAAAAAAAAGCCTTAGTACGTGCCCAAGATCTAGTTTAGTATTCCTGAAATATGTGTAAATTGCTGTTTTTATATTTGGTTAAGAGAAAATTCTCAGATTCGTTTTTCTGAAATTCGTCAAGATATATATTGAACAAATTCTGTGAAGTAGAAATTTACTGTACAGCATGTATCGATCATCATGTTCTTTTGCGATGTACAATGCCGAGGGGCCCGCTTATTTCAACAAAGGTCAACGGCTTTTTTGTGAAATTGTACCCAGGGTAAGTGGCAGTTGCTGTGTTCTGCTGGTCAACCACTAGACGTTGTCATACACCTGTATTAAAAAAGAATCAGTTTGACCGCCTAATTACATTGTAATAATGGCAATGACACTAGAAGACAGACGGTTTCTTTTTTGTTTTCATTTATTTGATGTGTTTGTTTAGACCTTAGACTGTTAAAGATACGCCAGTGGTAAAGCAGAAGTGTTATTGATTTATAGTCACTGTTACAGTGGTTTTTCTTGACAATAATTACTTAAATAAATATGTCATGCAATATGAACTTAGCTGCACAGGTACATGTATTATTTCAGTTTTTGTGGAGAATTTAAACTTTGATCTCGTATACGAAATTAAATGTAACACTATATCACCGGATTCTACAAAATAATTTAATGTTTATGTTTAGTGTGTGTAGATACACTTGAGGTAAAGTAAGGGAAGGGGGGAAAAAAGGTCATGGATTTATTGTATTATAAACATTGAAGTTCACCGATCTTTGACCCAAGGACTAATACGGACATTTTCAAACTTTTAAAGCACAATAATCATCAACTCAACGAGCTGCACTTGCCTCCTTGTACATCACCCTATATTATTGTATTGCTAAATACTAAACAATACAGAAACAGATAAATATTGTGTGCCATTGTTATCAATGATGAATATTTGGGTCTGCAATGTTTTTCGATATTAAATGAAAAAAAACCCTGATGAAAATAAATTATGTATACATTCATGCAACACCCCTCCTAATAACAACAACAACAATAGCAACTTCTCGGGCTTTTTCCGACATGCGGAAAAACAACCTCGAAAGTATCAAAAAGCTAATGTTATTGAAATAAAAAAAGGGGGTCCTATCTGTAAAACTAAGAACAATGCACAGGGGCATTTCCCGCTCTTCTCTCCAAGACATATATATCAATATTACACCCATGTGTATTATTTATATAACCCCTTGTGTATTATTATACCTCCCGCAAACGAAGTATTAATGGAAATAATAAGAAGCTAAAATTTGACACAAAGCTTGCTTGTGTCAGGCCACATAACATTAATTTTTAGATTCTCATCCCCTTCTCTCTGAAAATGGCCTGCCCCGATGTATTTATTTTTTTTTGGGGGGGGGGGGGGGGGGATTGTGTGAAAAAAAAGTTTCTGAAAAAATCGGGCTCGGTATACCAAAAATTCAAAATGTTTAATTGCTGCTTGACATGTGGATTATCGTTTGATTCGAGTCATTTTTGCTAACATAAGGATGCAAATGTCCTCATGCATTATCAGTTAACTTGAAATAAAATGCAATTTAAAGAATAGAAATTGGTTTGTGTACTCATATTAGCATTAACAGTTTTAAAGAATAGAGCAGTTGTTATTTATAGAAAATGGACGGTGAAATAGAATCATCCAATATTTTCTATAATAGAAAAAATACATGAGTTATGATTTTTTCTTAGCGGGGGGTATCAATTGTTAGCTTGCTCACAGTACCTCTAGTTTATATATACATGTATGTCATAGATACAAGAGCGGATAAAATGCCCCTGTGATCCAGCGAAGGTAATACATTATACCTGTTTTTCCAAGCTATGCCGGAAAGATCCAAAAAGTTGCGACTGTGCACAACCAACCAAAGTTCATGTTAACGAACGCATTTTCAAAGTATGCCAATGACAATGAAGACAAGACCTCTATTTTTTATGCAAAAAAAAATAAATAAAAGAATCTACACGAAAAGTGGAATGTGCACTTGGAATATAATTTTTACCAATATCGGCATCGACATTCACAAGTACGAGCTGTCAAAAACGATATAATACGACTTCTATTCGAACATCTTGCTCGTCATATTGTCCTCATCAGAAGTGTTATTGCATGTGTACATGCCAGGATTTACGGAACGCGACGAGGCGCTTAAATGTTTTAAAAACTCATACTTCGTTAATTTTATTTAAAGCTTTTTACTGAAAGAATAATTATATTTGATTTTAGAAAAAAAAATGGCGGTATTGTCTGTTAACATAACATTATACACGATGCTTACAGACAAATTGTTATCAACAAGTTTTTAACGTAATACTCACTAGAACTCTTATGGTGATAATGTATTCATGATTTTTATTACGTTTCCTGGAAACTCATCCGGGCAACGCGACTGTTTAGACATAATAAGTGTTTATGGCATCACGCAACGCCGTAGGCATCCACGTCGTGTTCAGTTTCTGCATTTGAATAACTTCGAATGTCTCCAAATAGAATTAATTGGCGACTACGTCGAGTGTTTGAAATATCTCGGAGACATTATAACATAATATGAAGACCACTTTTGCAAGGTTGGGTTGTTGTCTTGAAAAACCAACAAGATACTTCAACGGTTTTACCCCCTTTAAAATATAATGTCATATTTTGTTGTCGGCTGCATTATAACAAGAGCCGGACAATTTTACTAAAACAAACTATTTAAGAGAAATCTGAAACAAGCAAATACAGTAAATACACTTACAAAATGTACTAATTTTTAATTTGCTGTTTGGGAAATATTAGGAATTATATTATTGAAACAGTAGAATGATTTCTTTTGTAATTAATCAACCACCATTCACTTTCTTTATTATTTACAAGTGTGGTTTCTCTTATAATTGCATTTTTTAAATAATTATTTACATTCACAATTTTCTCCTCTTCTTAACCAAACCGATTGTAATTCACAGCGCTCTATTTACTGACATGGCTGAAATGTACATGATCTAGTTCTAACCAGTTTATCGACTGGTTGAAACCTTCAGCAATCTAACAAAAATCAATCACGGACTGCACGAAATAATCAGGATGATGTCAGACTCAAATTCCAATATATGAAGACTTGGCTATTTCTTTTATTGAACTCAACCATAATTTAGTTACTTTTACCTAATCTTTATTATTATTCAATAATTATTTAAAGAAAAATGTAATTATAAACAACAAAATGCTATCTTTGATGACACATGCAAGCTATGAAGGAAGCAATCATAGCCCAAAAAATACTAACAAGGGTTATGCATTTTTTCTGCAATCATTATGTCGCTAACTTCGTATCCTGCATATATCACCAAAGAAAGCATTTTATTGTTTAAAAAGATACTTAAAATACTGGAGTAACAATTAGAAAGATATACATGTAACAAACAACAAGTATGTCGTTCGTATGTGTGGTTCTATGTTCCTAATCTTGCGAAAACTAAATCGATCAATCTCAAAATAGTCTACAAAGAATAAGCTTCCTAATGTTTTGAACATATTTTATTAATTAAACAAAAGGATCAGATACAAGTTTTAACATAACAAGTTCTTTATAATAAAGAGAAAAGAAACTTAAGGTATTTCGCAACAATATTAATATTATTCAAAGATAGGCATTTGAATAAACAGTAAAACACATTCTTTGAAAACATTTTTTTAAACAAATGTCTTGCAGATAATTGCATTGTTTTAACCTTTAGCAATTTGGTTTGTTGTTCATACGCGGACATTTTGCACTCGGCATTGTCATAGATCAAACTAATTAGATCCGGTTTTTGTTTAGTGACCTATAACTGCTGATTGAATTTCTTAAGAAATAGAGAAGAGCATACTTAGCGAGTGTGAATAGAGTGGTACACCGATAATCTAAATTGCCTCCAAGCCTTTCGAAGATCTTGACTATAAATATACATGGTCTCCAGAGTCCATGAATTTCTTTTGACTTGCCTTTGGGTGTTCCAGGGCGATTAATAAGACCGAACTTTCACTTGTTTCTGTCGAATGGAATTAATTCGTCAGCCCGAATGTGATGTTTTCAGTAATTCAAAATGTCTGTGTCCGTAAGAAAAAAATCAACTTGCTTCCTTTTTTATACGGACTTTGATGCAAATATGCCTCGTAAGCATGCAAGTTGTAAATGGTCTGTGAACATGCAGCAAGTCTACGAACTATCAATCATCGTCGTTGCTCTACAGAATGTTTGGATGTCTTACACATTACTGGTTAATGTGTCTTGCATCGAAATAGAAATACATGAACTTTTAGATGATTCGACTTTTTTAAAAGCGGTCTTTTTGATTTGGAAACGGGATTTTTCAAAAATCTTTACGTAAGAATGACATGCTGGCTGTATTTATTATTCCGCATGATGTTTTTATACAGTTCTTTTGTTACTTAGGATCATGGTTTGACTTTTCAAATGAAAATCGAAAAAATATATATATACGTTTCCATATATTATTCCTTATAGAATTAAAACCTATAGAATAGCAAAAACGTCAATTGCTCAGTGAACTTCTTAATGGTGTCACAATGATCATCACTCGCTCTTTTTTATTGACGGTTGCATTATTGTAAACATTAAAACACGTTTATGTTAATAATATTCAATGCTCATTCTTTCTTTAAAACAAAAATATAGGTAATAAGCAGCAATTTTAAAACGTCCACCGGGATATGAACATGGTTGGTACGTGATCTAATCTTCTAAGAAGCCCTTTGGGCTTCACATGATTTGATCACGTGACCAACCAGGTTGTAATCCCGGCGAACTTTCTAGCATGCTGTTAATTTCTTAAATTCGAGATACTAATCTTTTAAAAAAAACTTCAGTATAAAACTTTTCATGTTCATTACAAGCAGGATTTGATATCTTTTCATTTATTGATCGAGATCACATTAATACTCCATGAGTTTACGTCTTTTTATTTACATAAGTATGTTTAATATCAAATTTAAAGTAAGGCCAAGCAAAGCATTTATCGAGTACATCAGCTTACGAAAATGAATCACTAGACGAAATTGACACATTTTATTTATCGATTAAGTCTTCTTTTATCGAATTTTGTTTTTGTCATTTGTTTTTCACCTGAAATGTGTGGATATACACGTGTAGAGATTTTAATGAATTAAAATCACAAAACAATATGCATGCAATTAGCTTACCTACCGAAAACACCAATGCTCAAAACACTAAACTTTATAGGTCACAATTTAATGTTCAAATATATATTTTTTTGGTCTAGTATCTCTTTTATTTCTAATAGCCCCAAAACGTCAAAACGTATCATTTTGATATACATATATATAAAACAATTATCGATTTTTGTCCTTCATTTCTCAACCAGCTAAGAAGATGTGTCATTAGCCTTAAGAAACATTTATGAAGAAAAGTAATTTTATACATGAATTGTATCCCCAGGGTACCGTGTTAAGTTTCTTATTTGACAAACGGAAGCGAAAAAAATCGATCACTCGCGTGGTCTGTCGCTACGTAGGGAATATTGAATTCTGCACCTGAGTTCTTCTATCCCACACCTTGTGGTAAAAACATTGTCAATCTAAATTGGAATGTCCCTTGCAGAAATGCAGGGGTGACGAGGGCAGAGACATACCAGAGTGATTAATTGCAGAACCTTAATTCAATGATGCTAAAGAACAATTTAAAAAAAAAAAAAAGGAGAATCCGTTTGTCCCCAGATTTCATTGTTTTTCGGAACTTCGTAATTGTCGCGCTAGAAATGGCGTACACGAGGTACCCCTTGTTCTACGGAAATTTTCTGATACAAGACTAGATTCATTTTGCAGAATTACTGCAGTAATAATAGATAATCAATTTAATTATTCTGTAGCAAAATGCATGTATTCATTAACATACCTTTAGGAAAGATTTGTCTTATTAATATTGGCCTTATCAAAAATCTTAGTTATTTGCTCACTCACAATGTTAAAATGCCACATTTCTCAAATTTCAGCACTATATGAGTGTAAGCACTTTTAATCAGCGGGTTAGAAAAGAACCCGGATCTTATTTCATGCCAGTACAAATAGATGTAGGCATTTAGTGTCTCTGTAATTGTGTCCCTTAGGAAAGGGTTCTCGTATTACTTGAACGTGACTGCATAGAATCAGTAGTAAAATCCCGTTACCATGGCAAGGTTGTTGTCGTGTTGCTACGAAACCGATGACTGTTTGCCAGGTTTTATTTAATTCACGCTTTATGCGCTTCTTGGGAGTAATTTGACCGTTCGAGGTCACTTCAGACTCATCAATTACTATTGCAATAATTACATTTGATAATTCCTCTTCGAAACAAATATCATTTGAATAATGGATCGTGGTTGTAACTTACAGGAAATTCCTTAAAGCTGGGGATTTTTTTAACTGAAATAGTTTGACAGTTTTAAGAATTATTTTGTAACGTTAGTGATATTCATAATCATTTCAAATGTGCTCGTGGGACAAAACGCAATGCACATGTTAGTATGTACACTTAAAATAATTTTCAAAATTGAACATGTTATCGGCAGATTGAACCACTGCTTACTTTTTTGTTTTAGATTTAATTGTCAGCATGGTAGCGAGTAATACAACTTTTAAAGATATCGTTAAATTTACATAACTCCCTACCAAGCGCAAGCTAATAAATTTATCGCAGCCAATTACTGTTTCTGCTTTCTCTTAATATTTTCTATATTTAACTATTAATTGTCTTTATGTTATGAATTGTTGAAATACATTTCATTACCTTCTCGCTTCAGGACAAAGGAATAATTATTACAAACTGGTGAGAGTTGCTCTTTTTCTATATATGTACGTACGTATAGTTACATAAAATTTCTTTGCGCAAATACAATAACATCAGCATTAGCACTGATACAATAACATCAACACTTGCAATAACACAATGACATCAACACTTGCAAAGAGACACCAAATATGCATTGTACAATAAGACAATATAACATCAACATTTGCAACGACACAATAACATCAACACTTGCAATAACACAATAACCCTAACATTGTGTTAGACATGGCTTGAATTTTAATAACGTATGGAGAGTTATGTTTTACAAAACGACCAACAACAAACTTTCTTTAAAAGAATATTAATTTTGATTTAAAGTTTGGTGATGAATGTATTTGCTGCAGTGTGCTTAATATGGCCTAGGAATGAGAAAACTAAATTTAAATGAAGTGAAACTTTTTCCCTAAATTTTCATAAAAAAAAAAGATAATCTGAAAATTTCAAGTTTCAAATCTTGACTTATCGTATCGGAACCTAACCAAACTGCAACTAATTTGAAAATCCTCTGCGAAATCTATCAATTTATAAATAATGCAAATCTTTCTGTGCGTTTGTTCAGTATAGTATTAAATGAAAGGTTCGTATTTCATTTCTGGCATGTATGATATTAGCAGAAAGTTCTTTCATATGTAAAAAATTGATTTTGCTAAATAATGATTTTTTATGTATACGTCTATGCACAATTGTGACATTTAGCGATAAACTTCATTAACTGTTGCTTTCCGTAAAACGCCCAAATTAAATAACATAAGAGAATCGAGGTCCAGATTACATTAAAGGGGCATGGTCAAGATTTTGGTCAAAATTATTTTTCCGATTTTAATTTTTACAATGCTTCAGTAAGGCATTTTTAATAGGCAACCAAAATTTGAGTGTCATTCGTTGCGTTATAAGCGAGTTGCAGAGCTTACAATTCTTTGCTATGTAAACAAAGCTTTTGTTTACATTTTTAATGTTGAAGTGAAAATTCCCGTTTTAGACCTAAAATGAATGTGTTAAACGAAGAATAAGAAGATAGACAAATCAGCTTGAACAAGATTTTTTACTGGTATATTGAACCTATGTAAACAAAAACAGGGCACGAGCCTTGTTATCAAGACAAAGAATTGTGAGCCCTGTATCTTGCTTATAACTCTACGATTGACTCTCGAATTTTATTTGATAATTAGAAATGCATTCCCAAACCATTGTAAATAATAAAAACAGAAAAATAAAATTTGACCAAAATCGTGACCATGCCCCTTTAAGTACTGTAACAATTCTTTAATGATATTCACCAAACAAAGTTTTCAAACTCTATCGTCAGGTGCTTGTTATACAATCAGGTTTCAAAGTCATTCCCTTTTTCTATCCGCAAGTAAATCTTTATCTAAGAAGCAGTTACTAACGCGGCTGGTGGTTCAACAAATTAACCATAATACTACACCATCAGTACTCTTCTCTGTGTATGATCTGTTTCCTTCTTTGGTGACGATTCCTTGTTTCCACGTTTCCCCTTGATAGCGTAAGTTGTCTCCTACTGAAAGGGGTGGTAAGGGCTTAGCACTGCGATCATAATACTCTTTCTGTTTCTCCTTTTCTGCGTCCATCAACTCTTTCGCTCTTGCTGGCACCTTAGGCTTCAGCTCATCTGGTATTACTGGAAGTATTGATATCAGCTTTTGACTTATCAGTAACTTAGTCTCCTCAAACGAGTATCCTTTTCTCAGAGGCTTTGTCCTGTACTCTAGAAATCCTAGATTAGAGTATTTCCCATAAGCTTTGCTGTTATCCTTTTGGCCGCTAGTCCATTGGACTGAGGGTATTTTGAGCTGGAAGTGGCGAAAGTAGTGCTACTTGGCAACCGTGGAAAAATCCTTGCTTGCATACTGTAAACCGTTGCCCGACACAACACAACTTTCAGTGGTATACTGAGTCTACTAAAAATCTTGTTCATCTTCTCTATAACAGCTTGACTAGTTGTCCTGCTCTTTAGTAGTAAACTACTAATAAGTAATCTTGTTTGTTCCATGTGAACTCATCTGTAGCTATGGTTTCCCATGGATAGTCTGGAATATCACGACTGATCAGTGACTCCAAAGAGTTAGAGTTCCTTCTCTCTCCACATTCTCTCCACATTCCAGCACCATCTTAGTGGTGTCTTCAGATATCTTGGGACAAAATATAATGTACTTGCTCTCTTCAAACACTTTTCTACTCCCATATGTCCAGTGGAAGGAATCCACAAATTGAAAACATGGTTGTGGTGTGATAAACAACAATGGTAGCAGACTGGTAGACTTTTGTCAAGAAAACAAGCTTATTATAGGAGGTACCATCTTTCAACAAACATTCACAAATTAACGTGGACTTCACCAGATGGTCACACACAGAACCAAATAGACCATGTATTAATAAATAAGAGGTGGAGAGGAACACTGCAGGATGTTAGAGCATTGAGAGGGACCGATATAGAAAATGACCACACACTTGTCCAAGCAAAGTTGAAATTATATTAAGAAAGTTAAAGAGAGGGGAACATCGATCACCCCAAGTGGATATGAACAAGCTCAAAGATCCAACCATCATGAAATCATTTCAACTAGAGGTTAAAAACCGCTTCACCATCCTAGGAAATAAAGAAGTGCTCGACATTGAACAGTTTAACACCACACTGATAGAAGCAGGAAAGAAAATACTTGGATTGAAAAAGAAGGAAGAATGGATAACACCAAAGACATGGGATTTAATCGAACAAAGACGTAAAACAAAGAAAAAAAACTAACAACCAAGTCAGGAAGGCTAAAAAATCAGCTACAAGAAACGTACTTAATACAAGACAAAAAAGTAAAGAAAAGTGCACGAAAGGACAAAAGATACCTAATTGACAGGCTAGCGCAAGATGCAGAAGAGGCAGCCTCAAAACAAGGCATGGGGACCTTATACCGCATCACAAAACTTGAGTGGAGGATTCAGAAGCACATATACACCAGTGCGAAAACAAGATGGAAAATTGTTTAGAAGAAGAGCTTACCTGTTGGAAAAACCACTTCGAAAGAGTACTTAACCAGGAATGTCCAACAACAGTAGCTGAAATAGGTGACGGTGTAGACATTCTCAACATCGATACTGCAGTACCGACATTCGTAAAACAAGCCATCAAACTTCTTAAGAACGGGAAAGCCCCAGGAATTGACCAAGTTCATGCAGACATGCTGAAAGCTGAGGAAGTTCTAACACCTAGACTTCTTACTGATATCCTGCAAACCATTTGGCAGACAGAAACAACACCAAACGACTGGAAGGTTGGTCTCATTGTGAAGCTACCAAAGAAAGGAGACCTAGCTGACACAAATAACTGGAGAGGAATTATGCTGCTGTCAGTTACCAGCAAAGTTCTCAGTAGAATCATCCTAAACAGAATGACTTCAGTGATAGACCCATTTCTCCGCAAAGAACAAGCTGGATTTAGAAAAAGAAAATCATGTGCAGATCAGATTTTTTCCTTGAGGCAAATTTTAGAACAAAGCAATGAATGGAACACCACTCTATATGCCAACTTCATTGACTTTGCCAAAGCATTTGACAGTGTACACCGCATTATGGAAGATCCTCATGCATTATTGCATCCCCAACAAGTTCATCTCCATCATACAAATGCTTTATAAGGACTTTCACGCAAAGGTGATCTGCGGCACAGAGTTGTCAGACAGCTTCCCAATCAAAACAGGGGTGCAACAAGGATGTCTGCTCTCACCGCTGCTCTTTAATCTTTGCATAGATTGGCTTATGAAAACCACCACAAGACAGGCCAATGGAGGAATATCCTGGACATTCCAACAGTCACTCGAAGATCTTGACTTTGCAGATGACATCGCTTTCTTAGCACAGCGACATAAGGATATTCAAAGTAAAACTGATGACCTTGTCAAATACAGCCGACAGATTGGATTATATAAAAATGTTAAGAAAACAAAATTGATGAAGATTAACTCAAAGAAAGATATCGAAGTTACAGCTAACAACAACAGAATAGAAGAGGTCAGTGATTTCGTATACCTTGGCAGCAAAATCACAGTCAATGGAGACTTTACCATAGATGTCCAATACAGGATAACAAAAGTCCGTGCCAACTTTGCAAACCTACGGAACATCTGGAAGTAATCCAACATCAGGACGCAAACCAAAATCAGGATATTCAAAACAAACATAATTGGAGTCCTCCTTTATGGTTCTGAGTCCTGGTAGGTGACAAATACCATCATACAAAAGCTAGACACCTTCCAAACAGGATGCCTCCGTAGGATCCTCAAGATATTCTGGCCAAACAAGATCAGCAATGAAAAGGTGTACAGGACAACTCAAACAGCTGCCATATCTGACCAGATAAAAGAAAAACGATGGAAGTGGATTGACCATGTCCTGAGAAAGGAAACATCAGAAATCAGGGTAGCCTTAAGATGGACTCCACCTGGAAAAAGAAGCAGAGGGCGGCCAAAGGAGACGTGGCGAAGGTCAGTGGAGAAGGAGATGAAAGACCAGGGATGGACTTGGTGCATGGTACAGCAGATGTCAGCAGACAGACAGAAATGGAGATCCTCGGTGAAGGCCTTGTGAGCCATAGGCACGAACAGGACTAAGTAAGTAAGTATATGTCCAGTGCGAACTGAACAGATTCCATCTTCTAACGCAGTTAGTTTCTTGGTATGAGTATCTTGCGACCCTTGAATATAATACCATCTATTTCGCTAAACTCGTTTCTATGGTTCCAGAATTCTAATGTATAAGGTGAACATTTCTTTCGGCATTCTGCCCAACCGTACTGCATGACGTTCATTAGTACCTTCATCTGTGGGTAAGCTTAGGTTGCAGGTCTGATTTCCTCCATATTTCTGCCACTCATTCGCATACTGGAAATCTATGTATGTAAGTGCAAATCTATGCCTTCTGTCAACTGCAAGTATCTGGCATAAACTTGCGCGAAGGGGTCTCCGCAATTGGTATCACCTTCCTGGGATGTGTGTCAACTTCAGATCCTATGACTGTAACTGCAAGAGCATACTCTGTAACCTTGATGGCGCTTGTGCGAGTGGCTTAGTATGTATAGCGGCTAAGGGCTTATGATCTGTATGAACCTTAACCTCTCTACCATATAGGTACTGATCGAATTTCTTGCAGCCAAATGAAAGGGACAGAATCTCCTTTTCGATTTGGGCATATTTGACCTGTTGTAGGGTTAGTGATTTAGAAGCAAATGCAAGTGGCTTACCTTCCTGTAAGAGTGTATCTCCAAGTCCGAACTGTGACGCATCAGTCTCTTGTACAACTGGTTTACTGGGGTCAAAGTAGGTAGGTAGGAGACCAGGTGTTCTAGTTATAAGGTCCTTGACCTTCTAAAATATCCGGTCCTGAGGCGTGTCCCATAGAAACTTAAGAGTCTTTAAGCAGCATCTGGCGTAAATGACTAGTGGTGTTGGCAAGGTTTGGTGCAAACTGAGAGAGGTGAGTAATCATAACCATGAATGTCTGTAGTTTGGACTTGTTGGAAGAGGGCTCTATTTCTCGGATTACTGCTACCTTAGAATGATGTAACTTCTATCCATCCGCAGAGAGAAGTTGGTGCCAAAAGTACTCAATTTCCTGAAGTCCTAGTTGAAGCTTTCATTATTCATCTTTATGCCTGCGTTTCTGCACTTGTCAGCCCTTATCAAGTTCTGTTATGTTCTTGTGGCGTCCTGTCGTACACTTATATGTAATCAACAATGACATCCCCTCAAAATATTTATCTATCTTCTGTTGGAAGATGGCGTGAGTGTTCTTTAATTCAAATGGTAACCGGAAGTAGCCGTATCTCCCAAATGATGTGTTCATCTGATACTCAATGCTATAATCACTACCCTTAAGTTTGCTTTGAATGACAATGTAGGCTATGGAATGTACATAATGACCATTGTAAGCAAATAACTTGAAATTGGACTTAAACGTGTGACAAGGTGCCAAAACATAGTACAAACTTTCAGGTTGGATATTGACTAGGGACCCTGTGTCTACCTTAAACCTTACATCTTTGTGGTTTGGGCCTAACTTGATGTTGATAAATTCTTGATCATGCTCAACATTGCTCTTTACAATATCAATGTTAAAATCTTAATCTGAATCATGCAAATTATTGTCATTCGCAAGAACATGATAATGGTCACTAGATCTCTCTAGACACTTAATTGCACTCTCGATCTGGCCGTCTATGCTTCGGGCAAATTCGAACTGTGTTTTACCTTCGAGTGTGCAATGAATAACAAAAATGTCTTCAGGGTTAATTTATGGTCTTTAAACCAGCAACCTGGTTGAAATATTTTAGTTGTATTTTGAACTGTGAAATCTGTACACGTCCGTCACTTGCATAACAACAGTCTTTTCTCAATCCAAATTTCCAATTGCCATTGTTGCCATTTTTCCCTTCCCGAACAGAATTATAATCTTACTGAACATGCATAAAAAAGAATATATTTGCATCAACACAATTTCGAAATATGTCTTTTGGTTTTTCAGGGTATTTCCACGCACGTTTTCTGCGATATATTTTATAAAGAATAAATTATTTTATAAACATTTATTACATTAATCAGAAAACGTGCAAAGAACAATTTTTCTTGAGAATTTTATTCCTTTTGAGACGTATCCTGTAGGACTCTGTGTTATTTTAATGAATTCTGTAATTTAAAAATTACATGTCAAATTAAACTTAATTTTCATGCGAAATTTATCACATAGGTTTATTTTTACGTTTTATTTTGTTTTTACAATTTACGAAGTGTAGATATTGGCGTCATATGCATAAAGGCCTGCATTGAAAAGATGTTCTGGCCAACCTACCATACCAATCATAACAATATACGTGTTAACTCTAAATACATGTATATTTTATTTGATCTCTTAGTATGTCCTGATGTATATTTTGAACATTCCAGTTGATTGCAACTTTTAAGTTAATCGTCAAAAGAGGGATTCCACAATCTCTTCTGCTTGATAGTTGACAGTCTATTCACTCTTTGTCTTCTTGAAAATTCAAATCAATAAGGAACTCAAAGCTATATACTCTTGTAACAAATCGTCAATCATCTCAAAAATCCATAAAACGAAATACAAATTCAAAAGGGGAGCAACACGGACATCCAAAAAGGTAGAGGTAGGATCAGGTGCCTAGGAGGAATGAGCATCCTCTGCTGACCGGTCACACCCGCCGTGTGCTCTTTGTCGTAATCGGGAAAAAACGGAAAAGTCCGTAGACAATTAGGTGAATAATTATGGTCTTACAATTAGTATGAAAAACGTCATCAGCATGCGACCCAGTGGAAGATTGTATTTGCTGACAAGGTCGTTGTATCGACCATAAAACTTACGAAAAGATGTCTCAATAATGGGATATTTATTCTGATTTCAACGTTGCAGTACAAACCAAGACACTTTAGTCTAAACTACATTATATACTAGTATTCAGAGATGGGGTCAATTACATTTGAAAGTAATTAATTAAATTACAATCACTTGCTTAAAACCTTCAATTAAATTACCTTTACAAGGAATTCAAATGTAATTAATTAAATAACAATTACCTCGCAAATGTAATTAATAAAATTACACAAAAAAGATAGAGGTAGGATCAGGTGCCTAGGAGGAGTGAGCATCCTCTGCTGACCGGTCACACCCGCCGTGTGCAATTAGGTGATTAATTATGGTCTAACAATTTATATAAAAACGTCAGTCAGCATTCGACCCAGTGGAAATTGTATTTGCTGACAAGGTCGTTGTATCGACCATAGAACTTACGAAAAATTGACTTCAAACGAGACTGTTGATAGTCCTGTTTTATCAACTAGTTTGTCAGTAGCTTGCCTCGCCTTAGAAACTGTTCTTACGAAGAGCATGCCCTTGCGTATTGAATTAACTGAGAGACAAAAACACTCTATGCAGATGATGAAGGTATATTGCTACATAAGTAAGGGAAGTTGACTATAGAAAAATTGAAGATGACGCAGTCTCTATGGTATCTTTTATTTCAAGTTCACTGGGATATATCGAGTCGACGTAAGTATGGAAATAACAATTGTTAATTGATAATACGTCGTTGATATACCTGAATGTTGAGTTGAAGGCCACAGCGAGTGATTTATTTTTTACGTACAAGTTTTTGAATAAATTCTGCTTCATAAGAATACAAAAATAGGTTTGCTAACAATAGGGCACAATTGGTACCCATGGGAATTCCAACAGATTGTTGGAAGGCTTTATTTCCAAAAACTACATAGATTTTGTCTATCAGAAACTGAAGCATCTATTTTATGTTAACTTCAGAGTACTTGTGTGTGCAATCAGAATGTAACCGACTCTTTTACAACAACACTGAAAACAACATTAATATTCTGGAAATTGCCTTTGAGTTTTTTAACCTTTTCTCCTTATGCTGAAAAACGACATTTTATATTGAATTATATTAATTTGCCCTGCGGACGCGAGGTTGGTTCAAAGCCTTTAATATTTTACAGATCTAGAGCTGTCGTGTGTCGGAAGGGCCATGTAATTGTCTTCTCTTAGTACGAGTGTGCATATCCCTAGTACTGTTAGATTTGATGTCTGAGAGAGAAAACATCATCGATTGTACAATATGGCTTCCATGTATCCTTTCTATTAATTTATGATGTGGCAAAATAATAACCGTTATATGAAAATAAACATTCGGGTTATACATACTTGCATCTTGATAATGATTATGATGGAGCAAGATTGATAAACGTGTAAAAATACTTTAAGTAAAAATTTTAATTGAATTAAAGAGCAAATACAGCATTAACAATGTAGCAACATGAAATTGAATTACAGTCATTCGCAAACGTGAAGTCCCTGATCCATTGTAATAAACACTCTCATCTGTGAAACGACCAAATCAAAGCAACTGTATATACATCTTCATTTCAAATTCATTTCAGAGAATGAGCAATATATCCTTATGAAAATCAAAACAAAGGCTGAGGGGTTAATGTTTGTTCAAAGTTATTACAGAAAAGAGTATAAGCGTATGTGCGAAAGCGTGAAAAAAAAAGCAAGACTTCTATCTCATGCGCGGATCTAGAAAGAGGGAGAAGGTAGGGGATGGCCGCCCCCCCCCCCCCCATCCCCTGGAAAATTAAAATTAATTAAATTCACATAGTAATTTACTAAAAAAGCCGTCCTCCAGCAAACACAATTATTCCTAGGACCCCCGACCCCCTTCGGACAATTTTTCTGGATCAGCGCATGTCACCTTAAGTCAATGATAACAATTTAAAAAGTCAAACAATCAAAGATAATAAGATTTGATGTTAAATTTTGGCTTCAATCGTTGTTTAATTAATGTATCTTGCATGTCATTTGCGAAATAATAAATGGGAAAAGAGTTATCCAAGTGGGAAAATCAAATATCTGTAGGATAGGTAGAATTTCCCACCTGAATTAAAATACTTCCAATGGATTTTTTAATTTCCAAAATAATTGTGACTGTCTCACAGAACTTCTTGAGGATTTCAAAATCTGTTCAGACAAATTTATATCTTTTAGGAAAACTACTAGTCAGTACCTGGTATTTATATTCTTTAAGAAATAAAATATTCCTGTTGGCTTCTCTAAAATTCATTTAGGACGTTTTACATATCTTATAATGGAAGAGATTTTTCTAATCCCAAGGAATTAATTTCCTATTGATATAAAATTTTTAAACTTAAAAATTTCCCTGATGGTGTGACGCAATTACCACCAAAGTGGTTATACATGTATCTACTTCCAGGGCAATGATCCTTCATTCAACATATGGATTTATAGATAACTGCACATTTAGTGGGTGTAAAAATGCCACCTTACCATTGGAATTATCATTTGATAGTGTTGATTTTAATGGTTTTCCTGCCATCATACTGGAATTAAACTTTGGCCTATAACATGGAGAGCAGACCCATTCAATAAAATAATCGGCATTGAAGTTTTAAAGTTGGTTGTTGGTATAAAAATTCTCTTCAATGTGTGCCACATCTAGAAATTATCAAAAAGCTAAAATTAAGTAAAGAGTAAAATCAACGGCTTTATGATAGATTTGAACACTCCCGACCGTATTTGATCACCTCATAATATTCAAAGAATGATTCCTTATTACTTATATTTATATAATGTTCACCTATTGTTCAATTAAATATTAAATTATTGATATTATAATGTTATTTTCATTTTGTATATTTATGCAAACCCCTTTTGCGCCCCACAATACTTCATTTGAAATGTATTAGGATATACTAGTAGGTTACTTTCAGACGTAGACAAAGACACTGGAGAATGTAAATATCAGAGCAGTATTTACAAAACCTTAGACATTGGGTAGTTGTGTCAAACAGCAATGTGACGAAGACTTGTCTATTTCATTGTCGGACACTTCGAAATTGACAAGATTTGCCCGAATCTAGCGTTTTGCCAACGTAATATGTGCACGTTTTGCACCAGCGTTTTGTTCAACTTGTTTTGAATCAAACAGGAGAATGTCATATCATATCCAAAATCCCCTGTTTTGCTTAAGTTATGATAGTAAAGCATATTTTCAAAATGCAAAAGCTTATGAATATTACGTTTTAAAGCAAATTTAAAGTTCGCTTTTCAAATTTGCTGTTTCTTAAGCAAATAGGATCAATCACTAAATCCGTTTGACGGTATTTGAATTTTTAAATTTCATAATTAAAGTTGATCTTCATATTTTCTTAATTCTGCATTGTACGTGTGCAGCCACAACAGTCATTAGAATAGTCTGTCCTTGACTGTGTATGACATAACATTACCCTTTTCCATATAAGTGTCATGTTGTAATTTTGAATTTACCGGGTAAGTTGTAAATTTTGTATTTACAACTTACCCGGTAAATTCAAAATTTACAACATTACATAAGATCATGAATGTTCTTTTACCCCAGAAAAGAATCTACCAGTATTTGGAGTTTTTCAGAAGCAGAGAGTTTACAACAATATTGTAAGGACTGGTCTCTAAGCCACGAAGTGTGTTTACCGCACTGACAGACAGGGCACCTGTTAATCTAATCACTCAGTTACTCTGGGGAACATATAACATCATTTGAAACAATAAAGGTTTATGGTACATGTCTCACAGACATTAACCATTACTTTTCTAATAATTTTTTCCAGACTTTCTAGTATATAATAGGGGTATTGTGATTGTTACCAGTCTTTTATGATAGAAATAGACTTAAGTGTCTTGTCCCAATAGATGTATGATTTGCCCTGATCGATAGAAATATAATATTTCAAGTTTTATGTTAACATACATGACTGTATATGGTATAAAACGAGCTTTAAAAATAAATATAATACAATTTGGAAAATGCATGAACAGTTGCAAGTTGTGAGAAAAGGGTTCACAAGGTACTAAAATTTACATGTAGTTAGATGTATATGATACTTTCTGGGTGCTAAGCAAGGGCATATTGTGTTATTTGTTTTGATTGGCTTGAGCAAAAAAACACCATAAAATGATTTTTATTTTACAGGATATAAATATCATCTTTCATCCTTAGACCTCTCGTGCGTTTTTCTATAAGGACGCTGTTTCGATTTTAAAGAAAACCGGGAAAACATCCGGAAACGGGGTTGAAAATCTACAGAAAAACCCCACCCCAACCCTGTGCGAAAAATAAATTCCAATTCCACAAAATACGTCAAGGTTCCGGAACTTTGAGATCAGGTTTCACCCGGTTATTACACGACTAGGTATAACTGATAATATGCTTCCATATATAGTCATGACGTAAGATTGACGTTCTGGCCAGGTATTAAAATTAATTACATTCTGTCAGGTTCTCAAACTCCAATATCTCGAATACTAAGGATATTGTCAAAGTGATTTTCTTATTGTACTTTGACCCCAATATCTCGAGCCTTAAGATATCTTGATTTTTGTTCAGTCTCTTTGAGTTTGAAATAACGAAGTCATTAGTATTATATAGCGATAAGCTTTCAAATTACATTAATATTACATATATTAATACATGTACCTTGAAGTTACGTATTATTTACATATATTCAAATTCATAAAGTTCAAAAACTTAATTTCTTAAGTTATAACTAAAGAAGAGATACATGCAAACAACGTGTAAGATTCCAACTGTACATTAAGTAGCTATAATTTTATAAATGGCATCTCAAAATAAAGAGAAAATTTATGATTTTTATTCCCCAACAATAATAATCCGAACAATTAAAAATATATGATATTCCTGTAATAGTAGTAAACAGGTGTACATGCATATTTGTCACTTGTTTGTCAACTGTTGTGGGATCTAAGATATTCAGCTTCTATTCATTATAGAGTCTGCTTTATGATGATACGAGACAACAGGCAGTTCTTTGTTACTTAATCGTAAGTATGCTTTGTAAATAACAATATAATACTGTTTTATATGGTCAGAGATAGCTTTAGTACACAAATTTGCATGCGTATATAGTAGATAAAAAAAAACAATGATCATTGTTTTTAGATTTTCAAAACAGGAAATTCCCTGTTGAAAAATTATGCAAAATTGCATGATGAAACGAGTTTTCAGTTTGTTTAAATAGTTTAGACAATTCCTGTTTTATAATATTGCATCAGTACAACCTCCGCTTTTGTTAACACGTTACTAGGAGTTTAACGAATAAACAGATTCATTTATGATTATATATTTACATTCAGTGTATATTTCCCCTTATTTTTGCATTGGAAATCTGCGATGTTCAATTTCCTATGAATACACTTTACAATTCTTGCGCCATGAGCACAAATATAAACGTCACCACGTGTTTTGAGTATATTTATTTTTGTAAGATTAAATGAAACGTCCAACCTTACATAACCGATTTGATATGTACTTTTGAAAAATAATCATTAAATATACTCCTTAATTAAATAAATTTTCTCTACAAAGTTTCTAGCACTATATTTTTAGCTGCACAAGCGTACTAAATAATATGTTAATATGGCTGTTCCATGTATGTTTTATATCCCTGACTGAGAGCGTATATAATGGCTTTACAGCGACGATACACAAATAATTCATTTAAAAAAACATCAGGATGAATATAAATACATGTATAAGCATTGAATGCTTATTTTTTGATGTCGTCGGTTCTATGACACATTAATGAGGTGCAGGTATTCAATTTGTCTGCACCGCATTGGTGTGTCATAGGACCACAGAAGTTCGAATTTTTATCAATAAAGCCAAATAACTTACTTTATTGGCTGACCCATGAGCTATGCGTAAGCATAGCGAACAGGAATGCAACGCGTTTTTTGGAAAATCCGCTATTTCGCCTTGACACGCCGCTTTTTTAGTATCAATCGTCAACATTCATGTCCAACATCGTTTCTTTACTGAAATATGCCTTTTAACCCCTCTCGAATGCTGTCAATACCCACTTTCTTCGATTTCCCCCACACTTTTGTTTTACCGAGAAGCCATTAGTAAGTTTTTTGGCTTTATTGATAAAAATTCGAACTCCTGTGATAGGACCGACGATATCCAAAAATAAGCATTCAATGCTTAAATGGGACAAAAAGAGACAAACCACTAAGTTAATAATTAGGCAAAATTTGACAACAACATGAACAAGTGTAATGTATGATACATCTGATTTCCCACATTTCGTTGTGTGACCATTTAGAAAGCTTATGGAGGTACAAATGTAAGACCAGACTAGAAACAACGTTCTAACATGTACATATAATATGTAATTAATAAAAAAAAATCGATTTTTTTTGTAGAAATTAAAAACAAATTAAGCAGCTATAAACATGTACATTTGCCAATTGTTCCACTTCGCTTCACTTAATTAAAACCATTCAACATTACATCTTCGCTATGATATCGGACCCATAAAATGAGTGAACTCATGATCTCTGCTACATTCCTCAAATAAATATCTGTTCGTTAATGTTATAGATGTGCAAAATATGGAAAATTGATGTTTAATTGTGTCTACAGTCGAAGAACACGAATGCCATTGTATTTTTAAATGCACACTCGCGCAATCGCAGGTCTATACTGAGGAAGGTAATCTATTAATTGATTATTGGTCAGTATTCAAGATGGTTTTGAATTCTGGTCGCTGTCTGTTGTAATTTGCAATCTGTCTCTCTAAAATATTTTAATTTCATCAATAATAGTCATGATGATGCATGCTTTTATTGATTGAATAGAAATGATTGTCCATAAACTTACCTGATATGTATGTGTCAGGTGTGATAAAACGTGTTTACTTCATAAGTATCACCTTAAGGTGATGGGTGTGCACATGTAGGTGTGGTTTGGTTTAAATAGACACAGCGTTCAATGTATTATATATATATATATATATATATATATATATATATATATATATATATATATATATATATATATATATATATATACACAATAAGAAGTTGTTATATATTCCAAGATATAAATTTATAGAAAATTATATTTTTAAAAAAGCTTATTACACTTACTTGACACTTATATGATCATACAACTTTTGAATTTCATATCGGGTGATAATAAAAAATAAAACCAACATTTTAATCTGTTTACATGATTGTACAGAGAGGCGTATTTAAATATGAATTGGATATATATCAAATTTATACGAATATAACCTGGGTTCAATGCCAGTTTAAACTCCTTTTGATATTGTAGATAACGTTAGAAAGATATTCCTTATTATTTAATTATCTCTCATTAAGACGAACTAACCCCTTCGAAATTAAAAAAAATTACAAAAATGTCCTGCAGATTGACTGCATGAAATTGTCAATGTGTCCGAGCGAAAAAGTCCATGCATCTATAAATTAATTAATGTGTGCGGC
The DNA here is from genome assembly GCA_020458035.1 of Magallana ariakensis. Taxonomy (NCBI): domain Eukaryota; kingdom Metazoa; phylum Mollusca; class Bivalvia; order Ostreida; family Ostreidae; genus Magallana; species Magallana ariakensis. The sequence goes on from CM035819.1 coordinate 38,500,198, forward strand.
CAATCAAATAGTACATTACAAACAGCAATTGAATTGTTCATCTATATATGCAGATCTTTTATATACATAATAATTTGTTGTTATTCGTCTCTCTGCCACGACTGTCTGTCTATTTATTTTACACACCATTTAGTGGTATACATGTATATGTGATTTATAGAATATGTTTATGTGTAATATGGATGTAAATACCTTAAGTTATTAATAAATAATAATTACATATCCATTCTTTCTCGTTTTCCCAAAGTTGTTTAGTAAGATACAGACACTATTTTGTACATTATTCCTATTCTATGATATCTTGTAGTAATCACACCAACCCCCCCCCCCCACACACACACACACACAGGCACCTTTTTATTTTGTTTTCTTCAAATCCACGTACATGTTTACAGGCAAACTGTTACAGACAATGTTTTGTATTGTATTCCTATTCTATCATTTCTTGTACCCTCACACATGCACCTTTTTATTTTGTTTTCTTCAAATACACATACATGTTTACAGGCAAACTGTTAAAGCATTACCATTCAGTGGCCTAGAAATCAAGATTCTCACATTTTCCGTTAACTTCCAAGCTTCCTATAATATAGGGAAAAAAATGTACAGGTCTTTCTGCTATTGGTAGATGCCATAATGGATTCACTTAACACGGCATATTAAAACGATTGGACGAGCGCTCGAGAGACATGGCGGTGGTATAGATGCTGGCTGCTTATAAGATTGCATTCTATCGATTCTCGAGTTCCCAGCCCTGTGATAGATATCCAACCAGGTACACCAACTGCTGAAGGAGCACAGCGCGCAGGAAGAGACTCCGTTATACACTGGATCTGTGTGTCAACATTTCAGATTCCCGATTTCTTAAAATTTGTTCTTTATTCTGATTGAAGACACAAAAAAAACCTTGCTGTTAAAAATACTTTACTACACTGGTGCGGGTGCTCGTGTTAGAGAGACAAGATTTGTTCAAAGATTTTCTTAAACCAGGGATTTCGAGAGATATGGTCTTGATCACACGGTAAGTACTCTGCACTTTCTTTTTTTTTATGTAAAATATCTTGGATATATAACGTTCAAGGTTAAGTAATAATAATCTTCACTATAGCAAGAAAAAGCTTGATAAAAGATATCTATGTAATTGGAATCTACGTATCGGGTATTCAAAACGACAACAAAGACTCGCGAAACCATTGTTGGAGCTTTTTAATTAAAGCACAAAGGTGAGGTTTATTACTAATACATTTTGTCTTAACATCATTGATGTGAATAGTTCATAGTAAATTTACCCAGCAACATTTAAATCGACTGTACTATCGTCACAATGAAATTATTGAATCATTGATTAGCATTGAAGAGATAATTAAAGGTATAATAAAGTCTGGCCGTAGGTTTGAACTTGTTTGCTATTTCTCAGATTGAATTCGATACATCAAAAATTTCATACAGGTGATTGAAACTTGAAATTTTATTTTGAAAACGATTTTAATTTGTCTAGATCTCTTATCACTATGGAAGCGCTCGAGGAATGCGACTTTTCTAGGTAAACTGATAATAGTATTGTGTAAGAAATCTATATCTAGCTGCATTTTTCAGACTATTTTTTCCTCTACTTCAGAGTAGTCAATTTCAAGTTATAATTTAAAAATCATGCGAGATATATTTTCAGACATAAACGTTTAATATAAGTTTCCGCTCACGTCACGTCACTATCGCCCCGTCTATATTTAGTTTATCATCAGCGACTCCTCGACACGAGTCGACCGGAAGCTGAAACTATTACCATTTCCGGTGTTCTCCATCCGACCACAATTATACCTTGCGACGATGTGAATGCCCCTTACTCATGCGTAATTTCTTCAGTATACCACCTATAATTCACAAGTGGTAGTTGCAATTTACTATCACCCGATATACTCGTATCACAATAATTCGTACATTATTAACAACCGCTTACCTTCTTAGCAAAACTATTTTCATTCCTACCCACAACACATTATATACATTATATATAGTTAAAGAAAGTTATTTCAGTTGAATAACATACCGATATATCGCATCATTAGCGACGAAGTGGTTTTTTTTTTCACGTAGATATAAATGGACAACTTTTCTATTCTACTATGATAGCAATATCATGGTAACGGCAATACAGAACTGCGAAAAAGATCACAAACCACAACGCAAGTGATCTGAAACTTAGTCAACGCTTTACCTTAATTACATGTATACCAAACGTTTCCGAAAATGTTTTAAGATCAATTTAGAAACGTATAATTCCACGCGTCCTTTCTAATAAGCAACTTGAGGCCTCGAGTTATTTGTGAATTTAATCTAATAACCTTCCTGTTTTCCTAAAATAACTATCGTCAGTTGAGTTCTTTCCTCTTGTATAAAAAGATACATTGAGGCACGCGCACATGAATGTCTTTTGATAATCAAATGCAACGGTAAAATTTTACGAGCGACACACGATGACGTAATTTTCTTTGATTAAAAACAGACTTTAACGGATTCGAACTCTGGATGTACGGATCACAAGCCCGACACTTTATCCACTCGGCTTTTGAGTAAGTTACATGTGGCCGTTGATAAAATCCTTTTGATGATTTAAAACGAAATGTCGTTTCGATCAGAGGTCAGCCATGTTGTGATGATGTGTTATTCCACCTTAAGAAAGCAAAAAATCCCAAAACAATCAAAATTGAAATTAAGTGATACAGATATATACATGTATGTATAAATGATAAGGTATATACAATGTACATGCATATAATAAGGTTTTGACTTTAAAATCTTCGAGCTGAAAGGAGAAATTTAACTATATTGGAAATTCATATATAAACCATAGACAAAGTCGCAGTCCGAGTTAATTATAAACTTTTCTTTTGTCTTGGTATGAGTTATCTAATAGCACGTTTTCCTATTTTGCGTTTTGTATTTATTTTATTGAAGGATTTCGAAACTTTTTCCTTTTAATTTTTATAAATATCAAAATATTTGTTTGTTTTAGGGGTTTGTTTTTTATTTATTTATTTTATTTACGTGCTTTAACTAATCAAATCTACCTCGGTGTGTTCAATGCACCATTTAATCATTTCAGCGAACGAATATCAAATTTAAAGAAGCTCTTGATTTTGATTAACCTTCAAAGAACCTTGTATCGTGAAAAGCGTTTTTAAAACATGGTGTGTTTCAGATGAAGGAATGTTTAAGCCACCGTATAACGAAGTTTATTGATTTCATAGATTTTAGGATTAAAGCGAATTTTCCGTTATTGCAAAAAACCCAATGAAAGTCTTTTTTAGCTTTTATTTTTAAGAGCTAATTGTTTCTGATGCATTATTTCAACTCCCTTTTTTATTGAAAAATAATAATTCTTCCCGAGAATTTGAAGCACGCTATATAGGGAAGCAGCCAGAACGCTCAGAATTGTTTATTGCTATTTCTTCCGCTCCTGAACCAAGATAAACTATATTATGGTAAAAGGTTGTTAAAAAGATAAATACTCTATTCACTGACTGTAGCAAATAATAGTTCATACCTAGTATAAACCATTCTCACTTATTACTTTTGCGGTTTTTCTGTGGTTTTTTTTTTAATTTTGACATAATTTATACTGTAGAGAAAATGGTCTGATATTGAACCCCTTCTATGTTCATATAAATCAGCAGTTCACATCTCTGCATTTAACTAGTTAACTTGTGAAAGTCTGTTATCAATTGTATAAATTAGCATGCAGTAGCAGCGATTGTTTAATATTAGTTCCAGCTTTGCTAAGCCGATCATCAATGAGACTATAACATTCACAGCAGTTCGCATTTGAAATATTACCATATCAGAAAAGAAATCGCATCAAGTTGATTGTTGGGTTGTAATTCCAAGTTATAAATGACCTGCATAAAATCAAGCAAAGCAATCAAAATCTTTTTCAATTCTATGCATTTTCCTTTCATTCCAATTCCGAATCGCTGGCCCCATCACCCCTTAAACAACATTTTGTTTAGTATGTATCGTAAATATCAAATAAAACATCCATCACTTCTTGGCCACGGAAGTTAAAATGATGTATGGGTTGAAAGTTTCGTTTGATATTGCAGCAGTCTCAATTGATCTGAGCAGCGGCAAGTATCAATAACGCCCGCTGAAACACACAATGCTAGGCATTAGAGACCTATAAATGGATTGTCCTGATCCTTGATTTCATGTCGTCACATTCTGATCAAGGATTACTCAATACTTTAGTAATTTAGAAAAGACCAAATCGTGCTCCAAATGGCCCGTTTTAATAGTATCGGTGAAAAATAGTCACCAATGTGCTGAGAGAAGTAGAATCACATTTAGATAATTCCAATCGACGTGTAATTTTGCAAATGTATTTGATAAATAGTAAGATACTATATTTGCTAATTACAAGGCCTTTTGCTGATGTATACTTGTTGGTGAACAGATAAGTCGTTATCACAAAGACTATGAGCCGGGAGGATAGTCCTAAAGCTTTGATCTACCCCCCCCCCCCTACTTGTCAGTGATTGGGAGATCCCCCTGTCCAAGTGAAAAGTTGTCATTAAAATTTGCCGCGGAAATCACCAGAATCGCGGATGCAATTAGGACAAAACATAGCGATTTGCTTCCAACCTGTCATTATCATTTCTCTTTGACTGATCAAAAAGACTAGTAATGAGAGTTTGTTTAGAATAATCGGTTTCTGCATCCGACGTAGGTCCAAAAATGGCGGTTATCAAAGTACATAATTGTAGCGTGGATGCGCAAATCTAGTCTTTGTTTTCCTGTTCGTCGTGGTATCTGTTTGAAATTCCAAAGAACAAAAGCAAACTTGCTAAATAAACTAGGTCAAAAAATCGTTCCCCGTTTCCATGATATATTGTAACAATTAATTATATTAATGGCGCCGACATATATGGCCATTTGTGAAGGGGTTTCGTGTTTTTTCAGGAAAAATCTTTTTGAAAGTTCCCGTGTTTATATAAAATGAACAGAGGGGAATAAATACGTTATAGGTTAACTGCTTTTGGAAGGACCTTTGGGTATTCCTTGTGGTAGTAGAAAGACAGTAAAATCTACAGTACTATGAATGCGTTTAAAGTGATTTTGAAATCGCCCATGATGGCTGTTGTAATGACTATAACATCTCTTAATTGGAATCATTGCTCTTCATTCGATTTTTGTTGAAATTCAATTCGTCACACAACATAGTTCTGTGTAAATGAAATAAGCATACTTCTAGTTGTTATTTTCCTCTTTCTATCGGTACAAGATTGGTTTTATCTTTTGAGTTTGATAATATTTGCACGGTGTTAATATCCACAGGTCTTATGATAACAAAGAGCATGAACATATCTGGAGATTGCAAAAAAAAAAAAAACAACCCAAAAAACAAACACTGTATCATGCTATTTGAAATACATGTATCTCAATCTATCGAATTTTGTCACTGCGCAAATAGTTTTTTGTCTAGAAATTGGAATTTCAAGATTCTTTTTCTTTGATTACCAATTGATCTTCTTTTTTGCATTCAAAGAAAAAAACTTATCACGAGAGCTATGTGGGGGAACACAATGGCTTTTTCAGAAGCACGCGGTGCCGCCATTGTGGCAATTCATCACGAAAGTTTTCCTGATAGATTGTTTTTCATTATTTTGATACAGAGAAAAAACCGTCATTCTATACGACATCCATCAAATTGGACACCGACAACTAATCTAAGAACAATTATTCAGAACTTTGATTAAAGAATAGTCTTGGGATCAGGGTGTTGAATAAGCTTGCATCAATATACAAGAATTTTGTCTAGGTCTGGGTGCGTGATGCGTTTAAGGTAATGTAACAATCTATGTTTTGCCACGCTTCATCATTGATGACAAGCAATCATACAGTCTGCATCTGATAAATAATATTGAAGATAAACGTTGTTTCAAAAATCGGTGCGTCTGGAATTACAATAACACGTGCGCTTCTATGCTCTTGTTCCTATTGGTCAATAATATAGGACTAGTTACTAGTACTAGGCTAGAGTACGTCGAATTTACCCGTTTATAGCAATTTTGTAGGCAAGTGTATTTCATAACCCATAGCTACATTTAACTTAGAGTTCTTGTACATCATTTTGCTACTGTGTTGGGCATCTGCAACATAGAGTCCACTACTACTGTCTTTGAACACGCCATCCAAGACCATAAAGTTCAAAGACTTTAATGTCTTCTCACACATCCCATCTTCCTTTCATTTGGAAATAAAAAAGATGTTATGACACCCATCTATTTTTTTTTTGACACGAAATTAAATTCATCAGTCACTGTATCTTTGAGTAACGTATCTGTCTTGGATTCGATGTCCTCCTATCTGGAGCTCGGATATTAAAGACTCAGTATGGAGTCCACAAAATCGATAGCCCTCGTCATTACCACGTACTGTCGCTGACAGCTCTACCAAGTCCTCACCGCCCGACTGTCACCAAGATGTCGCCGAACAGGCAATCTTGTTTCACTTAACAAATTTGTTAAAACTATTCCATCAAGAACATTTACAAACGTTTTTTCTGAAATTTCATTACCGTTTCATGAGTTCTTGTATGGATCACGGGGGCTATGGCGATTGGCGTCTCTTCCAATGCGTTCACCAAAAAGACATGATTCCCTGGATGGATTTAAAATGATGGACGCTAATTTGAATGAGACCATGCGGTTAACTTCCTGTCTCCCTAACGAGTCTGATGGAACAGACCAATAATATAACCATATGCTACCACTGTAAGGCTAATAATGACATATTTGAGCTGGACTTTTTTAAAACTATTTTTTCGTATGCTTTCTACGGTTTTTCTTATATTTAGGCAAACGGTATGATCTGGTGGTAAGAAATGATTGAATGTCTCTTTCGCATCGATCTCTATTCATTTGATTCAATTCTGTGAAGACTATAAAATGCTAGATGTTTCATTTAACCGTTATTAAATCTTTCTCTGCTGTGCCATTTTTACGTTTGATTTAAAAAAGTTAATTTTAAAAAAGCCTATAAAATGACGCCGTGCAATATATATCTGTCATTTCTAATAAAACCCCAATTGATTTGAGATTTCAAGTTGCTGTATTACTCATATCATAATTTGCATGCGTTCGTTTCCTTTTTCATCCTTTCATTCTTCCAGACAGGAACATTTTATGTTTCATTTTTTTTTTTGTCTATTCTGATATTAATTAACTGCATGTGACTCATTTGGAATATTTTAATAATTTAAACCAAACATTTCAAGCAATTGATTATGCATAATAATTATTTAACTTTTGCATCGATCATTAAGGTACTTTTTATTTCTTCAAATTTCAGAATCATTATTTTTATGCCAAATTCATTATTGTATATGATTTAACGTACAATTTGATGTTGTTTTTCTCAATGTAAAACCGCATGTGATTGGTCAAAGGATTCGAGCGTTGCGCTCATTTCGGACCGCTCTGGACCTTCATCAAAAAATCGTAAAGGACCGGTGAGGTCCGGGAACAGCGCCTCGTTTTGACACCGAAGGTCAAGGTCTTTTTTCTTCAATGTTGCAAGCTTCACTTTATTTTGCTTCAGTTTGATTTATCAAATCAATGTGTGATCTTTCGTGACGTATAATCTCGTATCGTGTTGTATTATCAGGAAATAAATGTATCCGTGGTCACTGGAGATTCATACGAATTTGGCAGATTTTAGTCATGAAACAGAGAAGATGCTTTCTAAGATGATGGTGACGATTTTTTTTCCGTTTCCGCGCAAATTCAAGTATATGTTGCAATTTTTATGTCTAGATGATGCTGTTGCAAATTACAACTGAAGGTAAAAAAAGAATATGGTTCTAAAACGTCCAATAGTTATGATGTTATAGAAAAAAGCTACTTAGATGCTCTGGTTGAAGCTAAATTACATTATCATTCGCGTCGTCATGGCATGTTCACTCTAAGATTGTTCTGATTCATGTATTTAATTATATAAGATCTGGCCTCATGATCATAAAGCAATTTCAGACTTAAGTCAAAATTTTAATAAGTTATAAAATGATTGTTTGTTGTGATATGACAATTAAAATTTGTAAGTAACAACGTTATACCAAGACACGTTTAATAGCATTTCAATTTTGTCAGTGTTTTCAATTAGGAGACATTAAAACGGTGTACAAGTTTTGACTTAAGTCTAAGTTTGCATCATGATCCTGGGGCCAGGCCTCGAGATCATGCAGAGTTTTTAGACTAAGTCCAAATTTCAATTAATCATTCATAAAATTATACTACTAGTACATCATAAAATTACACTTAAATTTGTAACCATCAACGTGATATAGAGACACATTTTAAAATCATTTTCTTTTTCATTTTTCTCTTTTTTTTTTCGATGTATTCAATCACAAGACAATGTACAAATTTGACTTAAGTCTAAACCTGCTTCATGGTCCCGGGGCTTGTATAGTACATGAAACTGTTATAATCATATTTATCATACAGATTTAAAATTATTTACAGAATTATCAAAAGGACACTTTTTTGTGGCAAACTAAAATTTCTTTTTAAAAAAATCTAGCTCTTATTGATTTAATAAACGAAAAATTAATCGGATTAAATTTTGATATTTTCTGTTATTTTTATCTTCTAAGTGTGGAAAAAAAATTCGTTTAAACATTAAAAAAAACCCATCAAAGCCTTTCATACTTACGCTAATATGTAATTAATGTTAATGAAAATAAATTAATATAAATATTTAATACGCATTCTTTCTCGTTCCCTACAGCTTTATAAATATAAATATATAAGACCATAATTATCAACTGACCTTTGCGATGTTTTTTAAGCTGAAACTTATATAAAGTATATAAAGGTAAAAACAAACAACAAAAGGCCCTTTTACTTTGTCTGAAAGTGCTTAAATTCAATTAATACCTGAAATAATGTGGTAAAATACTGCTTCGAATCAATGATTGGTATAAATAAAAGTGTTTAGCGGCAATATAGTAGGAAGAAGGGTTTGGTCTTGTTTTTATTATTGAAAAAGAAATCGCTGGTGGCTCCCATATAGCGTTGGTGAAAAAATATTGATTGTACCACATAACACGTTAAGAGTAGCATAAAACTATCAGTCGTTGTCAAAAACAACACTCCTCGCTCGACAGAGACAGTGATGAAGACATTCTGCCTTTGAAGAAGAAATATCTAATCCTTTCCACCAACTCTTATTGAAATATGACCTAAGAAACCCTCACGTTAGGAGACACAAAACGGATTCCTTATTCCCGCCTGGAATACTCCGGCAAATATAAAGCCAATTTTATTTCCGTGTTGAAGAAGATTTCACGGTCTTCAAGGCAGATTGATTTATTAAAGTTGAGATTCTTTCGTGATTCTGCAAATAGAATTGCTATCTTTTTGCCGAAAATAAGCTGGAAAACATAACGTGTGTCCTATGCAATAATAGTTTTTATGTGATTTATATCGTTGACAACTACATATAATAAAGAAGCATATCTATAACATAAAACGTTTTAATCTATTTTAGAGAAGAAAAAAAAACGTTCGTATTTCTCCCCTTAATAACCCCCTTTTTAATCCCGTTTATAATAAACAAGGGACAGATGACTTTTATTTGTCTACAATATGTCTTCTTTTTAAGCACACCAATGTTTTTTGCTATAATTGCTGACCCGCATTAGATGGTAAAACATCTGAAAATAAGCTGTATTTCAAACACTGAGCACAGCAAAGTTTATTGGTATATATATATACATTTATATATATAGTTACTGTAAAAAGTATTATACGGAGATGTGTAGCAGTGTATGTTTTGTTGTATAATTAATTTGTAAATTTAAATCTTATGGCTCCGATGAGAATGATTCTCTTCTGTCATAAGAAAGTTTTTTTTTTATCAGGATGGTCAGAAGGCCATTGCCTTTACTGCCACATATTGATTTTAGAGCTAACAACATAATGTCCCTATATTTCTGTATATACAAGTATGCTACGTTAATGAGTTTGCATTTGATTGCAGACATTTGATACCCAACTTACAGTTTAAGATAAGAAGAGTCGAAAATAATTCCATTTTCTACAAAATGTACTTCAACTCGGCGTTAAAAGTTTGTCAGGGAGCAAAAATGTGTGATGTGTATCATTGTTTTTTAGTATCTTTAACTGTATACAAGAACAAATGGCCCCAATGTCTGGAAATAAAGGAAGGATTTATGCGATAGTTCACACACGATACCACTGCACTTCGCCCCGCTGATGCTATACCCACAATACAAACACATTAACACGTTAGGTAATGGAGGCAATAAATTATTTAATATGATAGACCTAGATTAATCACATCCTTGCGAACTTTATGCCCATTTATTTCGAAAGGTTTGGTCTTAAATAATATCAGTGGTCCTTATCAGATCTTTCCTAGGAAAGAAACGTATCGTAACCTACAACATAGATTCCGAAATAATCTCAGACGCAAATAGTTTTGCCATTAACTTTCTTGTCTACCAGAAAGATATACATGATTTTATTCCATTGAACGTTATTGAAAAAAGCGCACATTTCAACGCCAATAAAATAGTTATGATGCTCCGTATTTTCTCATCACAAAACCTTAAAACAAATGTTTTGGGGATTTTATTAATCTAAAAACGATGCTGTATGGCGTAGATAACAGACCAAGTGTGTTTCTTACTTCTTAATTGCTAAAAAAAAATCACGACGACATTATTGTCTGCTTTAATTCAGTCGGTTCGCATCATATCCAAACAACGCCCTAGTTTTATATGATAAGAGAATCATTAGTCTATCAGAATCCTTCTAGACGTTGTAAGGTTGCTGAACCCAAACGACAAAAGTGCGTGACCGGGTGGATACAGGTCTTGGAAAAATCACTTCCGCTTCCGATTAAGAATAGACTGTCGACAATTTCTTTGACGTCGTAAGTCACTCAATAAATCAAAACACTAATCTCGCTCTCGATGTTTGTGTTTTTTCTTCTCTTCGTTGATTGCATGATTCTGTGTGAGAAGTTTCTCTGATGGATTCGAAAAAACAGGCGTCTCCCGATATTTCTGCACTTTTCCTACCTGTGATGTTTGACTGGATGTGACGCCGAGTTTGTCGTTTGGATGAAGATAATGGTTGGGATTTACGTTGATTGATCCGGATACACTGAGTATTCAGACGACAGAAGGCTGCTGTTGTCCTTGGTTAGCTCTTCACTCTCTCTCTCTCTCTCTCTCTCTCTCTCTCTCTCTCTCTCTCTCTGGTTTTATGGTTCTTCCTAGCCATCATTGGGTTTTATTTAAAGACTGTTAAGGTTTAAACAAATTCATCGCAAAAAAGACACACTTACACACCAACGCTTGTTCAATGAAACTCGTTTTGTTGATATTTTTCTTGTTAATGTCGTTTGAAAAAACGTGAAAAACTATTTCATGTATCAGAAATAAAAGAAGCATACTGTATGACTTAAAAAAAAATGTGAGTTCAATGTGCGAAAAGATCAGCGGACAATTCGAAAGGTAGCCATGTCATAATATAATATTTCTGCAACAATTAATAATCAGACATATTTTACTGGTGTTTTTATCGATGACCAATGAATGATTCTTGAAAACATTTTCTAATTATCATAGTTTTGCTTCCAAATTGTTGAGCGGGACTAATCACATGCAGTGTATTTATAATGTACTTTTTATAATGTACTTTTAGTAGCAGTCGGAGCACATAAAGGTACAGACGTGCAATGATGTTCAGTAATTTATCGAGTTAAGATGCAAGTCAATGTCAGATAGTTCTTGAATATAAACTATACGCTTAGAAATAAACACGGTTTACTAGATCTTGATGCCAAAGCCTAACGCTGTTTAGCCAAAGACAACCCTTTTACACTCTTATAAAAAAAAGTTATTCCACTACAGACAAGATCCAAATGTAAATGATCAATTTCACCAAGATTAAGATATTGGGAATACATGATATATTTTTTGGGCGAAAATGTTGAGATGGAGAGCATCAGGGGAGGTTCGAAGTGTAATGGACAGAAGCAGAGGGGCACAAATTAGTGTGGAATTTCGTGAATCGTCAGTTCGCTGGTCGCTCGCCACTGGCAACATACAGAAACGAAGCAACTGTTTGCGTTCCTTAACATATGATACCAAACTCGTTAAGGTGCAATAAAAAGATCCTTAACGCACCAGGAAGAAATTATAGCTTTATGGGAATGTCAAGAAAACCCGTCTCAGACTTTCATAATTTAAAATTTGATTACACTGCCGCCATTGTTGTTTTTCACAGCGGGGAGCTATTCGTGTTTTATTGTACTCCTAAACCATATTAAATCTCGGCTGTTATAAGAGAGACAAAATACACAACGTGGGATAGGGATTGGGGTCCTGTTGCAAATATTAAAACGATGCATCGACACGAACATTAAAGTTATAGTGCGACATTCGCCGATGTTTTTAATAAAGCAGCTAGTATTTTTGTCACCATCTGTGTCACGTGATCACCCTCCTTTTTCCGTGCAATGACCAAGTCGAGTTTGTCACCTATTGATTCATGTATTTGCTATCAACTTTTGACAAAATTATAATTTATATTTTTTGTTTTTTTTGGTTTTGTAATTTGTAATTGTAGTATTACAGCATGTGCTGCGATATTACATTAAAGACAGGAATAAAAATATTTTTTATACTTCGAAGCAGAGAGACGTCTTTATAAAGTAAAGAATAGTCTGCAGGCAAGTTAAGATTTCAATATCAAAACGATGCAAGCGTGCGTTATAAAGATGTCAATGTTAATATAAATATTGCATCTTCTGATTGGAATTAAATGTTTCGAGTGCTATCAAAGGGAAATCTATCTAAATCAACATGACAAGTATGTTAATTGCAAAGCATGAATTTTGACTCCATCATATCTTGTTTTCGACACTGCCAGAAATAAGATGAATATGACTTAAAACAAAAATATTTCTTTTCTAGCGCCAGGAATGTTTTGCTATATGGAAACAACAAATATTTTTTATTCGATGAGAAAAAAAATCATAATCAGTTGTAAAAACAAGCATGGGTGAATTTGGCATTTGATTTATCAAAATGTTATCATAAAGCATTCCTTAGACTACATATCATTCCTCCGGAGATCTGCAACACGCTTATAGTTCTGCAGGAGGGTTTTTGCCCGGAAAAAACTCGCTTTTTCTCCGGAACACAGGTACCGCCTGTTTCTCAGATCGATACTGTGCAAAGACTGCGCGACGGAAAAACTTAATGTGCTGAAAAAATGTATATGATGACGCGTCTATATATGCTTCTTTGATGAACCAGAATCTCTGCCGTGTTCGTCTTTACCGGTAGAATTTCATCCGTGTGAATCTCTCTTTAGAATTTTATGGTGGTTTTTGTGATCGAAATAGTACTGTTTGCCTTTCTCTTTTTTTTAGGGGGAGAATTTAATGATGCTTACGGAATTGGCAGCTAGAGACTGTTTTTCCTGTAAACTTGAATAAGGTAGGTGGCTTGGTCGTATATGGTTCCAATTATTCTATTTTTCATCCCCACAAGCAATAATCCAACTGACGAAAGACCAAACGTAAAGTATTGATCGATGAACCCGTTTTCCGACTAATACCGAGGCTCGTTGGCGGAGATGTCTAATTTTATGTAAATGCTAATCACCCGAGAACGCAAATCAAACTTCAGAAAACCTGATTACGAAATTTGCATTTATTCTGGTCTTTTGACATAATGATTCAAACGAGGAGATGCTTAATATGCACATAAAAAATTAGATTTGGGAAATAAATTTATCGTAATTGAATACTGGCTTTGAAGATGACGTTCCGGATTGGCAAAATTATTCAAGATAATTTCGTTTTGGTGTATCAAAAGGAATTGGGTGTGTCAATGATTTCGCTCAATGAAACGTAGCTCGTTTGTAATTTGTATTCACTTCTTGTTGAAACACTCGATAATCATTATCGCATTCCTTACTCCAGCTGTTGATTATCGTAACATTTACATGTTTCGGTTAATTCATTATCATGAATGATATTTTAAACCGAACAAAAGATATGTAAGAAAAAAGAAACTGTAAAATAAGGCGAAAAACTTTAACAAAAAGCATTTTATTTGCTTATTATGTGTGTTTGTGTGTGTTAACTGCAAGATAATAGAATAATCTTTATATTGATTTTTATCATTCCTCTGTATATAAAGAAATGAGGATTACTTCTGTATTTCATCGAAACATGCTTTATTATAAAAGATGTCGCTGCGCTATTTGCACGCGGTCAGCACATGTGCAGGATAGTCTAAAAGTATTACATCTGGATGTAAATTCTATTTAGCGTATTTGGCATAAAGCGGCATTCTCTTAATTAAGTACATCGCTAAATGCCTTGCATACATAAGAATAGTCATATCCACACTTTGCAAAAGTTGTTTCCCTTTGCGGGGTCAACCCAAAGGTCAAAAGGGAAAAACCTTCCCCTTCTTTATGCAACCAAATATATTTGAGCGTCCTGTGATGAAATCTCTTTGAATTTAATTAATCATTCCTTCGCTGTGTGTGTTGCCCCATCCTCGGCTAATCAAAACATACAATGAAAACAGATTTTTAATGTCAAACAACAAAGTTATAAACCTCTAAACTACAAAGGCTACTGAAATCTATGGGGTTTTCCCCCACAGATTGCGGCGAAGGGACATGCCTTTTGTAAATTGTGGATTGGTCTATAGGTACTTTCATAAATACGCTAATAAGACCCTCGATCACTAACCTGTTAAAAATCAATTTCCGCCAAATATAGTACTGTTAAATATAATACGTTTACAGTTAATTGTCTCTCAACTCTCAATCTGTTAACCTTGTCATGGGGGTCGCTATGGTTATAGTTGTTTTTATACATTTTATTTTTATTATTTTTTAATGAGTAGGTAAATATGTATAGGGCCAACTACTGCAAAATGCAGACATTCAAGATGATGTTGCTTTTTATTGGTTCAGCATTTCCAGAGGCTTTCTTTTCCCGCTGAATATAAACACAGTCGCTGATCAATTGGCGGAGATTTCGAAATTATCGGAAAGTTAACGTCACAAGCGCTAGGGTAATAACACAATTCAAGTATGGGCAAAAAACAATAAAAAGTGCCGATTTTGAAGATTACATGCCAATGTTTTGTTTTTCGACAACAAAAGATATAAAACGTCGTATTAAAAAGTTAGAAAATCCAAAAGTGTAAGCATAATTCATGCTGCCGCTTGCATTATCATGCTTGTCGGTGTAATTGCAGGGCCACGAGCATATTTCGACATGATTCCTAGTATTAATTTGACATAAAGGTTGCTGCGTCAGGCGGAAGTCGTGCCGACATTTGTTACCATAACTTTGGAAACCAGATCTGTTACAACTGTCTTACTGCAATCAAATGGGTACTTAAAATGCCCTACTTCTGCCATAAGCAATAAATAAACATTAGTTTACAAAAACTAAACCTTGCACGGGCTTTTTTATTCTTAAATTTCGCAGATCGACCACTGTATTCATTCAAAATCTGCAGGGTTTTTTTATTTGAATTCTCTGCACGTTGAATCCATCTTGCATGATTTAGGCCAAATTACTAGGAAAAAAAACATAATTAACAATATCGGAAATATTGCTGGTGGAATATGCATCAAGATTTGTCAAAACAATTCCAAATAAAAAGCAATTTTGAGAATAATTAATGCTACAGGGTTTTTTTTTATTTGTACTCTAAAATAATGGCCGTATTCGCTCTTAATGTTAGAATTTCGTGCATTATATTGAATTTATGATTTTTAATATTTCCACAATGTCACATAGCAATTATAAACATTAACAGAATATTACTACTCTTTAAAAACGCGGATTAGATTAGATTCAAGACTGATAACCCCGGTGTTGTATTACATCACAGGGGACACGAGGAAAATGGGGATTTCTGTAAGACTATACATCATAATATGATTCATTCTTTGATACTTGATTGAAAGCTTTTGTTTAATTAACACCCCCCCCCCCCCCACTCCCACTTTTTTTGATAATGAAATAACAGTATGCCAAATCGCTGCATAGTAGTCGTAACTAACATGGCGCGGTGCCGGTGTAAAGACGAAGTTCGATCAGTATACAAACTGGACTTCTGTCCACTCTGTATTGATAGCTATACCTCTGAATAATTTACGATGAAATCTGATTAAGTAAAAAAACCATTAATCTCATCAATTAGCGTCAAATGCTGCATCCAAGAAATAGACAGTAATTGGCCTAATAATGAATTTATGGACAGTCTTAAGCAATGGTGTACGGTGTGGAGACTGGAGGTAGTTCATTAGTAGCACAATCTCTGCGAACGTAACACGTATATGCGTGAATACAACGAACAGTAGGTACTGTTATTTTTCCAGTGTGCTAAAGAATGTGTGATCAGTTATAGAAATTAACGTTCGAAAGTACAACGTAATATATTATACTATATACACAAACAACTTTCTTCGTTGCTCTAATCAAGAAGGAAACCCTATTTGTTTATTCATTATGAAATCAATAAATGTTGCACAGCGTACAAACAGTGCATAAAAGGCATCCTTTGTGGGTGATCAACTTTTTAAATGGTAAGTGTTGTTTTTTATGTTATTATTTTTTTCGTTTTATAAAACCAATTTAATAGAACATCTTACAAAACTATACTTATAATAACATGTCCTATCAAGAATATTGAATTATTGATGTATAAATGCATAAGGTACAGTATAATCACAGATGCCAAAATTGTAAAATTTACATTAAACCGTTCCAGTTTAATCAAAATATATTGAAAATATTTTACATGTATAATCGTCGTTAGATAAGAAATGGCGAAGAACAATCGTTTTACTGTGCTTTTAACCATTTTTTTTTCCATGGACAGAATTTTGACCTGTTTTTAGTACAGTAAGCATACATGTTTTGCGGTAGTGTTATAAGTAGGAACATTAACCCTAGTTAACCTATATAGGGAGAACAACGGTAATCACTTAAATAAAACTTATTTTCAAGATAAGTCGATTCGGCGGCCGGTCTAGCTGGTGGAGATGCGCAGATGGTCGACACACGGTGCACTCCATCAAACTCTCCCCGTAATTAACTGTTCAAAAAGAGACGAGTACATTTATTAGGGAATCACTTTGTAAGAAAAGTGAAATCATTTGGATAATGAGAAATCCACTTATTGCTAACACTCCTGCCGCAGATTACATCAATGCTTTAGCTATCATGGAGACTCTGTGTGTGCATTAGGAATCAGGAGATCTTGAAAGTAGTTTCGAACACCTTTCTATGGAAATGGCAGAAAACGCATTAACTGTTAAAGATGTATGGGATGCGCTTGTAAGTTGATGCAATATGAGAGAAATGGATTTGGAATCTGTTATGATGTAAAATATCATAGCGCAGACTGAATGTTTTTTGGCATCTGAACTAAATTGGTTTTTGTCTCTTGATGAAAAAATGACATTTTACACAGGGGGAAAACTCTATAAAATGAAATGCATATTGGATTAAACGTTAGCACAATAACAACTCAACAAGAATTTTTTTTTTTAAATGAAGATAATTTTATCGTTTTCATGCTGAAAGAGACGTCGACTGGTGGTAAACTAATTACCCAACAGATCAGTTGTACTATTTTGTACACATTAATATTTTTTAATATATGATTTTTATAAGATTATTTAGTTTAAAAAAATCGAAGTATATTTGGTGTAAAATTTGAATATTTTACCATATCTATATATAGAGCTCTTTTCAATGAGATTAATCAAATTAGAATTTTTCAATAACCAAAAAGTGCATTGTTTACACAATGTTCTGATATACCGCCACTGAAATAAATATTAGATTTAGGTATTTTATAAAAAATTCCATCAATCTTTGCAAGACATATCTCTCGAATGCCGTTTCCTTTCACGTGTCCAATACATGCATGAGGTTTGTAGTTCATTTTATGATAGACGAAACGGAAATATAATGATTATTGTACAAGTAAAATACGAAGAAACGGAAACACGAAGCAGAAAAACCCAATAAAACAATTATTCACTGTTGATTAGTAGGTTTGGTATGAAAAGAAATCCCCTAACCATAGCTCAAGGATTAGGTTCTCCTTCAAAGATTGCAAAGACGTGTAATTTGACAGTCGGAATTTATCGTCAGAATAATGACTTTGCAAAATGTCATTATTTTTTATGCTCCTTCGCCTTTTTCGGTTAATTACACGTTATTTCAGAAATTTAACACTAAATTATTATGCTTTTTGAAGAAAATGACTCTTCTGGACAAATCAAATCAATCCTCTTTCTGAACAAGCTCTATCGATATTTTAATCATTCATAGATCTTTATTCTTGGTGCCTCTGATAGGCATTTTACTTTTATTAATTTTTAATTGTCAATGAGTCAATGACAATTATAAATTGAAAATTAATAAAAAACATAGCTACTGTTTACATACAAGTATGTATATTTTTTCGAAAAGGTGCTGGAAACAACAACATTAACTACAACAAAAACTTTTTGAAATACTAGTAAATTTAGGTATGAGTAAAGAAACACATTTTATTCTAGAAATCAAAATAGACATTTTTCTTCAGCCAGCTCACTATCTTAATATTTAGACCTATGTGAATATAAACCCAGACTTCACATGATGATTTCCAAGCGTTCTAATTGCTCCATTATACATACACTAAGGATGCTGACAGCTGCGTTGCCTATGTGAGAGTTCTGTACTGTTTCGCGAGTTTTAATTAATAAACCTTGTTTGTTGTTTCAGTAAAACGGAACCTTTCCAAAAAAATACAGAAAAAAAACTTGAGAATTTTACAGAGCTTCCAAGTAAACACTTGACTGAGCAGTGATAAATGTACTCCATTGTCTCTGCTCTCATACAGTTCCAAAATTGTTGGAATTGCTAACTGCTAGAAAAATATTTATTGCCAACGTTTTCTAAAAGCTTTAATGAAGAATTCCAATACTTTGACGCATTTCACTACGAGGAGAGAAATGAGAACGTCGTTTCATTTATCTTCATACTGAAATGAGAATTAACAAATATTACTGTTGAAACCCACATTTTCTTATTGAAGACACGTGATTTAAGTGATAATGAACAATAAGTAGGTCACGTTGTGTTTGAATACTGGCACGACCTAAGACTCCACCGGAATAGGCAAAAAAAAAATTCTTAGAAAGCACGAGATGTGTGACAGCATAATCAATTGTATGGGTGATTTAAACCTCAGTGTGATTACTAGAGAACACACAGAAACGTTTCTGTTAATGATTATTGATAGGGTATGTCCAGTATCAATAATTGGCCCTACTTAAACAATTACTCGCCAATCAATTTGTTTGTACCAATGCTCCCACACAAATATTGATCTATTCGCCATATGGACTTGAAATTCAGGGGAACGCGAGTTATTAACTAATATTCGGTTTTAAATTCATTTTATAGGGAAGTACATGTGTCACTTTTTGATGTCTGTTAGCTGTGTACGTTAACTTAAAGGTAAGACATTGCATTTGGATTCAATATCTACTATACTTATGGTGTAACCTTAAAAAGTTTAAATTATTGCAATGGGAAACCATTCATTCATTCTTTATTCACGTTAGGCTTTACAGCCCATCAGTATTCATGTATATACAATACATCTATCATATAAATATGCAAGTGGAACAGGAGAATGGACAATATACTTAAATTTTGGTAACAAATCATTTCGTAATTTAAAACTATTATTTATATACTTTCCAAGAGTATACTAACACATTCTTGAGCAAACTTAACGTTTAAATATTAGAAATTCAACTACCCACTAAAGTATGTGTTAGGAAAGATAATTATTTTCAATTAGTTCAAAAGCGCATTGTGTTAAATAAATGCACAGAATTCCTCGCAAAAAATCATATACAAGTATGAACCCTTTATTAAATATACATTTTTAAACAACAGGTGTTGCTAATCTACCTAGGTTTTGGATCTTGGCTTCTAGAGATACCACACATCTGTCTCCCTTGGAATTTTATCCAATATTTTTTCTATTAGAAAAGTGAAGCAGTTCTGCCAAGCAAATGTTTGCAGTTCTCCTTTACTTGTAAATATTTGGATATTGAAATCAATATGTAAGGGTGTTCACGCAACGTATTGAAGGGCTGTATCACAGAAAATCATCATTTGATAGTAAGAATAGACAAATAAATATGCGCTTTGGTTATATTTACTAGTGTAGAACTAAAATTTAAGTAAAAGCATAATTTTGATCAAGTTAAATTCATTCTACGTCATATAATAGCCAACAGTGAGATACAATTCCGTTTAAGTTAATTATGCAGTGAACTTTGAACTGTTACCATGGTCACTTAGTACAAACACTATATTCAGATGATTTATTTCGTCGTTACGTTACTTTGAATCTATCAGTAAAAATAAGTTTGAGCATATTTTTATTAGAACCTTCTAATACCTTCTTTTGAAGAGCATCGCCTTTTCTGCTGGACGATGAATACGGACAATTTATAAGACTTTTATGATTTGTTTTTACATGTATGTTTAAAAAAATCTCAATAATAGGTCTATATATATATTCAATCCAATATTCGTTTAGAATAAAAAAAATAAGTTCTTTTTTGCGAAATTTAAAAACTATTTAATTAGCTCTTAATGGAATAAATATATAACGCTTTGTAAGCAAAATTCGTTATACTGTGTAAACTATCTTAATTTTCTTGAGCATATTGTTTTGTTTTCATTGTCTGTGTAGTCTTTCCTAAAATATTTTTTTAGATAAAGCTGCGGCCGATTGGTGCGCCATTAGAGGTCACAATAAGTTTAAGGTTCTAGTATTTCATGGAGTATGTCGATCGGAAATTTGAAATAAATAACTAATGTATCATAATTTGTCACCAATGCGAAGCGGAAATGAGTACTGATGTACCTTTAAATGGGAAAAACAAGGACGAATAAGAGACTTATACACATTGCTAGTTGTTGTATCAATTACTTTCTTCCAATAACTTGCAATATGAATTCGTTCTTGCTGTGAGCGTCTGTCCAGCTGACTCAAATAAATGGTTTGGAGAAATTTCTTCTATCTCCTCTTTCATTGGTTTGATTAGTGCTGTTTCACACAAGGACCCTAGGGTCCCGTAATGGTGAATATAAGAATCAGTATGTTCCTTTTCATTACCTGCCGCGGGAGCGAACGTGATTGGTTCGATCTGCCTGGAGACCGCGCGGAAGAAGAAAACTTAGCAACGGAACGACTAGGGGCTGGAAAACGTAGCGCGCTCTTTCTCTCAGACTAGCCGGTCTCCATAGTGCCCGCTGGCTGGCAATAAAACTGCGTCGTTAATCCATTTTAATTGAAAGAGAAAGTTTGCAATGCGATTATACTAACATCAGGTTTTCAGAAGCGTGCCTTGATTACGGAGATATATAATAATTGTTCGATTTTCCCCCGACCATTTCTTTGATTTTTTTATAAATATGCTTTAAAGCATTCATTTAACAATCATATGAATTTGAAGTAAATAAAAAGATAACAAAATATTTCTTTACTTTCAGCCTTTAATGGTAGATTAGAGGAAACGTGACCAAAATGGCTCAGAACGTGACCGACATTTTGTACAACGTCACCGGCAACATCACGGAAATGACGACACAAGTGATGGCCGGAGAAGTGGATCAGATCATGCAGAAGCGTGGACTTGCCGTGCTCTTTATCGGTCTCTATATCATCATTTTTATCCTAGGACTAAGCGGAAACACACTGGTGGTGTATGTGGTGGTCCGCAACAGAACCATGCAGACGATCACCAATATATTCATCACCAACCTCGCTGTTTCTGATATTCTTATATGTCTACTCTCCATTCCTTTCACACCGCTTGGATATTTTCTAAATTCGTGGATGTTCGGGGAGGCGCTGTGTCACATAGTCCCAATGTCTCAAGCAATAAGTGTCTATGTGTCCACGCTGACTTCTACCGCCATTGCAGTGGACCGATATTTCGTCATTGTGTACCCGTTCAAGCCCCGGATGAAAGTGATGATTTGCTTGCTCGTCATTGTGTCTATATGGATCATTTCTATTTCCATATCACTTCCACTGGGTATTTACATGACACTGTCTACAGAGAGATCAGGTGAGCACAGGTGCGCTGAAGAATGGCCACGTGAACAGGCTGGGCAGTTTTTCACGGTCACTAGTCTTGTTCTGCAGTATGTTGTGCCTTGTAGTATTATAACTTACTGTTATCTCAAAGTCTCGCTGGCGCTCAAGAAACGCTCAAGAACAAAAATAGGGAGTGGCTCAAAATGTCGTGAAAGGGACGAACAAGAAATTCGACGAAAACGTCGAACAAACAGAATGCTAATTGCCATGGTAACTATATTTGTTCTCTGTTGGCTTATGCTCAATATCGTCAATGTGACAATTTCGTACAAAAAGACTTATCAATATTGGTATTACTATACACTTATATTTTTTATTGCGCATGTCATTGCTGTGAGTTCTACCATATATAACCCCTTTTTGTATGCGTGGATGAATGATAATTTTAGAAAGGAATTCAAACAAGTTTTGCCTTGTCTTTTCCGTGGTGATCGGGAGCGACATGTCAACGGAAGTACTACAAACACACAGTACACAAACGTGGACAATCAGCCGTCTGTGCTGATCAATCGATCACCACAGAGAGAGTCCGATGAAATGAACAACATGAAAAAATCCAAGGTGTTCTACGACACGGAATCTGAGAGAGTCCACCTGAATCAGCTCAATGCTGATACCACCGACGATTCCGTGTGAACCACATTTTCCCATTGTACTATTTTTTTCATTCAGAATAAAAACAAAACTGAAACCTGTCTTACATAAAAACTTCGATGCAACCTTCGATAGGAAAGCTTGAAACTGGATGACCTTGTGACGGTGTATGAGCAATTCGTACTTCGCTCACTCGAGCTGGTACTTTATGGGAATATGTACTAAACTAAGAATCTTTAGCAAGAAAAGATACCTGAGTGAATAAAAAAATTCACGTGGGATGAGAAAAAATGGAAAATTAGTGTTAGCAGAAGCATCTTGGCTCCAATGGTAATTATAGTCGCATATTTTAGGGTCTCTAGGTGTACAGCTGTAACAAAGACCGGAGTCGAGGCACTTTTTGATGACTCCGAGTAGACTGTACACAATTCCGTATGGACAAAAATTTTCAACTGATTCAGAAGTTTGATGTTTGTAATGAATGTTTTTCTTTCTTTTATCTCGCGATGAGTGCGCCGTATTCTACGTTGGGGAAGCACTTTAGGTCCCTGTGCTTCACGCCGTAGACGACCGAGTCCTCTAGATCTGATAGGAACTGTAACTCTAGATCCTGCATACTGTGTAGTTTGGTATTTCGCGTGCGTTTATATTTCGTTTTTAGCTGATTTTTTTGTATCTCTTAACCCTGTAAGTTAGTAAAGAAATTGTTTTGTACATCTGTTATCTATTTAAAGAAGATGTCAATTTTAATGTCTGCATTCGGATCACCTCTACACAGTACAGCAGTAAACTTTATATCCTTTTCCTGTTCATTAACAGAGGAGTTCTTTGATGTGTGTAAATGAGATATTTCGGTTTAGAAAAAAAAAATTCGTTCATTATGATGTAAATTTTTATTGTGACATAGGTGTTGTTGAAATAAAAAAGTCTTTTAATCTTTTTCTGAGTTAATTGAAAAGCTGGAGTGACGTGCTTTGGTACAAATCAATATTCCAATAAGAAACCGTATGAAGTTTCTTTTTTCTCTTCACTTGAAAGTTCTCAATATTTTAAGAAACACTATTGTATAACAGCTTTAAAGGTGTTGTGTAAGAGTTTCAGTTCGTTTGAGGTTCACGTGATTGTCTCAGGAAATTGCCTGTACCTGTCACTTTAGAAGAGCGCTGAGACGGATGGCGGTTAACATGGATTCGAACCCGCTATGCACACAGGCATTCCTTTTTCAGTCATGATAATTTTTTTCGTATAATGAATAAATCGTAAGATTTCTTTTCATACATTTGTTCTCCGTATACATTTCACAAATAAGCAAGATTGGGACACGTTGAAAGATCAATGTGGATTAAACTATCATATTCAAAACTGATCACTTTGTTAAAGTTTACATATTGTACAATATTTGACCATAAAACGCATTATCAAAAACATTTAAAAAAGTAATGATTGAATATAAACCCAGCTGCTGTAAAAATAATACTAGTAGCTATAGAAAATCGAGACCTATTTGTTACTTTAATTGTAGATTTATGACTGAAATCAAGTGAGCTCGTCTAAGCTTTATGGCCCCTGGCTCCACCGTCACCAACATTTTCAAATCACTCAACTCATTCCTCAACTCAAATACTTTGAAGGAAAGTGCATAAATTTGAGGTCAATACTCAGACTTGAGGCTAAGTATTGACTTGATGAAAATTGTTGATACCGAGGTCATGCCTGCTGCTTTAACATACGAGTTACTCTGTTTAAACAACAAGATTGTGAAACAAAACGAGATTCAATCGTTTATTTCGAAAGTAAAGTGCGTTACAATATGGAGGTGTCGCATACTTTGTTAAATGATTTGAGGTAGTTAATTATAAGTATTTGAGACGAGAGATATTTTCCTCAGTTCAACAATATCCCCCGCCTAAAATTAACTATGACGTAAAACCAAATCAGCTGGCATTAAACGGGTATCAACAAGTTATCATCATATTATTACAATTATAAAATGATACATCTTTTATATGGAAAATATACCTTTTTGGCCTAATAAAGTACCTTTGAAAGTTTAAGCTACATCATTTATAGAATCTTTAAATACACATACATGTAATTGCATTTAATGTCAAATAAAACAATTTCTAAACTGTGAAAAGATATATATATATATATATATATATATATATATATATATATATATATATATATATATATATATAAAAGGCATCTTTTTAATTTGAGATATAATTTAAAAACAAGAATAGTAGTTAAAGCTGAGGGATACCGTTAATCACCATACACCCAGTAACTATATAGGTCTTCTATAGAGTTAAAAGTCTTTGTTAGTAGTGAATATGAATGTATCTGTATTATTTTTAAACACATGAGATAGAAAACGCCATTAAACATTATTGCCACTATATCGCATGTGACGGGAAACTACAGTCCGACGTCATTAAGATATATTGCCATTTTTATAGACAAGTTCCAAGCTTCTATCTCACAATCTTTGTACATTATTAAAACAAGAGACGCAGTAGACTGTGGTTATTGCATGTATATATTGAGATGGATTTGTATTGATGTCAACTCGTTTTAAAATCACAGTTCCTACTTGAAGTAAGTATTGCTAGTAATTTTAAACGTTCTTAGAAAGGTATTGCTCTCGAAGTCTCGAAGTAAGATATGTACAACGTGCTCTATTTTGGTTAAGACATTGAAAATACAAAACAGTCAAATGATATGTTAAATCTCGGAAAAGTTATTTAGTGAGATGTTATTTTAGATTTAGTTTTAAACAAGAATTCTTAATGTGATTTGAGTGTCATTGAAAAATCACATCGAGCACATCACGTGATACCGCTGGTTTAGAACTTCCGGTGAGCCCACGTTGTGATGTTCAGCAGCTGAGATTTTGAAAAACACCTTTCAATAAACGACGTAATAAAGGGACGGGAATTCCTGGGGCGACAGTCATCACAAAATAGGTCAGGTTGACAGGAGTTATTATGATACAGTGGGGAATAAATCCGTTTTTTGTCCAATAAACAAGCCGAAAAAGCTCCAAAGAAATCAATTAGTCTCAGCGCCATATTGAACGGGGATTCTGCTATGCATCGTAAGATGTCGCTCCTCTCCTTTTCCACCAGGAGACAAGCCACACTGACGTGATAAAGCAGAATTAGTTGTATTCTTGGGTTTGACAGTTGGTAGGATTGGAAGTCTTGCCTTCCTCTAGACTTCAATCAGCCATGTCAATTATTGTGGAGATTTCGGATCAGGACAAAACCATTATTTCCCTGTGCTTAATGTCATTAGAGGCTGTAGTAAGGGAACAAATCTAATGAAATCGTGAATAACCCTTTAGCCAGTTAATCTGAATGGATCTGTGTCAACGGCAACAATTAAGCACTTACGAAATTTATGCTTGTTCCGTTGAGTAGTTCTAGGATTGCACTGATAGCTTTTTCACAAGTTTTTGATTGTTTATCCAGCATAATTGTATTCCTCTCTCTCTCTCTCTCTCTCTCTCTCTCTCTCTCTCTCGTAATACATGTAGGACGTTCTCGTTTCCTCACTTAACAGTTGAACCTTTTATTATTGTGTTGGTCAGTGACCCTTTGGTCATTGACGTTCTATTACGTTCGTGTACAATTAATAGGCCATAAAACACCCACTATCGTAGACTCCTTTACAAGTCGTTATTATCATGAACCTTATTATCGAAGTCATTTTGAACCATACAGAGGTACGTCATCAAACCAAGATCCTGAGACCTAACAACTTAAAGCATGGCATTGCATTGTGCAGTAATGCAAGATTTTGGTCACGGGATAAGAAAGAAAAAAAACACCATGAAAGTCAACGCGTTGTTTGGGTTTATTTTTACAGCATGGATTGAGAAGCTCTGACCGGCGTTAAAATGGATAAGGTCTCGATTTGAGATGATTTTTTTTTCAATTTCCCCCATGTTTTTTGTTTACAACGCTTAGCTAAGGTATTTGTTATAAGGATAATCAAAATTAGAATGCCAGTTGTCGAGTTATAAGCAAAACACACAACTTCTAATATTTTGTTAAGTATCCAATGCTCGTACCGTGTTTTCGTTTATTTAGGTTGTATATTGGTAAGAGCTTCGTTGAAATAGGATATTTCTCTATTTGTAAGTTAATTAAGAAAACGGTTCAACAGTTTCATAGGCTTGTCTTCATTTTGTTTTTAATATTATGGTATTTTCTATAACTAAGTAAACATAAACAAGACACGAGCCTTGTTTTCATAGCTCTGTATCTCGCTTCTTACTAGACATTTTGGTCGACCATTAGAAATACATTACTAGAGCATTTTAACCATGAAAAAAAAAATTGAGCTCAAATATTGGTCACACCTAATGTTATTGAAAAGAGGGGTCTTTATAAATTTAAGCTACCAATTGCAACTTCAACATGAGCATGACTCGAAGGAAGCTAAAGATCAAAAGCTACCGCTAGACAAAGGGATGGGTCTCTGAAAGTTAGTTAAATTAAATCCTTCTCCGTGCCATGAGGGCGCTTAGGGCCGGTGCGTATCTTCTGTTTCCGTGGTGCTAAGCAGATGAGAGTCATTGACTCCCCCTGGATGGGAGACCAGTTCATCGCAGATTAACCCAAATTTCAGCTGAGTGGACTGAGACAATGTAGATAAAGTGCCTTGTCTAAGTGCACAACACACGGCATCAAGTGACCACAGCGGGGTTTGAACCAGCGACCTTTTGGTTACTGGCCTAACGCATATGACCACTTAGCCATGAGCTCCACTGCATAATTTTCTACCCAGTAAATCATGATTTTCAACCTTGTCAGATTTATTTTATAAAGCTTATTGTTTTTTTTAATTATAATAGGAACCTTGACTTATAATTATATCAGAATGTCAATTATTTCTTTCATATACAATTGAATTCCAACTCTGATTTCTTTGTTTACTCAGCATTCAATACCTACTGTAAACCAACTGTTATTCGCCTGCGAGATCCGCGGTCCGCGATACCCTCGTCGTCGCGAATATCTCTCACCGCGAACTTGCCATCACATGTCTCTTGTATGCACAGGCACCTGACGTTATATATTTTTCTCATAATAAAAATAAATACCCTATATCTAATAATACACAAGGTACCCATCCCCGCCATCTTGGATTTATTTCAAACTGTCTCATCAGCTGGAAGTTTTGCTTGAAACTCATCGGTAAAATTATTTTGCGATCCTCTCCGTCTCCCGATCGGTCATTTAACATCTAAGCTTACAACCAAAAGGCTAAAGGGTGGACGGAAGTTGACATAAATTGCATCATACTTTGGGTAATCCCTTCCAAATATAGCACTGATACGAATATTCAAAAGGCGTCTATTTTGAATTCGATCAACATACAAGTTAAAACTAAGAAAAGGGATCCTATAAGCAGTCAATTATAACTTTTGTTACACAAAGTTTATATAAACATGTTTATAAATGCATTTCTTTTTTTAAATATTGAAACAAACACATGGTGCAGGGAAATCTCATTTACATATAGGTGACAACTTCCGTCCACCCTTTAGCCTTTTGTCGCGTATTTTAGGCAGTAGATGCAGATCGAGGGGTGATTTTTATTAATGACAGTTGTAATGCACCATTTTGGTTGAATTGATTGTAAGCTTAGATGTTGAATGACCGATCGGGAGACGGAGAGGATCGCAAAATAATTTTACCGATGAGTTTCAAGCAAAACTTCCAGCTGATGAGACAGTTTGAAATAAATCCAAGATGGCGGGGATGGGTACCTTGTGTATTATTAGAAATAGGGTATTTATTTTTATTATGAGAAAAATTTATAACGTCAGGTTCCTGTGCTAGTATGATATTTTCTTAAAAACCTACATCGTAATCGCGAAAGTACGGCGCCGTTAACTAGTTTTATCTCTGGTAAATCGCGAAATAAAGTAGTCGCGAATAAAAGTGTCAATGGTGTATTTAAACTTATATACGCATTTTTGATTTATAAAATAATTGAGGGGCGTGTCAACAATAGATAATGGAGGGACGTGTCAACATTTATTTACATGTACATAATCGAGGGACATGTCAATATAAATTTTAACTTACTGATACAATTAAATCATCGTCGTATATCAACATATATAAAAACGATAGAAAAGCATGTAAAGGTAGTATTTTGGTTAAATTTTAGTTAATTTGCTGGAAGAAAGCATGCAAACAGTTTATTTCGGGATTTTAAACTATAAATATCTCTCTCTCTCTCTCTCTCTCTCTCTCTCTCTCTCTCTCTCTCTCTCTCTCTCTCTCTCTCTCTCTCTCTCTCAGAAAAGTTATTAGATTAGCGGAATTTCGAGAATTATTTGCATTTATCAAGAGCCTTATAAATATTACATATAATATTATGGGCGTATGATTCAATGGTTTAAACAACAAAATGAACCCATCAAAATAAACGCGAGATAAGGAATCCCTATCAGACATATCTAACAGTATTTGTAAGCCCCCTCTGTCAAGATGTGTTACGTGTTAACAGGGGTGAAATATACCATATTCCACTCAGATACGATTCCTACATTTTGGAGATATCAAATCATATGGACCTAAACACATAAATCACTTAATAGTAATCTATTATTACGTACAATTTTATGTTATCTAACAATTCCTGTACCAATTCAATTTAAAGGTATATGTGGCGTATTTTTGGTGAATAACAATAATAAGATCTGATTATTTGCTTCATTTCTTTACTTAAAGATAGGACTTTCACACAAATTACGCTTTATAGTCAATCGCATAACAAAGATACAAGAAATCAAAAACATATTTTTTATTTTTTACCGGCACGGTAAAAAATACAAAAGATTTAAATAACCCCGCCTTAAATGGGTCACGTGACATCCATCTTGGTCTATCAACAAGAATGGCGACGACGATAATGATAGGTATACCGTTAAAGTTTGACAGATTTGGCAATGAAAGAAAAAAGAGACAGACTGACAAGGATAGGAAGAAAGGGAAGATTGTCATAGGAGACCATGTAGATTGATGGAACAGGAATTAAAGCCGAATTAAACTTAAGTTTCCATGATGAAGTTGTAGGGGTTTTGCTATAGTCAGGTTCGTGCTCCATGTGTTCCGTGTCTTTACTGTATAAATTTTAAACCACAAGTGGATTTTCGTTTAGAGGAATTTTTGAATAAAGAATAAATAAACACTCTCAGTACATCACTACATGCATCCCTCAGGGAGAGGTACATGTATTTACTCCGTTTACCGTGTCGATGATGCTAAAATCGTGTTTCGTCTTTATTACACGTAATTAACAATTTATATCGTTCTACATTAATGAATATCGGAATAATAATGCTTCGAGTATCATCTGATATAAGAATTATCTTATTTAAGACATGAAAAACGTGATTCTAATTTGTAAACAAACTCTTCTTCCATCGTGTTTTCAATGCTAGGTTTTTCCGCACTCATGCGCAGTGGCGTTATAAATGGCGAATAACATTAATATTCATCAGACGTATAGCAAAGTTTAGAGACAAATAACTAAAGACAGAACATGTTTTATGGGCCTAGAGTTTGTGAAACGTCTAATTATAAGAAGCATAATGTATATTTTTACTCAAACTCATGTCAAAAATTTTACTCCAAATACGCCACATATACCTTTAAGGGGCAGAGAAATATCCTTTTCGCCGATTCAGGAAACGGTATTCTACTGCAAAATCGAAGTTGGGTTTCATGCTTTTTTAATGTGACTTACCGGAAAAACATGAAACGTTAATAGAACCTGATAATAATAACACATATGCTGTAAAATTCTCTACACGTATATCATTAAATAGAGATGATTTGTGGTTTATTTTGGTTTTTTGTTGTTTACACTATCTACATGAGTAGGAGTGATGTTACAACATGTAATGTCTACTCGAATACTTATTACTACGTATTTGTACAATAGCACCTTCGATTATCATTATTAAATATTAAGATTAAAAGTTAGTGAGAATTACCAAAGGTTATTTGAATAATTAATGATAAGGCAGATACACAACGCCCTAACCTGGCTAATTGCATCATGGTTTTCAATATTTAAATATATCAACGAGGCGCATTGAGGATATATGCAAATCAAAGGGAACACCAACCTTACTTTTACGTGAACTATAAAGTCTTCATACATGGAAAATTTACACTGCAACCCTAGGCATGTCATTAGTAAAAATCTGTCTCAAGAGGAAGTCAAACGCTAACGGTTGTATGCAGTCAGACAGATTTCTATCCAACATAATAAAGTCTACATGTAGAGCCTGTAATTGCATTGCTTCTGTATCTTCCAGCTCTTTTGAATGTTTACACTGAATAATATTTCAGATTGATGAAATAGTTATCTTTATTTACTTTGTCAACAGACCGTCGGTTTTTATTTTCATTGGGATTTTCATTTCATTTTTATGGCTTTTATACACAATGTTATGAGAGATTTATGATATTTCATTAAGCTTTACATAAGGCAAATTTTTAACTTATTTTTCTGGTATTTAGAAATGTAAAACCTTCAGAGAGAACTAGTATATAACATTTCACTTTTTCTTCCATGTTTTTGTTCTGTAGAACAAGTAAATGTTTCCAAACATGCCCCTGCAAGTCGAGACTCTAGGCAATTGTTAATCACAGTAGAACCATACTGAGATGCATTTACCCAAGAGGGACATATTCATAACCGTTCGGTTAGAATAAAGACATAAATCACTCTCAATAATGCAGTCCTAAATGAATAAAGGCTGTTCACTAGGATCAATTAATCGGCGATATACGGAGCATATTCTAAGGTTAATGTTACATCAGACAGCCATCTCCTTGCCATTGACAAAAACACAAATACAGATAAGTATGTACAGCCTCAGATTTTAAACAGCAATTTAAACAAGTTTGATGCTTGTTTCATCATATCTGGACTAAATATCATGCGGAGGGGCTCTATCAGATTTCCATAACGGAAACGGAAACTTGGTTTGCTCGTTTTTGCTACGGTTGACCATCGATCACGTATCTGTCTTGTGTAGCATATGAAAATCAAATTTGTCTCACATTGAATTGGACAAGATGAATCGGGTCCCTATCGCTTGTCTACATTATCAAATCATGATCAACTTTTATGAGGGTTAATTAGCATTCATTATTATATCTATCCACGGAGTTTCTGGACAGGATAGAACAGTATATTCCCTCCGACAAAGATGCACATTGTATTTCCTGTATGTACAAAGCTTGCAACTACCACAGAATTATATACAGTATAACGTGTAATACATACACATACATACAAAGATATAAAAAAAAAATTTATATAGCGCTTGTTATCAAAACGCGAATATGTAAGGAATCTTTTTGGGCTATGTTGGAGGCCCCCACGGGGGAAGGGGGCATATAAATATATACATGTACATGTATACATTAAATGTTGTATAAAAAAGCGGTTTTCTCTAAAACAGTTACCTTTTTTCTACCCTTCTGCACCAAATCATATCTTTGGTGAAAAAGGGCAATACTGTTGTGCCATTTTACTATTAACGTTATGATTTTACATAAGTTAGTATTTTTGACCTGATAAAAATAACAATAAGATCATGCAGAGACAAACAAACATTCATGATAAAATAAATGTGGTCATTATATCATCATTGTTCGCCTCATGACGTCTTTAAGCTTTACCGTCAGCACCACTCCTTAAGTCTATTTTTTTTTAAAACAACAACAATGTAATCGATACAGACCTTTAACAATCCTATAAAACTTAAAATCCATGAAGGTGGTAGAAATGTATGAGTCGTTAATGACTGTGTCAGTCATTTAGAAGCAAATTGCAGCGCTTTTCGAAGTAATCATATCGTATAATTTATATAAATACTTGTATGCACGAAGTTTTTTTTAAGAAACCAACACCTCTTAGAAGTGATTATATGGTATGGTCAAAGCTAGGAGTATATCTTGTTGTTGTTTTTTCTCTTTGTTTGGCTCGTTTATTTTTCTTCCATCTGGTTTGGGAATTTTTTCACTCGCAGTTTCTTCAGGTACATCACTGATATCTGATCATTATCTCCATTAAAGGGCAAAAGCCGTACAATGGGAGAACGCCAGACATCTCTCCTCTAGCAACGACTCACTACATTTCAATTAAACTTACTTATCATTGTGAGTTACAGGAATTTTTTTTTTTTTAGAAAATGGTGATTATTTCGAGAGCGCAGGCTGATTTCCCTCACATTGTCGAACGTTCACACGTTGCTGGCTTCCAGAGACGAAGGTATCCATTTCTCCTCAATTTCTGTCGTCAATGACAGAAAAAAATGCTACCTCGGAGCGGAATGCGTTTGCGAGCAGCTTAAGGTGGAATAACACATCATCACAAAATGACTGACCTCTGATCGAAAGGACATTTCGTTTTATTAAAAGGATTTTATCGACGGCAACATGTAACTTGTACTCCATAGCCGAGTGGATTAAGTGTCGGCTTTGATATCCGTACAAACCGAGTTCGAATCCAGCAGGGGCTTTGTTGTTACTTACTAAATTGATTTTTTTTAGATATTTGTTTTTTATCCCCAAACTGCAATTGTTTCGCTTATTTGACATATGTACAGTTTATTTATCATTATATCTTTCATAATCAAATAATTTACTGTTAATTTGAGTGACTGTTTCAGGGTGTGTTATTCAACCTTAATAGTTCTAAGGCCGGGATTTTCCCCCTTAAATGTTTATTTGTCTGTAATGAGCTCTATACTTTGTCGCGTTATTTACACCAGATATGCAACGTGTCTTGTTCTTATTGTTTAAGAAAAAACAATGACTGCAACATAAATGTCAAAATTAAGTGTTGTGAAAATTAGCTTCTAAAGACATCTATTCTTTTAAACTGTTAACACGAACAGGCTCGTGCGTCCTTAGTTACGCAGATGTGGAATTCCATTGATGTAACCATCAGAATAAATTTCAGCCATCTCGATTACTTAATTTCCGTTATGAGAGTTTAATAGACAGACACAAAGTATCAAACTATCGTTATACATGTAAATTTAAAGCACCACATCTCAAATACATGAAAACTTCTTTTAGATGATCTGAAACATAAAGAATAATCATATAAAATCTTAAATTAAGTCTTTGCCATTATTTCACGATTTCATGAAGATATTACTGTCCCACCTTCGACTATATCAATTTAATTTGATGGCTAATGTATGTACAGGAACAGTCAAAAAGTGCATGTATAATTTCTGATCCTTGAATAGTGAGACCATACTATCGAAATGTGAAAAACTAGAAAGAATAGCATTCATGCAATATGTTTTCTTTCAATTGTTGGTGGTATCATAAGCAAGCAGACAAGGTAAAGAAGGATCCACTGAGTGTCGACTGTTCATACATTGTTAGTGTGTAGGAACTAAGACCTGCAATGTGAACAAAAAATCTGTTAATCACGTGCTCTTTGCTATGGTTATTATTGCATATGAAACACCTGATGTTATATTGTAACTTTTGAATTAACAGGGTTGCTGTTCTCTTTTAATCACGTGTTCTTTGTTTTAGTATTTATTGCAGATGGTACACATGATGTTATATTGTAACTTCTGAATTAACAGCGTGGTTTTAAAGACAAAACTTACAATAGACAACTTTCATATTTACACTGACTCAATTTTTCAATATAACAAGTAATCTATCATGTATTAAGGATACAACAAAAGTTTTTGAATGATAAGAGTGAAGTTACGAATGCTTTAGTTGAGACAGAATCACATACGCTTCATAACGCGGGAGAGAATTGAACCATAATTCACGTTGCTCAAAACATTTATATTATGAATGGGGCAATTTTGTAATGGGCCAAAACCATCACAAAGTATAAGACCGTCGTTATCTCTCCGTAATTTCCCACAGTCTGATGGTATCTCTCAGATATCCCCATCTAAAGCTTGTCAAATTGATATCAGTTTATAGATATGAACATTTATGTTGACTGCACACATATTACTTGGTAAATTTGGAGCAAGTGCTCTTTAGATAATTTCCGATTTCTGGAAGATAATGATTCTCTTTTTAAAAAAAAAAAACCCACAGACTAGTAATACACTTTGTATCCAGAAAACTGTAATACGCGAACACTGTAGCCACGCTTTGCTTATCTAAATATGTATAAGCAAAACAATTGAAGAAGTGTTTTTTTTTAAAAGTTCTTTTAAAATGCATGTGTAAGTCATCAATTGGTCATCCAAAGGTTAGAATTATTGAATGAATATTAAATAAAGTGTTTAAGTAACTACAACTCCCCTACATGATTATTTCGATAATATTCATTCTTCTATAAATTATAGCAATTGAGGAAACAGAGAATATCGTAATAAATTCTTAAAATGTTCTCTTTAAATGTTGCTCTTATATTTTATGGGACATTTTATTAAATGCATTTTGCTTTGTGACTTTCTATATCCGATCAAAGAAAATTTCGTTGTTTCATTGTCTAATATATATTCTGCTAGCGTATGTTGCTCGCGTGAACTTTCCACATTTAAGAGAACAATTTTATTAGAATTAATATAGAGTAAGGAGATGAGATCAGTGGAACTCTATATCTTATTGCGGGGTTGAATTTAATAAGATAGCGTTTATTGTGGAAGTATAGTCGTAAAGAAAGCAAGGTTTACTATTTCCAGCTATTTTCATTACCACCTGAAAGCTAAACGGATTCAACCTACAGAGTATAACCCTCATAGAGAGGATATTGAACAACCAACCTTTAACCTGACATAGAATACCATTTATTAAAAGTACACCCGTCTGTTGTTAGTACATGCGTCAAGCTTTATAAAAGATATCAATTTTACTTTGCTGGAAAGATGTTAATGGTTTATGAAGAATTAAATGTCGAAATTGACATGATATCGTAATTGACAAATATAGTTTCTAGATAAATAAAAATTAGAAAAGAGATGAGGAAAAGACATGAGTATCGCCCATTATAGATTTTTATATGGCAGTGGTTCGGTGTGGAAAAGCCTCTTTATTATGCAATATCTTTGGACACCGCCATTAATCTACCTCTCTCCAGCTTTTCCCTGTCGCTGGTGACATGGCAGCCTGGTGTCATACGGTGTAAAGATTTCTCCCTCTCACGACAAACACAGGAAGCATTCACTAATCACTGTTCTTTTTCCATCTCCTGTTCAAGTTGTACAGTTCTCTGCAAGACCCATTACGGCAACAAATCGGCCCTCAAGTCCGACCATCCCCGTATGTTGTACAGATTCAGCCAAACCTTATATACCTGACAGAAATTTGTAATCATTGATACTTGTCACGAACCTATTTTTTTGTTCTGAAAATCAATTTGCATATTAGAAATTTAGAAATATTAATTGTGAATACGTAAATCAAGGTGCAACTTTCTTATACAAATAGGATACCTCTCAAATGAGAGAAGAAGCCCTTGGCTAGAGTAGCAATGATAAACAAGACAGAATGCCAGAATTTTCATTATCCATTAAAACAACATTAAATAAGTACATTCAGTGTCTACATAAGTACTGTGGAATCATCAATGTTCGTGGCTTTCGTGGGTAACCCTTGCCGACGAATTTTACATCCCCGCGAACGTATGTACAAGCATTTGTGTAATACTTATTAAAATTATCCCAAACTTTCTACCAACGAAATTACGTCCCCGCGAGCCTGGAAAAAAATTGGCTTCCCACAAACATTGACCCCCACGAATAAAAATGATTCCACATTATAATGACGTTATCACAGTCATCGTCTACGTAGGCTGTTTGTGACAGTACTTTTCTGTACAATCAATGTCAACACTACACATTAGTATAAATAAGACTAGAGCTTTCTTTGTCCAAATGCATAAGTATTCCAGAACCCTGTCTACCATAGACAGATTGTGTATTACATAAACTTGTGTACACAAATTTCGTCAATGGGAGTACATCTATATAGTCCCAGGTTTCATAGACTGTCGATGGTTTAACATATAACTTCATGCTAACGTTTTTATAATGTACATCTACGTGTATTATAAAATACTTTTTAATGTCTCAGACTGACAAAGAAAGTTCTAGATTATTGCACGTGTTCCGATATGAACATAGTTTCACGTAGGCAACAAATAAACTAGAATATACTAGACATTCTAGAACTAATACAATTTCCGTGATGGTGGGCCTTAGTTTTACAGCAGTATGACAATAAATTTATCAGATGTTCACAATGAAGTCGTGATGGCTTCCCTATTTCTTGTGTTGACCTTATATTGTGAATTTTATGATCACATCGTCATCATTAAAACTCAGTTTGTTTATGACCTTGTATGGGCCTTCATCTTTGAAATCAAGAAGGCCTTTATTTTAACAGATTATACAAATGATCTTGCGAAGGCCTTGCTACCTTTCTTCAGCAATATAAAAATGTGTTTTATATAATCTGTTTGGGCTTAGTTTCTTCAGCACGATGACCATATTTCATATAATTTTATTTTGGCCTTAATTTTTTATTATAAATATGAATGTGTTGTTTGACTATTATAATTTTACCTTTTTTTAATTCTGTAATCTACACAAAGCAAGCATATGGTTAAGTTTTACAACCACATCACGCTGTCAATTTATGATGATTGCAGTTTCATATCGTCTTCAAATGCAAGCAAACCTGTGCAGTGCTTCAATTTGTCGATCGATATAAACACGAGGCTAAGGACTGATTATCTCTTACCGTAATAATGTACGTTGTCTGCAGACAATACATACCGGTGATAGAGACATATTATACAATATGTTACTAGTACATCTTCTATGTTATTTATTTTATACATACATACTTATAGCCGAGGTGACTCAATCAGTGTTAACTAACTTGTAATTAAACTTTACTGACACGAAGGAATCAAAGAATTAGGCTGAACAGTGGCCAGCAAGAAAATCATTTCTTTAAACGTATACATGTATAATATATTTTTATGGAAAATTAAAAGATTTAAGATATCATATATCAAACTGAAACCAAATATATGCATTGATATTTTGCTGTTATAATCAAAATTTCAACCATGCAGTACATTGCATATACTTATACACTATTATGAAATTTCAACATTAACCATCCTGTATGTAAATTAGTAAAAGTTTTCAAAATTAATATTGAACTTACATGCATTCAAAAATTCTTTAATTTGTCTTTAAATTAACATGTTTATGAAAATATTTGTTAATTTCTACAGAGTTGAAAAAGAGGGATTTTTGTACAAGGGCAATCGTGTACTTGTTATAGTTTGTAACGTCTGCGAATTTTTTTTTAATAATATTAAATGAATTTTTACAATTTGATCGGGAAGAAAACCAAGTCCACCAGTATGCTGGTATTCATCCTTATTAATGTAGTACAATCCTAATTGTTCTATATCTGTTCGGTCTGTTCCTAATGCAAATTACATGTACAATGAAGACGGACCAAGAGGGGCAACTCAATTTTGCGTAAACAAAAAAGAAAACCACTTGCTGTATTAGTTATTTTAATAAGGAAGCATTTTTGTGCATGGATATCCATACTGTTGAACTTACTAAAAACATTTCAATTTTTCAGATTGGTACTAATAACTGTGAAAAGTTAACAAAAAAGACGTACAAATAGATGACATTTCTACAGAGTTACACATCCTCTTCCATGCTCAGGTCCTCGTTTTCGTTCATAGACCCCGCTAAGTTAATGTTAAGTTTCAATATTCTTTCAGAGTTTTCTTCTCCATTTTCACAATTGTCATTTTCAATATCTACTACATTGTTTTCAGTTTTATCAACTGGTGTCAGTTTCTCAATTATTGAGTCTTTTTTCTCTAAATCGCGAGTTTTCTTGAGATCAGATGATAGATCCTCCTCTGTGATGTCTGCAACCGTTTCCACTATACATTCTTTAGTTACAGTCTGTTCTTTATTACAATTTTCATTTTCGTTGTTGCCATCAATTTGGTCTTCGTTTCTACGGTTATTGGGGAAGTGTTTCAATGAATCGTATTCTTCTGCAGTATCTATTTCATTTTTTTCCACTTCCTCATCTATATTGTTGTCTTGGCTTTGCTTTTTTAATAAATTCTTCATGTCTTTTATATTGCCTTTAGTGACCTTGACTACGACTCCAACAGCTATTGTCTGCTTCAAATCACGTAAAATGATTCTCCCTAATGACGGATAATCAAAGAAGGTTTCTATACAGATTGGTTTCAGTAAAATCATTTCCACCAGACCGACGTTTCCGGTCGACAAGGATGTCGGGAAATCTTCAGCCGTCAGTCCCGTTCGATCGTCCGTCCGTTCTATAATCTTGGTTATGGTACATGCTGTCATGGCGGTGTGGCAGTGCAGCAAAGGGGAATAACCTTTCTTGATATTTCCGGGATGATATAATATTCGAATCTGTTGGCGTAAATAAAAGAGATCATTGTTTGGAATCTTTCAAAATAGAAAATTGGTAATCAATACACACGCTGGTATAAAAATCATATATTGTTAATGATTTTTTTTCATTCATCCCGTTAAGTTTAAAAATAATTTTTTGTTACGCCAGACAGAAACTACAATACGTAGTATTTCACTTTCTGTTCAATAATTAAAGTACCTTTATTAATCA
This sequence comes from Magallana ariakensis, assembly GCA_020458035.1. Taxonomy (NCBI): domain Eukaryota; kingdom Metazoa; phylum Mollusca; class Bivalvia; order Ostreida; family Ostreidae; genus Magallana; species Magallana ariakensis. The sequence goes on from CM035819.1 coordinate 38,539,750, forward strand.
TTACAGTTATATACAAACAATAGAAAGCACTGGACTCTAGAATGCACACAGGTACATGTATACCTGCGCTGTGATTTGTTTCACTTCATGAGGTGGATCATCATACAAGTTTCCGCAGACGAACCCCCTTCTGATCTTGTTTGTGCTCAAGCCTTCCAGCTGAATCCCCACATTGTCTCCTGCCCGACCCTCGTTCGTAATCTCGCCATAAATCTGTATTGCACGTGCCTTTAAAACAAAAGTTCCCAAAGTAGACTTAATCATGTAAAAAATAAAATAATACAATGTACGTACAGTATCTTATGAAGGCGATTCTGACATAATGCAATACTTACCGAACACTTCCTGTTAGAGGGCGCAAAGCTGAGCTCCATCTGCGGTCTGATTGATCCAGCATGCACCCGTCCGGCAGCCACGATACCTATGGCTACAAACAAGTTATTAATTTTACATGATTGATAAAATCAGTCCCGTTACAACTCTTAGTGTATATGAGAAGAATATTGGTCAATTTCAAAATGAATAAATGGACGCAAACAAAAGAAACAAAACAATGTGCATGGTTTTGGTCAATGGTACGGTAAGTAGAGACAGGCAGATCACCACCAGTTACATGTACGTACCAGTATTATATTTACATTTTTTAGTGCCTTTGCCTGTGACAACACTACGTATCGATTTTGTACTATACAATAACAATTGGGGCGCCAGCGGGGTTTGCTTATCTATATTTAAATACATGTATTTAATTGTACAATGGCTGACAATTATATAAATATAAGTAATAAGGAATCATTCCTTGAATATTATGAGGTGACAATTTCGGTCGCGGCGTAAACAAATCTATTATAAAGCCCTTCGGGCTTTATTGGATTTGATCACGCCCCGACCAAAATTATCACCTTATAATACTCAAAGAATGATTCCTTATTCCTTAAATTATTATACCATTTTGGAAAACACACATCCCATATTACAGTATAATGTTTTAATTTTGAATAACAATTTTAAAAGGTTTCTGCAAAATCTTAGACTGATAATATTTAGTCATATATAACATGACTGTATCAGAGATTCTAGGTCTAGTTTGTAGAAACTTTGTCGAGATGTTATCGTGATTTATATTTTTAAATGACACGAATCAATCTACTTAGAATTAAAGATATTCCAATTCCGCAGTCAGAAAATCAAATATTGATTAGACTGGGTGTAGAAATAACAATTAACAAAAAAAAATGTCAACGGTGAAACTTACTCCCCAATTTATAAACGGTGTGGATCGGAACACGGAGGGGTTTACTGTTCATGCGTGTCGGTTGTTGTGTTTTGTGTAGAGCGTCGAGCAACGTCACACCGGTCACGTGATTTCCGGGCCTGCTCACAGTCTCCCAGTTGTCGTACCACGCCATATTAGATGTCGGTGTTGTGATGTTGTCATCCTTCAAAGCTGATACGGGAACAAATATGACTTTATTTGGGTTGTAGCCAACCTTTTGTGCAACGCGGTGAACAAGGTGAATGCATGAGTTGTACTGTATCTGTAATGAATGATGAATTGCCATTTCTAAATAACAGGATGCACATTCGTTCTTAACACAAATTACATTGTCACCAGAAATCTTAAACAATGATTGATATTTGAAAGACCAGTTCAAAACTTGTTCAGTGACGGGACTAATACAGACAGTCCATTATCTGCAAATGAGGGAGAAGAAAATTGGCTTTATGTCATAAAAAATGACAATGGTTTTCATTAGAATACTGTTGCTGAGAAAGTATTGTCCATTTCAATAGATTTTTACATTGCTTTGTGGAAGGCTTGATAGGAAAGTATAAGAGATCCTGGCGGTAAAACTTGTTGGCAGGAGCTTAGAACGATTACTGACACGAGCGAGCAATGTTCACACTGTCTGTCTTAGATTTATCTTTTTATAGTGTTTATAGCTACTTTCTCAATTTGAAAAAAAAAACTAAAAAAAAACCTCATACATAAAAAAGTCTATTTCATAAATCCAACTTAACTCTCTGTTGACTTCTAACCTGAGAATATGGAGGTGAAGTTGCGTCCATTTTGTTTACGACGACAATGAGTTTCTTGATCCCCATAGAGTAGGCAATGTTCAGGAACTCCCTTAGTTGTCCGGTCTTTGTAATGGTCAACTCGAACTCTTTCTTCGGGGCCGGAACAACCAACACCACAATGTCTGACTGTAGAAATTAAAGAATGATCATTAAGGCAATAAGGTTAAAAATTGTCAAGAATTGGATGTAAACTACGTTCTATGGTGACGTGAGTTGATATTTTTTTTCCTGTTCTGAATGAAGAGATTGTTGTCTTGCTTCTAGTCAAAATTGCAATTGATGGATATTGATGGGTCATTAATGGATACATGTACTAGTATTAACTATTTATTGAGAAATAAAACAACAAGTTAAATCCAAGGAAAACATGGATCCGCCCGACGAAATGACCAAGTATTAGAATATAGACATGTGGCACTAAGCTAGCAAATGTCCATTAAGAATTGCGCCAATCAATCCAATTCAAATTAATATGGAAATGGCGTGATTTTGAGTTGATGTATAATTGTGGATATTGATAACTATTGTATAGATGGCGCCAATACCTGGGAAATCCCCGTGATCATGTTGTGGACGTAGTTCCGGTGTCCCGGACAGTCGATGACAACCATATTGTAGACCGAGGTCTCCACTCGCCGCGTCTTACTGTCGATAGAGTGGTTTCTGTCCCTCTCTACTTTCAATTTGTCCAGAAGCCAAGCGAACTTTAATGATGGCTTTCCGGCCTGTTGCAAAAACATTCCTCTTTTTTATTAGTTTTGTCATAGTTATATCCATTAAAAAGTTAAGCAATGTTCATAAGTTTTGTTATGTTTTGGGTTTTTTTTTTTTTTTGGTTTTTGTTGTTGTTGGGTGGGGTTTTTTGGGAGGGGGGGGGGTGTTGTGTTAGTTCTACATTTAAAGAGGGTAAAAGCCGTACATCGTCTTCATCGTTTTCGTTTTATAGATAAAAGAAACCTTTGATGTGGGAGTCTTTTTCATTGTTGTTTACTTTTCATCTGGACTCTGTTGTGAAATCAATAAATATGTTCGTGATGGAGGATATTAATATGAAAGATGAGAACAGATATAATATAACCATAGACAACCGCAGTAATAAATCAATACTCTCTCTCTCTCTCTCTCTCTCTCTCTCTCTCTCTCTCTCTCTGTGCGTAGAAAGTTGCAATATTAGAGATTCCTTAAATAGAAATTTTGGGTTCGCTGTTTCTTTAACTAAAGATACTAGGTACACTGTACCGATTGTGGCATATCATATGTTATCGATTCGGAACTGTCAAATATTTGAAGAAGAAAAATCACTCACAATGATTGCCTCGTTTGATGTTTTAGACAGTGTTTGCTCGTCAACAGCACCACAGCTATACAAAAATCTTCCCGCAAGAGAGGACTTTCCGGAATCCACTGGTCCTATCATTGCCAGATTCAGAAACGGGGTTTTATTGTCGCACCTGTTCGTAAGAGAGGACGGTAGTCTTGGTGATATTTCGGTGGATGCAGAAGGGGGACGAGACGGGAAAATGCTGTTGTCCGTCCTTACTGACGGCGACCTTGACCTTCCACTAGAACATGCCTCAAATTGTATTTCTTGGAAACCATCCATGCTTCTTGGTTTCCGGATGGTCTTTGAGTCAAATTTTTTACCCTTACCGTTATCAGTTTCGTCGTTAGTACCACTTATGCCACGTGACATGGCGGAGGATGACCCCGATTTCATCATTTTATCGATGGCATCCCCTGTTAAAATAAACAACCATTAGATTTTTCATGAATAACAGATTATTCGATTCTACAATGAAATGCTCCGAGGGTATGAGATCTTGTGTTTTTTGCGAAGCGTTAACTTGTCAACATTGGCAAATTTGCATAGATTTATCCCCATGGGAAAATACAATTTAAAAAAAATGAACTAAAGGGAAGACTTCGTGCCAACACTCAACATACAAGTTTATCAGATACATTGTAGAAGTCATGTACCCACTATCTAGAAAAATATAACGGTACGTTGTAAAAAAAACCCACATGCACAAGAATTAATATGAAATATCTTTTTTATTTCATATACTGTTGTGACATATTTAAAATATGTTTATCACATAAGATATGCTTTTACATGTATCTATTATGAAGTAAAAAAGTATTTGTCTTCAATTGTAAGTGTTTCATTACAGAACATTTAACACCGAGTAACTAATTATATGTACTTTATTAATACACGGCAAATAGCAAGTCCCTGTTCGATTGCACATTAAAAATTCGTTTAATGGCTTTCGTACATAAACATTATATATCTTGTCAGAACATTCTCTCATAAACTGTACTTACGTTCTGTTTGGTCGTCCATTTTGACTTTTTTTCCGTCAAATTAAATCCAGGTTCCTTCTGTCCGAACATAATCCGCTTTGGATCAATACGTCAAAAATATCTACCTTTATATTTTTATGGATAAAAAGTTAATTCGATGTATTTTAAAGTTACTTAATGCTTAAATAACCCAGGTTAATCTTTTGTTGGTCACTCGTCCAAGTCCCGTGTGACCGTTATTGAAGACAGATTATATCCAGATCTTTATCATAAGAGCGCTACGTGCAGTAAGTAAATAAACAAAAGCCCGTGTCCACGAGAAGTGTGAAGACAACCTAGAGAGGTTGTTGGAGGAATCGGTATAGGTTATGCTTTGAAAGAAAAAGCATGAAAAAATGAATAATCTTTACAAAAGGATATAAAAAAGTATTGTAGTCTATATATGAAATGCAAATGCATCATGATTTATATATTTGCATAATTTATATACTCGTAAATGCCCCATTCTACATTTTATTATGGTCCTGTACATACAAATATGTTTTGCAACGTTTGCACCTTTATGGTTTATAAGGAAAAATTTATTACTGTATGAAATTGTTGAACCTTAAGATACAGAATCTGAATATTTTGTCTCTGGTCAGGTAAATTGAGATACAGAAACTACTGTTGTACTCAAATTTGACTAATATACTTTGTCAGTTAAATTATTAAGATTTGAAACACTTCACATTTATAAAAATGCCTTTCAGCTTCTTTTGTCAATGGAGGCAATGAAATGATGAGAGAGAGAGAGAGAGAGAGAGAGAGAGAGAGAGAGAAGTCGATTTTTTTTCATCAGCATCAAAAATTCCAGTGTTCTAATATTTTTTCCCCATTTTTTCCAGTTGTATGAAATTGCTGCTAAACAAGACGAATCATATTAATGTTTTTAACTAATAACATTTCCATAAAGAGCAATCGAATGGATTGCCTAAATTAGATATGACATTGAAATTTCGGGGTTTTTTTCATACACTCATATAAATTCATCCCAGGGTAGTGATACTTATAATAAGTATTTTCCACCAACCGAATTTTCAATTTGCTGGGTTTTATTGTCATTCATAATAAAATTTTAGCATTAATCGTTTTAAAAATTGTAACCATCAGAAAACTGGCTATCATGCACGCACCAAAACATAGAAGATGAGCTATCAGTACGATATACTAGTATATTTCTTTTTTTTATTGCTTGAAAAATGAGTATAGACCGACACAAAAGAATCAGTGCCATGGGAAGTTGAGCCATTTCTCTGAAAGAAAAAAAAAGCAACTAATGAAATCGTAAAAATTGCCCCATGTCACTAATGGAATGGAAACAATCTCGTTAACACGGGACTATGAAGGGTCATTGGATGTCACTGGTCAGTGTTCGAGATGAACCTGTCATAGACCAGTAGAGCAAGATGGAAATATTCACCCGTCATCCTGGTAGCGGACGGGGCTCTAATTGTTTGTCCGCAGTAACAGCATCCGACATTGATTGCCTGTCGTCTGCCTACTGCTGATAAAAAGGCCCGATGGCGGGAAAATAATTCACTAAAATTGCCGTGGTATATATACCAATGCTACTTTTGTTTGGTTTTTGAATATATTATCCATAGAAATGTATTGTACGTACGTAAATGGATATGTAACCTATTAATATAAATCGGCTGCAAAGAGATCTGTGTTGCTGGAATTAAGCGCTTTTTGCCTGTAAGCCATACAAGTTCCAGGGATCATAGTCGATCGATGCCTGTCAATTTACTGCTTTATTTGATTTTAACACTTTTTGAATGTTGTGGAAATTGTTGTTTGCGCACGCATTAAGCACATTTGTGATTCCAATGAAAGAGTTTCGGGCGATCTAGACATAAAGGCAGCATACATTGTCTTCCGTGAATAAAAAAACAACAAAGAAAACAGAAGACACAGTCAGGTGAGTACGTTGTTTTAAATGTATTATTGTGAGGTGATAACTTTTACATGTTACTACATGTATATCAATTAGGTTTTTGTCGATTAGGGTCATCCAAAGGTAATAACATAGATAAGAAGTAGGAGTATTCAGAAACTGACATGCAGAAAGTTTTGATATGCAAGTGCCAGGATGTTGGTATATTTCGAATTTTTGACTTACAGATACATGTAACTCAACAGAAACCGAGCTAAAACACTTGTTACTTTCATATTTTATTGTTAAAAGTTTTATCGAAACTGGCCTCACCATAAGGCTAATGTTGGTTTCTACAAAATCTATCGCCTTAAAATGAAAGAATTTTTACTTTAAATTCATTATCTTCGGAACAACCACATTCAATAATGTGAAGTCTCAGTATTTCAGAATAGTGTATATTTTGATCTGAATTTACTTTGAAGATGACTTTATGGATACTAGATTTGAAAATCATGCTTGTTGTAAATAAAAATATAATATATTGGATATATAATGGATATGAATTGTATTTACCGTAAATGCAAAGACATGTCTCCTAATATAGTTTACTATTATGTATGTTCTTGATAAAGGTTACTGACATTGTCTGAGAGGAAGAAATGTTAAACATTCAATACATCAACTTTAGACAACCTTATTGACAATCTCCGTTCCAAAACCTTTCATGTGCTTGTGCTGGTCTCTGCAGATAAATTGTTGAATTGCGCAAGCTGCTGTCCAATCTATGATTAATGAGTTCATGTAAATCCTTCCATGGCTTCCATCTGCAGTCCGAAACATCTAGACTTGACAGAACGCTGCGTACAGAAATTAGATTCGTACTTTTTATGACGTAATTGTATTTACACACGTCATTGTGGTTTTCTCGGCCAATATAAGTGTACGCATATTATCTACAAGCAAATTGATGGGTTCTATTATAAAAAATATATCATTTAAAACAAATTGTTTTAAAAAAAATTCCTAGATTTTGACTTACTATAAACCATGTGATCCTAATAATTATTATAAGCTGATAGCTTCCGATTTGTACGTTACTTTATACCTTGAACTAACTTTATTGCAATCGGTGATTTCTAATTAAAGGGCATTAAATTTGCAAGAAAATTTGCAATTCATCATGTCGTATTTACTACTAACAAAGATAAATCGGAGATCAATTTGACGATAAAATACTTAAGTCCAAGTTCTCCGCCTTCCTGAATAATTTGGCTGCAGAATTCGGTTTATCCTATGGAATAGAGTTTCTATATTAATCATTTGCACTAATTGTGTTTTACTGGTAACAGAACTGTAATGGGGCCCTGTGGATTGCTATGATCGTATTTAGGAATACGAGGAAAACGGAATGCCGATGCGGGATTGTCGTAAATTTGGCGGGAAACTCTACCGTGAACTTATGCACCACGGCATCCCTTCAACATTGCCTTAAAAGGAAGCTGATATTGAGACGCCATATCTAATAAGGCACTTTTTTGCATTTTTATGGCTTGTTTGACCAAGGGGTTTTTATAGAGGTTGTCATTTTTTATCAATCATACAACGATTAAACGTCAAAAATCCGAAGGAGAAATAGGGACTTGAGCAGTTTTAGAGATGACGCTTGATCCGTCGCACCGACTCCATTGATCTGCAGAGTGACGACCATAAATGGATTTAGTGACAACTGTTAAAATAGTCATTTTCTTTCTGTCTCCAGGGACCAACATTGTCTAGCACTCATACATAACAAAAACCAGGACATTAGACCACGATAATTAGGGAAAGAACCCTTGTACAGAAGTTGTGTGTTTTTTTCTTTTAGGAGTGGGTGTTAAAAAATGCCATTTTATTATTTTACGAACATGTTTAGTTTTAATTAACTAATATTTGTTAATTAGATATGCATATATTTTGCCAGTGCCTAAATTTATTTGTGGAACCTCACGACGCGAATTGCACCAAAGGATATACATGTATTGTGCATTTAAAACATATCAACTAGAGATTTTAGTTAGCTGATGTACATGTATGTGCTGTTGTACATGTATGTACTGTTTTGATCATAAGGCTGTATCATATCCGCAAAACGTTACTTATAGACGGTAACGTGTTTCGCGTATATGTGTGTGCTTGGCATACATGCACGAAACATGGATTAAATTAATATGAATGGAAATGCTTTGTAATTAGCTCTTGATTTTATCTCCCTGAAGTTATAACTGAATCATTTAGTAATTTGACAATTCGTGCAATTTTTCAGTAGCATTTCACAGAGGGATGAATCACAATCAACAGATATTGCGTAACATTATCAAATATTGTATGCTCTTTAAATATTTGATCTTCTGTGATGAAGACCCTCGCCAGTCATTATCTAAATCATACCAATTTATTTGTGTTATGAATCCAGTGTCATCTAATAGCCGATGGCACGGGTATCAGTGTTCTAAATGCCCGTCCCAAGGCTAGCGGGATTGATCAAATTATGGTTTTCGTAAATTCAACATTAAGTAAGAGGCAGGGCGGTCGATACCAGCTTCCTTTGTGGGGTCTGAAACTAGATCTTTGTTAAGAACAATTTTTAAAGTACAGATGATAAAACAATTTTTTTTTTTTAGGACAAACGTATCTTTTTCATAACTTCGACTCATTTTTCTTTGTTCTTTTTATAATTGAAAGGAGTGAAAACATATGGCAAAAAGGGTCAAATAATGAATTTTTTAAAAATAAATCTTCGAATACTGTAAAGCCTCCATAGTCGAAAACTAAAGCAGCTCAGCTATTTCATTGGACTGCCGTAAAGTTTACATTCAACATTTGCGCATAAAATCTACTGATGATAATGAAAAGCCATGTATTTTATCTTATAGAACTTTGATTGTTGTGTTATTTTTTACTTTAAAATATAAAAAAACAACCCCCACACATGTACAGTCAAACCTAGTTATCTCAAACTCGATGGAATCGAGATATCAAGTTTAAAATATGTTAGATAAGGACTATCACTTCTCATTTCTCTATATTCATTGTATTTCAGAGATTAATATTGAAGGTATTTTATAGTATTTAGATCTAAGGTGTACGACAAACGTACCATTGGAACACTACATCGTTAGTGACTATAGTAACTATGTAGTAACTATTCTTTCATTATAATGTTCGGTATTAATCGAACGTTCGATTTATTAATTTGGACATATTTACTGGCATTACCAGAATTTATCTTTCTTTGTTTATGTTTTATTTTGTATTTTTTATTAAATTTAATTTCAGGTTGAAAAATGCAATGCGTGAAGAAATCATTTCTCACTTTTCTTCTGATACTTTTGAAAAGTATGATTGCACTTGGAGAAGTGTCCATTCAACCATGCTTGACGGAATATTACACAAACCCGTATAATCGAAGCGTAGAGGTCATGGAGGTTAACTGTGAAGGTCAACATCTTGAACTTTTCCCTAATTTTACCCAGTTCGGAGATTTGCCAATAGAGCGATTGGATTTACGGAACAATTATTTTTCAAATTTGACAATTACATCTGAAGTATTTGGTGGTGCTAGTATCAAAGAACTGAACATGGACAACAATCATTTTATCGACATAGAATATGACGCATTCAGTAACGTAGAGGGAATGAGAAAATTGACAATGAACAAATGTGACCTTCAGTCGAATGATCTTGATTTTCTACGAAATATTCCGCAATTATCGTTTTTATCTTTGAGATCAAACGAGATAAAAGAACTGAGCGACAAAAGCGTTTTTATAGGATCTCCTCTGGAATCGCTCGATCTAAGTTATAATTCTGATATCATAATTCACGAGGATGTTTTAAAACCTTTAGCCCCTACATTAACTTACTTACGATTGGATAACTGCAGCGTTGATGTTTCAAATCTTCAGTTTTTACACGATCTTAGCAAGCTGAAAACGTTGTCAATGGAAGGTGCTTATTCAACAAAAGACAACAGTATTCAAAACAGATTCGATAGCCTTCAGCTTTGGAGCTTGGAATCTCTTTCAATCTCTAACTCTGGGTTAAAGGTTATCTTTGCAAATACGTTTGATGGTCTTAATAGTCTAAAGTATCTGGATCTTTCACATAACGAGCTAACATACAAGGTATTTGACGTGACAAATATTCTTGCAAATCTCGAAGTGTTAAAGTTGTCATACAACCCAAATATCGAATCCGTCATCATGGAAATTCGCAACAAAAACTTAATTGAGTTGTACATGGAACGAACGGGTGTCAATCTCATTTCCTACGATGCTTTTAAGCTTTTGGGAGATTCCCTGAAACTTCTCAACCTAAAATCATGTCAACTTCCGGCGGAAGCAACGTTTCTTGTGGACGCTTTCCGGTCCCTTAGGTCACTGAGAAAATTAGATCTATCTTACAATTACATGAAGCAAATAATCAACGAAACATTTGATAACTTGAACAAACTCGAAGAACTCGACTTGAGTGGAAATATCATTGAATTTAGTGTTGATAACTTTAGTGGCCTCGAAGAATCATTGAAATCCCTGAAGCTCCGAAATATGACCCTACAATATTTGCCCTTGGAGGCACTGTCTACTTTGGAAAACTTGCAGGAGTTGGACGCTTCTTTTAACAATTTTACAAACATAACTAGAAACTTTTTCAAAGGAATATCCGTTAAAACTTTTAACCTGACAAGTTGCAACATCTCTGAAATTCACCATCATGCATTCCAGGATTTCAACAAAACCAACCTAATATTGGATGGAAATCCTATTACCGATCTAGCGTTCTTATACTCATTAAGTCATAGTGCATTTGGAAATTTGACTTTAAACGAGAATGGTTTTAACTGTAGCGCACTGGAGCACAAAGTTCGTAGCGTGGTATTCGAAACACTGGAAGGTTATTGTACCGTTGGGAACGAAACAAGGCAGCTCAGCGCATATTTCACTGAAGAGCTCAATATGAAATTGAGAAGTTCGTCTGGAAACATAAGATTAAATCGGGAATTGGTTGTGCTTTTAACTGCTTTCATATCAATGATAATTGGAATATGTGTTTATCATTGAATCCTACTACACTCAATGTAGTGTAGTCACTTCATATTCCAGTAAAGTGAAAAATTGTGCCAACTACAGGATGAAAAAAATGGCATTTCATCTCTTTTTAGCTTTTCTGATCACATTTTGTCTGTCGTCCGTCTGTCTGTCCGTCTGTCCGTAAACTTTTCACATTTTCAACATCTTCTCAAGAACCACTGGGCCAATTTTAACCAAACTTGGCACAAAGCATCCTTAGGCAAATGGAATTCAAAGTTGCGAAAATTAAGGACCACGCCCTTTTACAAGATGAGATAATAAGAAATTATTGAAAAATTTCGTGAAATGTTCAAAAATCTTCTTCTCAGAAACCAATCAGCCAGAAAATCTGAAACTTTTGTGGAAGCATCCTCAGGTAGTGTAAATTCAAAGTTGTGAAAATCATGACCCCCGGGGGTAGGGTGGGGCCACAATGGGGGGGTCAAATTTTTACATAGGAATATATAGAGTAAATCTTTAAAAATCTTCTTCTCAGAAACCAATCAGCCAGGAAAGCTAAAACTTGTGTGGAAGCATCCTCAGGTAGTGTAGATTCAAAGTTGTGAAAATCATGACCCCCGGAGGTAGAGTGGGGTCACAATGGGGGGTCGAATTTTTACACAGGAATATATAGAGTATTTAAAAATCTTTTTCTCAGAAACCAATCAGCCAGGAAAGCTGAAACTTGTGTGGAAGCATCCTCAGGTAGTGTAGATTCAAAGTTGTGAAAATCATGACCCCCGGGGGTAGGGTAGGGTCACAATAGGGGGTCATTTTTATACATAGGAATATACAGAGTAAATCTTGAAAAAATCTTCTTCTCAGAAACCAATCAGCCAGGAAAGCTAAAACTTGTGTGGAAGCATCCTCAGGTAGTGTAAATTCAAAGTTGTGAAAAATCATGACCCCCGGGGGTAGGGTCAGGCCACAATGGGGGTCAATTTTTTACATAGGAATATATATACAGAGTAAATCTTGAAAAAATCTTCTTCTCAGAAACCAAACAGCCAGGAAAGCTGAAACTTATGTGAAAGTGTAAATTCAAAGTTGTGAAAATCATGACCCCGAGGGTAGGGTGGGGCCACAATTGGGGGTCAATTATTTACATAGGAATATATAGACTAAATCTTTAAAAATCTTCTTCTCAGAAACCAATCAGCCAGGCAAGCTGAAACTTATGTGGAAGCATCCTAAGGTAGTGTAGATTCAAAGTTGTGAAAATCATGACCCCTGGGGGTAGGGTAGGGCCACAATGGGGGGTCGAATTTTTACATAGGAATATATAAAGTAAATCTTTAAAAATCTTCTTCTAAAAAATCATTTGCTTAGAAAAGCTTTAACTTTAGTGGAAGCAACTTCAGATAGTGTAGATTCAAATTCGTGGGGCCACAACGGGGATCCAATAGTACAAAGGAAAACATTTTAATTATTCACAAAAACTATAATGTTATCACATATGGTTTACTTATTTGCAAGCATTTTGACATATTGCTGATTCTTTAAAATTGTTTAGACTCTGGCCCCTGGACGATTCTTGGGCCTCACAAGGAGTTCAGAGTTTGATGTAGGTTTATATATATATATATATATATATATATATATATATATATATATATATATATATATATATATATATATAAACAATTGTTTAGGATCTTTTTTAGAACTGCAATGCTCAACATGTGCTATGACTATAAAATCATCCTGTTAGAAAAGGGACTTGATTATATCCATAGGGAAAAAAAGATTTTTATTTATACAGGATCAACATGTATCATACCACATTGTCCAGATATTTTGTATTATGACTCCATTAAGCTGATCTTATCATGCCTGTTGTTGCTCAGGTGAGCGATGTGGCCCATGGGCCTCTTGTTTATAAACTGCCATGCGTTATTTTTTTTTTGTGATATGTGTTTTAATCAACATTATGACTGCATATTTGTGATATATATTTTCCGCAAGGGCTCTGGTGTCCGATAGTGTAGTTTTGGTTGTGGTTTGTTTTTGTTTTTTTTTTTTTTTTGTGTTTCCGAAGACGAAATAACATGTTTCAGTGTTTTCAATGAAAAGAACCACTGAAACTTCTGAGAAAAAATGTACTTTTATGTACATAAAAAGAAGAGACAATCTTACATGTTAAGTAATTAGAGGGTCCTCGATGTGGGTTTTTTTTTTTATTTTATTTTATTTTTTTTTGTTTTTTTGTGTTTTTTTTTTTGTTTTTTTTTTTTTTTGTGTGTGTGTGTGTGTAATAATTAACATACCATTTTTCACTCGGCAAAAAATGATTGTTTAATGATTTTCTTCATAGTAATAAACAAGATCACATAATTACAATTTTACTTTTGTACATCATCTGACAACCAAGGCCCTGTGATTATTTCATATTATTTCTGTGGATTTGAATGTTTGTAAGTGCTTATAGTTTAATGTCTTTTTCATAAACTCAATTCATGTACATGATTATGCATATAAATGTATGTACCGTCTAATATCGAGAACCTCGTTGATTTTACAGAAACAAACAACAATCTCTACAATGTTTGGTTTCATTTAAACAATAAAATGCTTTCTTTGGTGATTCATGCAGAATATGAAGGTGGCGACATTGCAGAAAAAATACATAACCCGCGTTTTTTTCTGCAATGATCGCTACCTTCATAACCCGCATGAATCATCGAAGAAAGCACTTTATTGTTTATATTTACATTTTCTGTTTAACAAATTAATAAATTGATTGCAATATGCAGAAAATAGTTAAATTGCTGAATGAAAAAAGGGGATCCATAATTTAAGTGCACACTGTTATTCACCTTTCTCTATTTGTCATATTAAATTCACATTTAATTTCTACAGTATCTTCGATCAGTTGTAGTTGTAAAGTGGGCTAATAAGCAAATTAAAATTATCATTCAATATAAAATTACGATGTATAAAAAGAACTGTATATCAATATCCACATCCCCTACATGTATATTCTGTAAAATACACCTGGATATCAAATCAGTAAACACACTTTCTTTTATACCAAAGTTTATCGGGGTACCTTTAAATCTTCTAAAAATAAACTTAAGCTAGTACACAGAGAGAATCAGGAAGAGAATTGTATCCGTCTTTTTAAACTTCCTGGTTCGCGTTAAAAAGGAAATAATTTCGTATTAATTTTCCGTGGATTTATGATTTTTGTGTTTTTACTCGACATAAACGATCATGCCCGTGTTGCACAAAATTTGAGGTTCCACGGTCAAATTTTACATCCAGACTTTCTGTACATCTGTGGGAAATCAGGAACGTACACAGTTAGGGTTGAGGAACAACTGGTCGTATTGGTGGACCACTAAAGGGGGTGCAACATGCCGGGAGAGGCTACGCTAGTGTCGGAGAACAGAACAGTGACGATGCAAAACTGGTTGGCGGGGACCATTGTAGGGACTATGGTGGTCATTGTTCTGATGATGTTCATTCCCGGATGGCTCGTCTTCACTGACGAGAGCACAAATGTATGTCAGTGTTTCTAGTGAAAAGTGAAGATTTTATATGTTTATATGTTATTAGTCACCATACATCGACACATACACTGTACAATGAACACAGTGTTAGGATGTGTTGTGATGTCTTCAGATAGATTTGTATGTACTACATGTAGTACTTGTTGTTGCACAAGTCTTCCAAAATGGTACTAACTAATTCATATATAGAATGTATAAATACAGTATTTTACTGCAAGGTGTGCTATACTACACTAAACAAGCTAGTACGTGTATGTTTCAGTTACGTGTTTCCGTGAGTATCTACTACTGGTATGTGTGTAGAGAGGGGAACATCACGTGTGGGGCCTACGGAGTTGGTCAGTCAGATGTCTATAGATACATCAAAGACACAAACGGTAAAGTACACAAGCAAGTCCTTGCTCGAAATTGAATATGAATGGAAATGTTCATTTTGTGATGCATTCCAAACTACGTGCATGATTCAAAATTAATGGCTTCACAATTATTTGTCTTTATCTGAGATTCATTAATTGGCCATGTAACCATGGGCAATTGATTTAATTAAATATTGATGCTCGGAGGTCATTTAACGTTGAATACGGATTGAGTCGATTCACATTATTTCCAATTAATCTTAGAACTGCTCTGTTTTCATGGTCGTGCAAGATTTTCTATCGTTCACTATTAATTTCACTTTTTGACAGCCACGCCGGAGAACACAGTGATGTTGGTTTCTGTAGATATGATCGTCTGCATCCTGTGTGCACTCGTCGTCCTGGGCGACATGGCGGGAAAACAGCCTCGGGCCACGTGGTGGAACGATCTCAAACTAGGAATCCTCATATTTTTCATTTGTTAGTAAATATGACACGTTTTTCTCACTTATAAATTCATACATTCATAAAATGAACAGTTTTTCAAAAGAACATTTCCTTCACTTATTTAAAACGAAGTTTTTTCTTTGGAAGCAATGTTTTTCATTGAAAATAAGTTTGTTCCTTCTTTCAGTCGTTCTCAACTTGATCATTATTGGACTGTTTGGTCACAGCAGTATAAGTCTGGCAGAAAACCCCACCCTTGTTGTGTCCGTGCCTTATTCCTTACTGATCCTATCCCTAGCGGTGCTGGTGACGCTCCTGGAGTTCTCCTTCCTGTTTTACCTTCACCACCTCTCCACATCCTCCTATCACAACCTCCCCAGTACCTCGATAGAGGATGAGGATGAGGAGGAGAATCAGCCGAGCACCAGCGCCAGCCAGCCTAGCATCAACAGACCGTTCTAAACAAGCACCTGCAGATTTATTAAAACAGTAGATTTACTTTCATCCAAAACCTTGATTTTGTGTGAATACCGATCTACTTTTTATATAGTACTTACATTACTATACTGAATGCTTGTTAATCCCAAGTGTGAGCAAGTTAGTTGCAAATTCAATACATACACAGGATCTAATGGGTATACTCTCCACAAACAACACTCTTTTTTAATTGATGTACAAGTACCAAATGTCCCGACTTTATTTTTTATATGATTATAAAATCATTTAATTATTTTGTAACATTTTAGACCTATAGTATACTATACAAAGTGATTCAAGAACAATTTCATGCTGATGAATATTACCTTTTACCATGTACTATCATTTTACAATGTACATTTCTTTTGATGGATTAAGGGTGGAATAAAGATCTCACTTGCATATTATGAAGATAAATGGTCAAGTTGAGAGATTCAACAGATCCTTTATGAAAAAAGCCTATTTGAAAGGACAAATGCATGTACCAGAACATAGATATAAAGTCAACAAGTTGAAGAACAATGCTTGCAGCTTCCTGTTGATTATTAGGACCTTGCATTGAATGTCAGAAATGGATTAGCACATGCATATACATGTGGAGGGTTTTACTTTTCATGAATACCATATTGTGTGTACTTGTATATTAAAGAAAATTACCAGGTACAAGATTAAGTACAGTATTTTTTACAGATTGAAGTTTCACAAGATCTTACAGTATTTTGATAGTCCTTACTCAAGAAATGAGCACAGTAACTCAATACGCTCACAGCACCATTTATTTTCAATCATGTACACAATGAAATTGCAATATGTCTGTGTATTGCCATGTATATACAATAAATTTCTAAAATGTGGATACAACTTAATTTTAAAATTTTAAAATAAATAACTTTTTTTCATAGTTTAATCTCTGTTAACAGTATTATGTGCAGAATACATGTATTAATAGTGGTTTTTACAACACCTTGGAATACAATTTCAGCTGCAACAAACATTGCAATAAATTATCTGCACACACAAAGTAATAGTTTTAGAGTCACGATAAAAACCTTGCATAATCCCTGCAAATTCCATTTAACAGCAAGCACACTTGTCATAAAATCAGGAGGAACCATTTTCATGGTCTAGTTGTTACATGTTATCATGCTCCACTTATTCATAGCAGCCTTTTAACAATGTATTTTTTTTTACATAATAAAATTTTAATAATGCTTTGGGTTCTACTTGTTCCGACACTTGTGATGCAAGCATCTGTTTGATCTATTTCAGTGGAGGCTTGACAAATCCAGCGAGAGGAGGGGGTCCAACACTAGCCGGCTGGGGAGGGGGGCCAGAGTTCATGCCCGAGTTCATGCCAAAGTTCATGTGAGGAGACGGCATGGGGCCCCTGGGGGGCATCATGTTTGGTGCCCTCATTTGCGGGGGTCCTTGTGAAGGGGGGGACATTAAGGGGACTCCCATTGGCTGATTGGAGGGTGGTGAGGGATACTGTGACATTGGGGTCGGTCCTCGGGGTGGGGGTGCTGCTGTGTTGTACAGCTTCACAGCTCCTTCTGGGCCAGGCATCTGAGGAGACATTCCCTGTGGGGAGTACAGTTCTTTTAGGACTAATAACACAGTGTCTTCTGACTCCCTGTTGATGACAAAAAAAGTATAAACGATCATAATCATGATGATAACAAATCAGGCTTCTTTCAAGGTTTCATCAAAAGCAAAGTTATTCATTATAAAGGTATCTTAATGTAGTAAAAAAGTGTAAAAAGATCATATAAAAATGCATGTATATGTAGATTTAATGTGGTCAGTTTAAAATTGATGTCTTGTTAGCAAATAATTTCTGAGAAACCTTTCTCGGAGAGAGAACAAGTCAATTATGATTGGGAAGAAATGCATGTAATTAATTTTTTCTACAAAATGATTTACAAAATGCAATCAAATGATAATCTTACCAGTAACATCCATGACTAGACAAAGCAAACAAATAATCATTAAAGCTTTCAATGGGTCGCTCTTGAAGGACATAGTCAATTCTGTGGCCCTCGTTCAGCTGTCCCATGTAGATTTCTTCCTGCTGACTGGAGGCTATTGCTGTGGAAAGAAAAATTAGTGTTCATGCCAGTATCCTTTCAATTTTTTACTCTGCATCTGTATTTAAGACAGCATATTAGAATTGTGTCTAAAAACTAAGCCCTACCAAAAATTAACCAACACAGACAGACCATAGCTTCAAATTTATTTATATTTTTTTTTAAGCCAAGACAGAATGTTTAATTCAAATACAATACAGTACGATTGATGAGATAAAAATCTAAACAACACAGAATCTTTTTTTTAAAAATTTTGTCAATAAAAAATTACCTTCATAATATAAGTACAAATTAATTGAAATGAATCATCAATTGTGGCAAACAGAATTGATATGGCAAATATTTGAAATATAAATCAGCTAAGACAGGGTAATTTAAAAGGAGGCTGGGTCGTCAACAAAGTGGTGAAGACCTCTTAAGTTGTTAGAACTTGTGTCCTAACCATTTGTGTATGTACATGTATGTTATAAATATACAATTAAATATGTTCAAATCAAATCAACAAAGTAGACATCAGATCTACCTTAAATCATGAGATATGATTATCTAAGCAATGAACAATTGTTCAGGAAAGAAAAATTCCATATATTTTAGCTTTAAGAAGTAAACATTTTCTTATATCTTTATACAGAGCTCTTCTTTTCAAGAAGATCAATATAGTCTAAATATGGCCACAACCATCCAGCCCTCTTAAACTGCCTACTTCTACTGTCTCTACTTACATGACTGATCATCGTCCAGCTCCTGCATGACAGATGACATCTGTGAGTCTACGTGCTGCTCTAGAGACTCATCCTGGTTCCGATGAGCTTTAGCAAACTCATTGATCGTGTTCCAAGTACTCTTGAATGAGTCTATAATTTTCTGCTTTATGTCAGCCCCCACTCGAGTCAAACTCTCTTTCAATTCTATAAATTATACAAACATTCAGTGAATGGGCAATTTTTTGGGTTTTATATCATTCAGGAAGTTATGAGATAATCTTTTTTAAAAATTAGGTTATCTGTGATTAACCTCTATTAACTTATGAAGAAATTAATGAAATATTCATGTGTAAGTTGTACATGTACATGTATATAGCCAATAAAATGGATGAATATTTCTTCACACGTTTACCTAGATGAAGTCTTTTCCTGCCTTTATGGTGAGGCATGAGGACTGGTTTCACATGAGAGGCTGATGGATTGACTAAAGGTTCCAACCTGTAAGCCTGTTATCAATATTGCAACATATTACAATTTGTTTTTTACATACCAAATAGTGTACATGTAAATAAGAGTTATAAGGGCAGGGAAAATTTTTAGAGAGCATGAACACCAAGGTACAAGTATTTATGCCTTGCATATAGAAGAGTTTTGATTTACTTAAATTTAACTATTGCTATGAATTTGTTATTCAACAAAAAATACAAAGAGAGGTAAACACTTACCACCGGATCAAACTGTAAACAACAGAAAAATATACTTTTTATTGATAATCATACATATACAAGAATTAAAAACTTCTTAAAACATGAAGACGTTTCAATACAGTAAAAAAAAAGAGCTTTATTAAATATTAGGGAATTCCCATTGCACTTACTGGATGAAAGATGTTGAACACTCTGGGACATGTAGGTAAGGTGAAATCTTCCCCAATGTTATTCACACCCCTAGCAGAGAGGAAGATCCCGATCGGAGACCCTAGGGCGTACAGTATGCTGGGCTTAAAGTCAAGCTTGGGATACTTGACTGAAGGCTGGCCTGTCCCTGCAGGACCTAACAGAAATTCTACTGACACACTGGAACCAGATTGAACTAGTGACCTGAAAGTTCAATCAAAATAAACATAAAATAGTCTTTATTGTATATTAAACAACTTATTTCATATTAATATATTTTTGAGGTTTTGGAATAGTAAGTTCACAATTTATTAGGAGAAAAATTAATGCTGATGTATAAAGACTGTGGATTTGATTCTCCAATGTGCTGAGATTTTGACAAATCTCAACATTGGTTTTTCCATTACAACTCTGCAGAGCAAATATGCTAAAGCCTCTGAAAATGCCTGGTGCCATAAATATATTATTGTTCTTCATTTTTATTTATTCATAACATAAAAAGAACAAATTTCAACACAGTATTTTAAAATTTAGGGAAATGAGGACCAGAAAACCTTAACAAGATATAAATAATATCAGTATTTGAATTTTGGGTACAGGTATCAACACTTTCCATACCTGCCCTGTGCAGCCTTTGCTTCCTGCATTTCAGCAGCCACCTGATCCCTGATTCTCTTCTCCTCAGCTTCCTTAGCTCTTCTTTCCTTGTCATGCTTTCGTTTTTCCTAATCAGAATTGGATACATATATTTAAATTGTACATGTTACATTATTATAAATACATTTAAAAATGCATGAAATGTGCCAACAGTGTTTATTAGAAAAATCCTTGTTGTGTGAAGAAGTACTGGTACCTTTTTCGCTTGTTCTTCTTTTAGAATTCCTTGTAGTTTTTTCCTTGGTCCCATAGGAAGTCCAAGATCTTTTAGATCACTTTCAGTACACATTGTCTGAAATGGAGTGTGAAACATTGATAGTCATATAAAGAGCTACCGGTATTCATTTGTTGATTGGGGGATTCAGTTATACTGGTTTTATAACAACTTTTACTGCAAGGTACAGTGAACTGACCAGTGCATCCAGATCAATCTGCTCTTGTTGAAACGTAGACACTTTGTCCTGTAGACCCACTCGACTCAGGAGTTTCTCCAGAGTTGTCTCCTCTTCTTCTAACTCCTCAGTTTCTTTGACAAAGGAAGTCTGAAAAATATAGAAAAAAATGAAAAAAATAGTAAACAACATCTCTTTTGAAAGTTAACACTGCCTTCAAACACATTTCCTTAAGCTAATCTATGTGTTAGCTTTTGTGGCTTTTTTTTTCCATCAAACAATTGGCAACTACAATGTTGATCTGGTCAACAGGAATATGCCAACAAATGAACCCCAGAATAACTTAAACATTTCATAAACAGTATCTGAGTCCATCAAATTAATATGTGATTAAATATTTGATTACCTGTTTACATTACAAATGCCAAGCTTTACACATCTTAGTTAATCAATATTTCTTTTCTGTACAACCCATTGTTGTGTCAGCTATTTGTACTTTTTGCTTTTGTAAAAACATTCATATATTCGACCTACATTTGACGGACTTGGTGTCCCTAATCCATTAGTCTGCTGAGCCTGTTCATTATTCACAGCTGATTCTGCAGTCTGGTCAGTAGCATCATTTTGGTGCATCAGTAGATCAAACAACACACAGGACCCTGCCAATAACATCACATATACATGTACATGTATCTGTCAGTCTGCTTGTACTTTCACTTTGATACAAATCTAATGAGTCTAAGGATCCTTCATAACTTTTACTTTAGTCCCCTACCTAGACTGTGGCCTGCCACGGACACAGTGCCCTGGAACTGAGGGTTCCTCTCCTGGAACAGCTCATACAGTCGGTTCATCTCGTTTCCTACTTGATCAGCTATTGTCTGCCAAAAATAAACAAAAATGAATACAAAATGGGTCAATATCAAGAACATTGAAAATCAAAATATTGTCATTTACATGTAGATGATTTCAAAAATAAAAAATTCTGCCATTTTTATGCTTTGCTTGCTGCACCATCGTTTTAACTCTTTTCCCCCTGATGCCACCATTTGACGCATTTGTCATTTCCCTATAAGGTTTTCTTAGCCTCCCCCTGAAACTTATTTGACTGTTTAAATGAATATGACTGGTACTGTTTCACCATAGTTATTGACAAGAATTATTGTCAAACCATGTCATATGATATACCACTGTGATCGGAAAAGATTGAACTTCAACATTATAACTTTAGAGTACACAAATATATTAATCGAAATTAATCAGGTGAGTTTATTCAGGTAATTTTACCTTTACATTATAAAAAATCGTGATAAACATGAAAATTTTTGCATGAAATTTTAGCATATGATCAACTATTGTTCAAAAATATTTTTCCTTTTTTTGGATAATGTATTTCTTGTTTTATCTTGCAAATTGAGAGCAATACACAACAATCAAGATTTAATTAAAATCATTGAAATTCATCTCTAAAGTAATATGTTATCAAATGATCTTATTTCATTTTAAGACTGCAATCAGAATTTTACAAAGTTTTGTATTTATGCCATATTTATTAATTTTTAATATCAATTACATTAGATACCTGTATTGAAGGTAATTCAGGTAGAAAATACCTGTACACTATCTTATCTATTGTCTGCACAGTTATACAGCAAAATTTGTTTTAAATTGTTATTATAATTCAGGATAAACATAATAATTTTCAAATAGAGATTTCAAAACATTTGTTTAATAACCAAGGTATGTGCTAATTATCTTCGCCAAAGTTTCGTTTACTGGGCACCCCCCCCCCCCCCAATCGTCGCATAGCATGTAAGGCATAGTGTATTAGTTTCCTTTGGGTTTTATTTCTTAAATTATTTTATGGAACAGTATAACTATAATACTGGAGAAGTTCAACAATGAATGAGTTGATTTTATAAGTTAGAATAGGCCCAGACTGATGCAATGCACATGTGCCGATGTTCGGAGGCGGCCATTGTTGTTGTCATGCACAGGTGTCGTGAATTAGCCTCAATTCACTGCTAATTAACCTAATTCCTGTCATAAACTTCAAAGGAAGTGGATTGGTCATGTTTATGACCACTTGGGGATAATTTTAAACACATGGAATCATCTAGAATATCTTTAACCAATCTCTGTCATACTCGTCTGACGCCGCCATTTTTTTAAACTTCACAGGTGTGTGTATCACGTGATATCTGTCAAACCATTGCATAACCTGACTGTGTATAATCGTCTGTGTAAGGTGGACACTATTAGGTGTTATTTGCCACTAAATTTTGATTCAGACAAGTAAAATAAACACAGAATATTGAGGCTTTTATATAGACGCGTCATAAGTCATCATTAGGGAAATGACCAACGCGTCATATCGTGGCATTAGGGGGTAAAGGGTAAAATGCTTCAGGGGGAATAGAGTTAAACAATTCTCATTTATAAAGATATACATGTATAACATATGTACAAAATTTTGCAAACTAAAAAAAAAAAACACACAAGAAAAAGTAAATAAATCATGAACATACAATGTATTTAAAAAATATGGTGGCCCTAATTTTGGAAATGTAATTTGGGTACCGTTACCTGACAATAGGTAGGACTGGTGTAGAAGAGGACGTCTAACAGAGTGTCATTGAAAAAGTTACGTAACTTGGGTGTGCTGGGTAGTGTAATAGCTTTTAAACGTCTGAAAAGAAAAAGTCAGATTTACGTGTATGTACAATGTATTACCATACCATTACAGAAAGTAAAATAAAAACCTTTATCAAGTTGAACACTCCCAACCCATAATAAAAATTATATTGTAATCCTCACTGTAAAATCCCTACTTGATCTGTAAATGTATGTCAAATTTTGTAAACTCTTTTAAAATTTAATTTTCAGACATATATACATTTGTAAATATAGTTCTTTAAGAGTCAGACTCATATTTCTATTGGTTTGAATTAAAATTACGATAAAACATCTATGTTAGACATATCACATACTAGATGCATATAAAGTATGTCAACATACTTATCTAACCCGGTGCCCTCTCCGTGTAGAGCTGAATGCCACTGAACAGGAATAAATTCCACACGACCAATGCGTTTCTGGTCCACGTACGTCTTAAAGTGGGAATTAAGCAGAGTGAGGGAAATTGATCTGAAGTCGTCCACTGAAAAATAACCATATTACTTTTCAAATCTACCAAGTTAAAACCATATTTAAGAGAAACGTTGTCAATAATCTTGTATTATTCTCACCACACTCAATGATATTCCTAAATCTAACATCACAGAAATCTCCAATGCCATGAACGACAAATATAAGGTGATCTACCTGTGTGGGTTCACCTGGAAATAAAGAGGAAATCATATATCAGCTTTCATGAACATCATTATGCAATGTACATGTACATGTACATGTGAAAAAAAATTGCATGATCAAAATTTAAAGTTCCAGGTTAGAACAATCAAAATATTGTCTTTTTAATACATTAATTTTTAAAATGATATATTTTTTCATATTGCATATAAATAATTCAAAGTTTGAAAACTAGACATGAGATATTGAGAGAATTAATTTTTTAATTTCTTTCTTTCTGACTAGTTCTGATCCTACCATCACTGATTGACTGGAAGTCCTCTATTCCTCTCTTTACAACCCTGGGTCGCATCCCTTCTCCCTAAAACAGCAAAACAATAAAGGGTTAGAATATTACCAGAATTAAAAGTCATTCATTATCTCCCTTTACAGCATAATTTCATTATAACTTTTGGGAGAATATCCAATTTCTCATTAGATAACATTGTATTTGTTTAGAAATCGAAGTGCATTTCTTGTTCGATACCTAATTTTCACACTTGAAATACTGTAAACCTACTTTTATTCGCATGCGAGAAATTTTTGTGAGGTTCACGAGAGCATCATTGTCATGAATATTTCTCACCTCGGACCAGTAATTACCATATAGTTGTAATGAAAAAAACAGGTGTGGATAAGGCTTGGTCGCGAAAATTAATCGCCGCAAACCAGCTCATCTCAGATCATTCACGAAATAAGGTGGTCGCGTATAATAGTTGGTTTACAGTAAACGTTCATCACCAATAAAATATATCAAACTTTAATTATTGGCAGCTCACAACAAACACTATCTAGCATTCTCTAGGAATCTGGTTATGCCAGTGACTGTATAAGCATAGTAAAGCCTTGCAACATTTTAAACAATGAATGATGCTGTGTTGCTTAGTATCAGTAAGAGCTGTAGTAATCAAGGAATGAGAAAAAAATTGAAAAAAAACTATTAATTTATAAACTGCACATTCTTTGTAAAAGAACTAGAAAACCAAGATAGTCCATATGCATGCAATTTTTTTTTTTTGAAATTTGAATTTTACTGATCTCTATAACATATCATTTCATAACATACAACAATTTAAGTGTGAACCCTACTTATAAATACTTGAACATAAACTTAATGCAATTAATGAATAAGTTTTATTTTTAAATAAAAATTATTTTCAACTAACAAATCATAATAATTATACATAAGAGATATGTATTAATTTCAATAACCATGATATAAGCTACAATTAGATCTCAAAAGTTCAGGAAACAAACAGAAGATGAAGCACTTGTCACCACAAGATACATGTAACTCACCACTGAAGTCGAGTGACCCTTGAAAGAAAACATGCCCAATGTTCTAGTATACTACATATACATATCAAAGGTCAAAAGCAAAAAATCCCCATTCCTAGTACCAACATAGTAAATATACATGTACATAGCTTGAGAGTAAAATATGATTGATTCTAACATAACTATAAATAATACATCAGTGTTTGCATACATAATTACAGTTGAACTTCGATATCTCGAACACTGATATCTCGAATACAATGGATATGTCGAAGTGATTTGAAAGTCCCAACCACTTATTTTTTAAGTATTTTACCCTAGATATCTCGAATACTCGGATATCTAGAAGTTTTTAAACAGTCCTATCTAGTTCGAGATAACGAAGTTTGAGTGAATATACGATCAGTTAAAACTTTTTGTACCAACTGTCTAATTACACCCTCAAAAAAAAACTTACATGCAACATTCTTCATTCTCAAATTTGATATAACTACTGGTTAATAGATATTTGAAAATGGAATATCCCATACCATGGCAACTACACGTACCTCTGTATGTAGTAAATACATAAGCTTGATGCATTACCTGTGTGGATCCCCATTCATCTGGCTGTGATGAAGCTGTGAAATGTACGATGACATTTGCATTGTGCATGACAATAGTTTCTCCTCCTGGGAACTCTAAGCGTTTGTGCCAGACATTATACTGCAAGGCATTCCTATACTCTTCCTAGAACAGCATTTGAGAAAATGCGAGAATATTTCATAGAGGCAAAAATAATGTTTCTAGGTGCTAAAGTATACAATCAATTTAATTATACAGTAAACATTTCTTCAAATGCATATCAAAACATTAAAAAATGCATAAAACAAAATTAAATTTGCTGTATAATCTCTATACATGTGTTGCATTTTTGCACAACATCAACATTTTAACATACTTCTAGCTTCTGTGCAAAGTTCTCCTCATATGGCACATATCTGTTATCGCCCTCACGTTTATAAAACCAAGTGCATCGACGAATGGCATTGGGTTCTTCCTCCCAGTAGACTGCTGACCTCTGTCTGTCCGACAAGATGACATCATAGCGTCCCCCATCTGTCGGAATCTGGTCAGACACCTTACCTGAAAAAATTATGGTATATGCATATTGTTAAAGTCAGTACTGATAGGTGGTAATATACAAATTATCAGTTACTTAACAGGCTTAAACTATTGCCTGAAACAGTTTTGTAAGTTATAATGTTCATCGATTAGATTTTAATGAAATTTCTTTCCCAACTTAAATGTTTTCAAAAGTATACAGTAAAACACGGTTATAACGAAGTGCTAGGGAAGGGCGATTTTACTTCGTTATAAGCGTAATTCGTTATATCTGTCAAGTTTACAATATGTAATAAAGTCACGGGGAATGAAAATCGCTTCGTTGTAAGCGTCAATTCATTATAAGAGTGTTCGTTATAACCGTGTTTTACTGTACTAGTCTTTATCCATACCAGATCTTAATGCCTCTTCCAGTCTCATACTGTCCATCAAAGAGAATGGGTACCAGATGTCTCGTGTCTCCACTCTTTTACAAAAACACCAATGAGGCTGTACAGGAATATAGATACCGCTCCCTTCCCCTGGGGGTCCACTCCCGGGGGGAAGGACTGTTGTAGTGAAGTTGGGCTTGGGAGGCATAGGTGACTGGGAGGATGGGGGCTGGTAGGTCTGGTTCATTGTTGGAGGAACCTACAACCATAACAGTGATAAAAATGTGTGAACAAGCTTTGTATTCAAATTGGTTCCTGCATTAAGATGGCTGTATAGTCATGGCCATTTTTAAGCTATACAAATTGAAATAATTTTCAACATTTAAACCTAAAATTTTTGGATTTTTTAATACTAAATAGTAGTTATATATAGTAGTCAAAGATATTGTGTCCAAATGTTTTAGTAATTATATGCAGTTATTATCTTTTATCAATATAACTTAAATATAGTAATTGTCCCACAGTGTTTAATAAAAATATTATCTCTAAGTGAAATAATATTTGTCAAACCTGAGCCACTGGAGGAGGATTAAACATAGAGGGTGCAGACTGTGAAGCTGCTGCCGGTGGGCCCATAAACTGTGCTCCCCCAGCCCCAACAGAGGGGGCATATGTTCCCTGTGGCATTTGTGCATACTGTAATTTTCTCAATCCCTCTGATTTTCTGAATGCATTTCCAGCTGGAGGACCTAAATTCAAACCATTTGTCATGTGATTTGTTCACAAATATTTGTACATTTACTGTGTCCTTTTTGTTAATTCATTTTTGATTTAATATGAGAGACCTTGCAAATAAGATAGGTACTTTTCATTCTTACTTTGTTTATTAACTAAAAAAAAATTTTTTAACATAATTTCTTGAAATATCATGTTTTAAAATCAATTATTGAATTATGGTAACTTTTATGGTTTCTCCTGACGTATATAATTTCATTTAACATGAAATAAACAAACACAAACACAGTTGTTATGATGAAAAACACATATTCCTATTTTAGATCTTGACAGCATTGTCTTTGTAATGTATATAATGAATGACTTCTTTGTTGACAACTTGTAAATACATACCTGTAGGGGGGCCTGCAGGTGTGGGTGAAACAAACGATGGTGGAGGAATGGGCGGGGCCACACTGGTCTGCATCCTCGGTGTAGACTGAGAGGGCAGTGGGTTGTGACCTACATGAGCAAAGGGGTCTGACCCAGAGGGTGTATGTTGAAAGTGGCTGAACGGGGTGCCATGGGGAGCACTATGATGACCGTGAGGTGGAGTCTGTCCAACAAAACTATCAGCTTCTCCTTCTTCATCTATCATTTATAATAAAACCCCAAAAAAGTATGTTAATCAGATTAAAAAGCTTCGTAAACATAACATAATAACTATAAATGTTACCTTTAGGTGTTGATAAGATATGGTACATGTAAAAGTACTAAATTCAATGGTTCAGTTATAAAGTAGAATTCAAATCCCAAATCGGCCTTACAAGGGTCGAAAAGGCCTAAGATGTTGGCGATTGTTCATGTGATTTGACACAAAACTATCAAAACTAATGTAAAAATAACACAAATTGCACAGCACATCTACATAAAGCAGGGCTACATAAAATGTCATATGGCAGCCGGCATATTGTTGACAAATTCAATTGATGTTTGAAATGTTACCTGATCCGAATAATGAAGGTTCAGATTGAATAACTGGCATTAAAACATTTGGTTGGTCTGGAGGATTTAACGTGAGTCCCCCTCCTGCTGGCATAAGCAGCAGAGGGGGTGGTGTAGAATCCTTTTTCCCCTTGTCTGCCATCAGTCATTCAGTGTTCAGAACAACACGTCATTGATGGAACTCTTTTGTGATTGAAAACACAAACAGTCATAAAACGCGATCTCAATCTTCTACATGTTTTTATATATGAGAAATTGAATAATAGAACTCAAGTTCCTTTTTAAGACAGATAAAGCACACAGACGACATTGTCGATGTAGTTTTCGTTTAGCTTTAGTGGTTTTGAAGATGGAAAACACACAAGATATCATCCGTAAACAACATGGGGCTGGTGATAATAATAAAAATACAACGGAGAAAACGACGGAAACGAAAGCAACAAGTAGTTAATTTCTAACAGTCACTTCTGACTCATAATTTTTAGGATAGATTAAGAAATGTCATACTACAGTATTGTGGCATTGCACCGGTATTTGATGCTTTAATCTAACACAGTAAACATTTAAATTTGTTTTAGGAATGTCCATGATGAGCTTTTTCACAACCGAATTAACCAGAGGATATCTTTTAGAGCGAGACAAGGCAAAATTTTCTGAGAGGAGAGAACGAGTTTACACATTTATGAAAACTCCTAGAGAATTGGAAAAGGTATTTAGATTCTGCATTTCTCGTGAAAGAGTAATTCCTGTACAATTCTGTATATTTTAGGAGTAGTATCTTAAATTGCGTTTATAATGATGCATCAGAACTCAGATTGATATTTCATCTTATAAATGTAAGGGGGTTTTTTGTGCTAATTAAAGTTATGGATATTCAAAGTAATGGCTAGACAGTAAATTCTCCATGTGGACACTAGTGACAGAATTTAAAAACAGCATGAATTTTTTTTAAACTAGAGGGGTAGTTTTCAATGACATGACAATTAATGTCCAATCCATATGAACCATATATAGTTATATGAGTTTAACATTTTTTGATTTTTAATTTTTTTTTACATAAACCTGCATTAGAATAGATGAAATGTAACAACTTTTAGTAAACAACTTTTTCTGTACCATTACGATGATTGATCCCTCAGTATATCCAAAAGTTCTTGGGGATCAATCTTACAAACTACATGTATATAGACATACCGGTATAGAAAAACTTTTTAACCAAATGTTGTTGCATTTGATACACATTAATGCAGATTTATATAAAATATTTCAAAATTTTTAATTTTTGCACTTTAAATTTATATCACATTTGGGCTACTATATCCCAAACAGGCTATTGTATCCCATATGGGTTATTGGTCCCAGCCTGTTTAATATCACATAGACCATACTCGCATGCAACCAGTTCTCACTGAGTACGTCACTGTACCATTTCTCGCCAGTGCATTGTTAGGTCATTATATCAAGACATAAAATTATATAAATATTGATGTAACAATTAATGCACTGGCAAGAAATGGTACTCAGCGAGGACTGGTTGCATGACAGAACAGATACTTAATCTATCTATTCGTTTAAATTGATATGGAAAATATGAGTAATCTCCATAAAAGCACATTCCTTAGGTTTGTTTACAAAAATTGTAAGCTAAAATGCATTAAATTATGAAAGGAATCTCTTGTTTGTTCTTTTTAAAAATCATTGTGTGATTTAACAATACACGTACCAGAGCCTCCAAAAATTAGAAGATTTTATTTTATATATGAGATCAAGTACTTTTCCCAATTCTTCCTATTGGGAATGTTTCAGATAATATGGAAAGTGCAAGAGCCCTAACTGCTGTATATCTTTTTATTTGTTAATGTAACCATTGGTCTTGAAATTATGTGACATAGTTTTATTTTTTTATGAAAAACTATTGTAAAGCTTATGGAAATCTGGAATTCAGTCTGAAATAATCAAAATTAACATTTTTAACCATAAATGTTGATTAATTCTAGACATTAACTGAAATTCCACTAATATAGTTTTGATTGACATTGTTTTAAAAAAGACTTACCTTTGGTGTACACTGTACAGTGTACTACATTAAGTATTGAACTAATTATAAAATAATATTCTTTATTTCAGTTCTTGGTATATGGGTTTCTCCAGTGTTTAGATGCATTCCTATTTTATTTCACATTCCTCCCAGTGAGAATTGTTCTGGCATTCCTGAAGATTTTAACACACCCTTGTGGTGTTCTTATACCAAGGTATAAGTTTCATAATCAATGTCTGGTGCTCTGCATTCAGTTGTACATGTCCAATCTTTAGTTCTATATAGAAAATATAGTCTAGTACATAAAACAAAAATTTAAGACATATTTGTGTTAGGAAATAGATATCCATCATTTATAATTATTTTTTTTACTAGAAACATCCATGATCTGAAAAGTTTTATTTTCTTTCTGTTACATGTACATTACATAAGAATGTTCTTTCTCTGTTGTAATTACAGATGTGAAATCTTAGAACCTGCCCAGATTTGCGATATTCTAAAGGGAGTTATTCTAGTGTTTTGTTTTCTTATTGTAAATTATATTGATACCTCAATGATGTATCATCTTGTCAGAGGACAGGCAGTCATCAAACTCTATGTTTTCTACAACATGCTAGACGTAAGTTTCTAGTGATATTGCACTGTAACTTTACTTGCCATTTTCAATTTAAATCACTTCACAGATCTTTTAACTTTCTAAAGAAATACTGTAGATTCCTTATTTTACGCGGGTACTTCATCCTGTGATTCTACTGTTTTGCCTCAAATCGCAAGAATATGAAATTGCAAATGCCAAATTTTTATCATACTTCCATTTAGTTCAAATCTGTCTGAAAAATAAAAGAGAGATTTAAAATCTGTGAGATGTGCTTCTAATACCATGATTATGTAGATATTGGTATACATACATGTGCCCATAGCTACATTTATTTCCCTAGCAATAATGTGGCTGTATATGTACATCTAATATCTTAATGTACCAGTATAAATATATATTCTAAATCTAATAGCAAAAAAAAAAATTTACTGTCTTCTAAAGTACAAGATTTGTTCACCTTCATGAATGGATCAATTTTCATGGCAAAATGTATGTTTATATATACATGTATATATATTGTTAATTGACTCTACATACATGTAATACAATTTATTACATACTAAGTACTAATAAATACATGTGTTTTGCATATGTGATACAGATGACATCACACAACTTGTATCGGCCTCCGGGGCTGATACAGGTTATCAGCCCTCTAGGGCTGATACGGATCCGTATCACACCCCTTGCGGAACTCCTCTGCCTTATTTCGTTTCGGCATTTGTGCATGTTTACAGAGGAAAATAAAACATTTGATACAGTCGTGATTTTTAAGTGCAGTTGAAAACTTCAAATTTTAAGAAATGTTTTGGAGCAGTTAACTTTTAAAACCTGAGGAAATTCCGGTTCTGTAGCTACATGACTAGCTGTTTGTTAAAACAATTAGATCTCATATTTTTATTCAATACATGTACAAAATACTTTCAAATAACATTTAAAATCAATTTCTTTAAGTTGGTGGTTTTTTTTTAAATTTTATTACTAAGTATGTAATAAATATAATAATACATACCCTTTTTCCATATCACAGCCTGTATTAGCCCAGCTCGATTAATATCATCCCTCGGGCCTTCGGCCCTCGGGCTGATATTGGAGTCTCGGCCTGAAACTGGCTGTGATATGGAAAAGGGTATGTATTATTCTCTATGTAACAATGATACGATGTACAATGTAACTCATTTTGTTTTTACCATAGATGGCTGACAAGCTGTTTTCAAGTTTTGGGCAAGACATTTTGGACTCTTTGTTTTGGACAGCTACTGAGCCGAAAGACAGAAAGAGAGAACACATAGGAGTGCTTCCTCATCTAGTCATAGCCATCATTTATGTTGGTATCCTTACCCAGAAAGCTAGCCCTGCTAATGAGATCCTTGTTTAGTAGATTTTGTAAATGCAAATGGTGTTTTTGATGCACATACAATCTCCTCAGATTGTTTTGTGAAACACAGTCACTTATTTCTAGAACTGATTTGGTATCTTTGGAAACATTTTCAAAACACCATCTTTATTATTGGATATTGCTTTACAATTCCAATGTCATATATGTATTAGATTATTTTTATGATTACACTCAGTCTGTACTTCAATCCTTGACAAAACACAAGTCATCCACACTCTGTTGATCTTATTCCAAGCCACAGTCCTGTTAGTGGCCTTCAATTCCCACAACAAGGCCTTGTTGACAGTTATGATGTCCAATAATGTAAGTACATGTACTTCCTTCAGAGCAACATACTGTAATTATACTGTAATCATTCATTAATACTCTTCTGCATTAGTTTGAATACAAATTTTTCATGCATGTGTTTTTGTAACATTAGAGTCTTCATAGTTATTTTTTTTTACTGTTATACACAATCCATTTCAATGTGAAACTGACTTGGTTTGTTTATAGGATATAACATTTCACTTATTGTCTGACGTTGCATGAGAACTTTCTACTCACCATATCCTTATTCCCTTTGATGATTTTATTACCATCCAACATATACAAAGGACAATATCATCATTTTATTCCATTACATTTCTTTTCTAAATTAATGGTAAAAGTAATCTCAATGTAATGTCAATTGTATAGCAAACCACCACATGGAAGTTATACAGGTGTGACAGTCTAACCAGTTCAAATACCGGCGCCAGATAGCTCAGTTGGTAGAGCATCTGACTAGAGATTCAGGGGGCCTGGATTCGAATCACAGTCTGGTCCGTCATTATTTCTCCCATCCCTTTACACAGGTCCCCCCTGATATAGTAATTATCCATGGGCTTATTTATTACCATATTTCCATTTTGTTACAGAAGCTTTAGTAAAAACATAATTTCATATCACTTGCTAAATAGTACTGTGCCAAGAGTTGAATTTATTTTCCAACATTTTTATTTGTTTTCAGTTTGTTGAAATAAAAGGAAGCCTCTTCAAAAAGATAGACAAGGGATTCTTGTATCACATTTCCTGCAGTGATGTGAAGGAGAGATTTCTGTACATTGTACTGCTAGCAATTGTCTTCATAAGAAACATGACAGAGTTTTCCTGGGACCCACGTAAGAAACTTAATATTGATTGAGTTTTAAGTGAAAATGTTTACCATGTAAACCACAACTTTCAAAACTTAACGCCTGTTGTATTTTTGTGTATAGAACATGTATGGGTTATCCTTCCTGATGCCATGCTGGTCTTTGTGGCAGAGATCTTGGTGGATTGGGTCAAACATGCTTTTATTCTAAAGTTTAATGAGATACCAGCAGATGTAAGTTTCATGATACACATGTATTTACAGTTAATTTTATAGTAATTTATTGTAAGCTCAGTCCACAGTTTTCTAATGTACCCGGTAAACATAGTGAAGTAAATCCAAAAGCCATTGGACTTTAATTGTTAAAACTGAGTTTACTGGTACTATAAACACAATAGTGAGATAAAGCAATTAAGGTCAGATTTCTAACATGGGTATATTCAATCATGAAAACTGTTCTCATTGTATGTACCGGTAGAAGTAAACATCCACCGTCATACCTAAATATTGTGGAATTATTTGAATTCATGAGGGAAAGTGATGTGGAAAACTAAAAGTTTACAAATAATATGTGTGGTAACAATTTTGGTTCATTTTATCAAAATTTATATTTTAAAATTCAGTGAGGATGTAAGTTTATGAAAGAAGAGTTCCCAAATATTCCTTTAATTATTCTAGGGAGGTATTCATCTACACATGTTTCTGTTTCTATTTTAGGTGTACCATTCCTTCTCTACTAGACTTGCTGAAGATATGGTGGCCAATAGGCAAAGCAGAGTAAGTGAAAAGAAAGTCAGGTTACATGGACTTTGCTCGAAATGCTTCATGTTACTTTACAATGCATCTTTTAATTGAAGTGCATCATGTTGCAGTAGGTACTGTGCATTTGCTGAAGTTTGGTCTGTATCTCATGAAGAGATTCTCACAGTTAAATTATTGTTGTGAAAATATGTACTTCGTTTTCAAACGTAAACAAGCCGCCATGTTGACCTAATACTTATGGCACGTGTCCGCACACCACATTCAAATAGTTAATAACACCATAAGCAGGTCATAGACTTTTATTAAATATAGTCTTCATGTTTTTGTGGATATTTATCATGAGTCAATGGAAAAACCAAGCATGAACATTCTCCTCAGTGTAATGACAGATACATGTTGATGTCCTGAGTAAATTGATGTATAAACCAGACAGATATTAACTTAAAGGTGGTTTGGGACACCTGTCGATATTATGAACATTCTCCTCAGTGTAACGACAGATATGTTAATGTCCTGGGTAAATTGATGCATAAACCAGACAGATATTAAGGTGGTTTGGGACACCTGTCGATATTAATGTGGATTAAAGTACATTATAATCAAAATACTTTCACCGGTCTAGAATTTTTTTAATTTTACAATCATGTTATATTTGACTAAAAATTATGTTTTGAAAAATTTTGGAAAGGTAAAAATATTAAAAGCCCCTTTGGGATTCAAACTCACAACTTACAGATTTGTAGTTAATGCTATAACCCATTTCACTACGCTGTATTATAACCTTTTTGGGAAAGAAAAAATTAATAATTATTCTTGAATTTATTGTTTATTTCGATAGGAAGTGACTTAAGAAGATATTTAACATTTGACTGCATGTTTTAATTTGAAGAAATATGGGCAACAACTTATTAACTCAAGACAGAACACTTTGTAAATAGGTATTACTGGTAATCAAATCCACATATTACATGAAACTGCAATACAATGACCTCAATCATGACCTCAAAAATTAACTGTTAATGAAGCCAATCAAATAGTATAGTGATGACTTGTCACCTTCATTGACAGATCAACTTGGTGAGGATTTTTGGGGGTATTTGGGGATTTTTGTTGGTTTTTTTTTTATTCTTCAGACTTTTTTTTAATTGACATTTATTTTCAAACAATAACAAATACACTTGGTACACAATTAATCACATAAATGTATAAGATTTTTATTATATAAGCAGACTTGGACATTTTCATACAGAGTATTTGACGAAATATCATTCTTTTTTTTTTTTTTAAATTTAAAAAATCATTGACTAAAAGATAATGAAAAGGGTTTCAGAATTGTTCAAATATACATGTATATCTCACTTTCAGTACATTAATATATTGCCTAGCTATGCTAACATGTAGGGCTACCATTCTCTACCTACAAGGCGAAGAGTTGAAATTTATAGTCTCTCAATTTTTTGATGTTGTAAAATTATTGTTGAATTTAAGTTATCAGTGCATGTGAATTAATTATACATGTACCAAAAAGCTGCAGGGTTTTATTACAAGCTGTCTTGAATAATGAACTCACTCTCTTTAGAACTTTTAAATGATGATTTTGCATTAATTAATTTTATTATGTACATAAATAAGTATCATGGTATGGATTTTTGCAAATAAAATAATATATAAACTTTATATATACACTTCCAGAAATATGTCAAATAATTATATTATATCATATTAGGAAGTGATAATTTGACTTTTTGCTGAAATGTTGCATTCAAATTAGCCATCATTTAATTGGGTTAAATTTACCTCCAGATGCAAACATATTAAATAATATCAAAATGTCATGTGTCACATGTATTTCCTTTCATTCCACATTTGTATTGGATACTCTAGGGCAATGCTCAGCTTGAGATATCTGTAGGCTCCATTCTTGGCCTGTTTTTCATAAAAAGTTAGAACTTGTGATGTAAATATCACAGAGAATGCTGTTACTGATGATTTACTGATATTCACAGGCCTTCATTGACTACTCATTGATATTCACAGGCCTTCATTGACTACTCAGACTTGGTGTCCAGGAGGATGGGCTTTACACCGATACCCCTGGCTGTCCTAGTACTACGGATCTGTACAAAATCCTTCAAAGTGTCGGGGTACACAGGGCTAGGGATCCTTATCCTGCTGTACCTCTGGTATGTTCTTCATTTCTGCTAAATATACATGTCTACAAGACAGGCTCAGTGTAAAATTCTTTACATCAAATGCATGTAACTTTTTTCCTTACCAATGAATTTTGAATTATAAGTAGACAAGTAAGTAGCATGAATTAAAACAATACAGTTGAATCTGTACAAATTCTTGTTTTATGCCCTGCCATGTGCAGGGCTAGGGTACGTACATGTATAATGTTTGTTATGCCTGTCTTCTTTTTTTCCTTCTGTCAATCTGTCCATCATAATATGCTTTCAGCTCAATGTTATTTAATAAAAACCATTCAATATTTTTTAAACTTCATACAAGATATACAATACATGAATTGCTATGAGCAATCAACTGTATCATTATAATCTGACCTTGATCTTCTCCTATGATCTTGACTTAATTATTTTTATTTTTTTTTTGTATATATTTAGTTTTAAACACATTCAAGATTAAAGAATTGCATTTGTTTGAGAGAAATTCTGACCTGAATTTTTTTTGCCTTGACCTTTTTGACCTAACTAGCGGTATTCCTTATTTTTGATTAAGCTTAGTTTCAAAGAAAATGTTCAAAATTTCTTCTTCAAACAAAGATGTATATGAGAGAGAGCAATTAATTAAAATTTGTCAATATTTTTTTTTAAACTTGAACTAGCTATCTTATCACCTTTACTTCACTTTTCTTTATTGTATTTCAACATAGTTTCTTAGACACTGTACAAGATATTTTTATCAAGCCTTGAACAAAGACACATACATGTATTGGATAGAACGATTTAAATGTAAATTTTTTTTGGGCTTATTTTGCAGCCCAATATCATTGAAAATATTCCATATGTTTTTGTGGTGCTTCAAAGATAAACATTGCTGATAGCATCTTACATTATGTTGCCCTTGACCATATCTGAGACTGGGACTTTACTTTTCAGCAGTTTCCAAAATAGAGAACAATTGAAGCTATTTTTATTTAAGCATTGAATCGTTATTTTTTTAAAGATGTGGTCTCATAACTGAAACGGTGTGTGCATACAAATTGAATAATGATTCAATGCATGCTTATATTTACGGCCTTATTCAACGAGTAATGCACAATTAACAGAAGAGCCATTGGAACAGCCGAATTATGCTGACAAAAATAGTGCACAGCGTTTTTAAATTCTAATAACACAGTTTTAATTTTCATTCTGTAATTTTATGAATCTACGTTTGGTATACTAAGAAATTAATCAATTTAATTAATTTAACTCTTAAAAAATATTTACATCAATGAAATATTAATCAGGGTAAGTATAATATCAGGTTGTTATCCGGTTTGAAGTCGCAAGGAGAGTCATAGCGCAGTCATGTTCTTCGAGAAAATAATACTGAAGGAAGACTGGATGTATTTATACGCACAGATTTGGTGATTGGGTCTTCTGTGTTATGCGTAAATATCACTCAAATCAATCAATGCAATTTGATTGGGGGAAAAACGTGAATGTAAATATGCAACTTTATATTTTGATGTGTATCTTTGAGAAAAATTCAACTTATGTTTCATTATTTTTTATTATTAACTATGATGCTGAATACATGTTTTGTGTAAAAAAAAAAATGAACAAGATTTCAATAAATTTTATCAGCTGATGCAAATCAAATATTTACCCAAATACCGGTACATTATTTTTCCATTTTTCATCATATTCCATTATTATCTTAGACCTCTAGCCAATTGTACATGTTGTTTTTAATATAAATGTAATAATAGATGGGACATTCATGTCCTATGTACACTTCTAGACATGTATTTGTACAACATATAATTGAATTTGTAGGTGGAATGGAATTGTTTACTTGCTATAAACAGAAGCTGATAATTTCATTTAGCAGAAGATGAAGCTTCTTTACTTTTCTATAATTATCAGACTTAATTGTGTAGTTA